>CM055110.1:31320943-31511197 GCA_029204225.1 Diphasiastrum complanatum
CTTGTGCTATGCATGCAGAATTTTCTAGGTGAGCTCCAGAAAGTTGAAGATAAATGCCTTGTTTGTTTGTTCAGGAAGTAGACCTAGCATATTGACTTAGTTAAGCCTTACTCGCTTGAACTGTGAGTGTTGGTTTTATTTTGTTTTGGATTATTTGCAAAGGACTTTAGCAGAAGGCAATCGCCTGTTTATGGACAGCTACAATCTTGGTTTTTTGACCAACTCCTGTCTGTGGGAAGTTCCTGATGAATTGCTGGTGTGAATTGGCATGGGAAAGTAAAATCTAGTGTGCCTTTGACAACTTTTTTTCATGCAAAAGCCATTAGCCATACAAATTGACAAAATTGGCTTGTCTCCGTGGTACCAAAACGTCACTCTTCTTACTGGTTGATTCCTAACTTGCTGGATTTATCAAATGATGCTGATCTACTTAACTCTCCCAGGTGCCTGATAATACCAGAGGGTTGGAGAAGATAGATGCAGTAGTTGTTGATGAGGATGCAGTAGGGTCACCCGAAAGCGAAGGACGAGGTGCAAGAATTTTACGGGGAGAAGGTGCTTTGGAGCGCTTCCTGCATGAGCAGAAACAGAAAGAAATACAGGTACCCGTTTTTGTTGCCAACATATGCCTGACAAATTTGCAGATTGTTATGCTCTATTTAAAGTTTAAGGGATATTGGACCTCTATGTAGTTACTCAGAGAATTTCATGATCTTCTACAGTGGGGTGAGACTTATTCTGAGAAGTAGCTCAGATTTTATCGTACATTGATATATTTTTGCAGGGTACTGTTAGGACAGTGGAAGCAGAATTAGAAGCAGAATCTGATTCATGTGAAAGGGCTGTGAACATGTAGATGTGTACCTTTTTACTGTGATTATTCCGAATCTTTCATTTTTCAATGCTACTGGGATGTTGAAGTAGAAAGCGAACATGGCATCCCCTGTCATCAAGACAGTAGTTGTCGTGTTATGGTGGCACAGGAAAATTACGTTCATTGATGCAGGCAGAGCTTGAAGTGCACCCACAATTGCAATCCTTTTGGCCCAAGGTGTCTCTTTGTTTTAACGGATAGCATTGAATTTGCTTCTCCATTGCATGTCGTAAAAGTTTGTGGGTTGTCCAAACAATGAGCTTGTCTTTGGTCTCAATGAGCTCTCAGGTTGAATTTAATTTGATATAAGGTTGTACATAACAGGTCTGAGATTACAGGCTGTGAATGATAAATACTCAAAGCCTTTGACAAGCAAAACATTGCTGCAAAGCTTTTCATTCTTTGTAGAAAAATTGAATGCAATGTGCAACCTTGCTCACATCAAAGATCACGTTCAAACATTCATGTTTGAAGTGAGAAGTAGCAAGCATTCATTTTTCCACATTTATGTGGAACTATGTATATTTCAAATGGGCATCGAATCAAGTGAAAACTGAGAATAGACTGACCTGAATGGTATTGCAGCCAGCATCTTGCATGCAGGATTGACCATCCTGTCAATCTACAATGCATGCATGCTATTTCAAGAATTTCAGCTCGACACGAGCTATCTATCATATTTGTACAAGTTGCCATGCTTTTATGCAGAACTTTCACATGCATGAAGGTAAGTTCTTACTCTCAAAATAATAGTGATAAGCATCATTGCAGCGAACTGTAATGACCAGAATGTATGACTCAGTGCCTCGCTCTTTACTTTATATACTGTTCATCTTAGCATGCTTGATGTGTAGTTTTGCCACTCTGAAACAGATGATTAAACACAATCTCCATTGAAATACACCAAACCACTGGATGCAGATTCTATATTGAATGTCAAGTAGCGTTTAGTGGATGAAAAAGTATTTGAAACCCATGGTACAACTTAGATGTAACCCACCTTAGTCTTTTGGAGCAATTCCAGATAATTCTAATTGCTGTGCAATATTTATTATCGTAAATTATCCTCAAGAAGGTGCCCTGATGACTTTGTCACAATGCTCCCTTCCATCCTAAGAGCATCAAATCATGTACTTCTTATTCACATTGAAAGTTATTAATTTACATGTCTAGTATTGGAGCTTAGAATGTAACAAATTACACGAGTTATGAGTCTATCCAGACCTAGATGACAAATATTTCAGAAAAAAAGGAACATCAAATCGTAAGTTCAATAAATTAAAGCACATTTGTGATTTTTCTTTCATCCAAACAATCTCCGAGTTTTTTCGGATCAAACCTTATTCTAATACTTCTTGTAAACTCTCATTGACAATCTCCCATAAAATTTGTTTAAGGTAGTACATGAGCCATCGATAGTTCGAAAGTTCCAAGTTAGATAAAAATTAATTGTCACATACTTGGGAACTTGTTCAATGATCTACTTCTTTTCAGACTTATGTTGCATAATGGAATAAAAAACAGAGAATCAAAATGCAGGCCCTTGAAAGCCTTGCCACACACCTTGAGCTTGAGTTTGGAGTTTTAAAAAGTATCTATGAAAGAGATTGTACTTTAGGATTGTTAGTAAAAAAAGCCTAAATAACATAGAATAGATAATTCTCAACTTACAATAGCATAACAAATGGATAATCTGTATGGACCTTAGATGTTATCTAGACTTATATTATAGGAACAAAAAACAATTGTGGACAAAATGGCAAATATGAATTTCTCATGAAGACTTTGAGCAAGAGAAAATAATCAGTCTCAATTTGTTAAGACTATAAAATTGTGTTAGTCGTGTGACAACATTTGCAAATGGAATGGAACATGAGAACGATCTAGAGATGGTACATGTGTTGTTTTGAGATTAGTTGGAGAACATGTGCATTCTTTTTAGAGTAAGTTGTAATATTTGGGGCTTGTCATTTTAAAAGAATGAACCGATCTTTCACTCATTCAACATTGGAATCTTTGAAAATGGGCATGCTATTGAAACCCTCAAGGAGTTAACAGTCTAAGAAATTTTCAAATCTATGTGCTTGGTACAAGTCCATGATGATTACTTTTTGAATAAAGAAAGATACATGCAACTTAAGATTCGAAGAGAAATTGAAGATAACATGTAATATAAAGAAAACGAAGAAAAGATCAAAGTCCCTTTCCTTGATTTGTGAAGTTGACTTGGGTGCCCTAGAAATGTATTGAAAGATTTGGATAGGTGACCCCCCATGTCCCAAGTCTAGACGGATTCAACTAAGACTGCGACATGTGGATGAGCTAGCACGTTTAATTTGATTGAATGAGCGTCAACTTGTGAATGAACTAATCACTTAGTTGTGGAAGTTGAACTAGCCATGGAGCCCAGCCTCATGGTGCTCGTTGCTCATGAGCAAGTTTGATATTTTGATAAATGATATCTCCAAAATAAGCATGTAGTACCAAAACAACATTTTGAGAAAGAGAGGGCGGGGGGATTGCTATTAGGGGAGACATATATTTAGGGTTGGTAGCTAGATGGACTTTAATATTTCGAAGCCAAGTTCAACTCCTCTTACTATGTGCTTGAGTTCATGTTGGTGGCCGCAAAGACCAAGTTAGTCATCCATAATGAATGTACTTATATGTTGATAAATCAACATGTTTGCTAGGGTTGATAATCATTTTTGGTTTCGCCTTTGGGACAATTCCAAGAGAAATGACACTTGGTACAACCTTTCTACATAGACACGCACAAGGGTCATCGTCCAGTTTGCTATCGTGCACTTTGGTTGGTTTGGTGAACACAATGAGTCTAGATTGTATGAAATGACTTTGCCATTATGTTGGTTTCTATAATAACTCCCATAATCCAACCTGCAATGATCAACAAGAAACAATCAAACCTTCAACATATAACCTCCCAACTATAGGTTGTGCAAAGGACATAATCACCATTGTGCTAAGAGAAGCCCGCTTTCCTAAGGAATCCACAAGAGCACACCTTGAACTCTCATCGAGAGTTGAGTTATTAGAATGAGGCCTCAGAAGGAGAACCCTTGATCATTGTAGGCATCCTTGTTGCATCTCTTTCTTCCCTAGGATTCTCATGCATATGCTCTAATCATGCAGGTCATCATGAGGTGTCCCAATACCCATGCAATGGGTTCACTAGGACATGAGTAACTCGCCACTCAAAGACAATGTTGATGGAAGTGAAAAAACTCTCATATTTGGATGGAGATCCCATCACATCTTTATACATTTTGATCTTGGATCAGAACATTTAGGGCATCTTTGATCTTATCATACCCTGACCCTAAAATCTAACCTAATAGGTCATTGGATCCACCCTAATATGGGGTCAAGATCTCAAGATCCAAAAACAATGTAAAACATGCTATTTTTAGCTCCTAGGATTTTTCTAGCTTATCTAAGCACCACATTTTGGCCTCATTTCAAAGATGCTATCACAATGTAATATGAGGAATGAAGTCTTGGGAAAGCATCCTACGCTATTTGGCACATGTGGAATCTATTTAAATGGCCATCTTGCCAGTTAAAATGCATGTGACCAAAATTGATCAAGCTAGAATTGTGAAATTTCAATAGATTTTAGGAGTAGGTTAGACTGAATGGCACCCTCACACGTGTGAAATTAACTCATACCAGTATGAGTCTCATCACTCTTTGTATATGCTCTTTTTGGACCTCATTCTACACATTGAAAATTGGAGAGTTGAAGATTTTGGAGATTTCACTTACTAGCTTGTGTAGATTTTCCATTTGCATGCATTTCTTTTAGTTCAATGCTTTATTGATCACTTGTACTTTTCTCTTAGGTCTCTATTTGCACAAAATTTGATACTTCACACGTGTGAAACAATTTTTTTTAAAGTAGATTATAGTGTTTGAATGCTAGCTTTCAATATTGATGGAGATGAAGGTAGCGATGCATCCAATCCTCTTGTGGATTGATTAGATCCAATTAAGGTCCATAAATTTTAGTTCTTTACAATCAGGATCCCCTAATGCTAAAACTAAAAACCCCTATAATATTTTGTTTCTTGTTTAAACTTTGGATTTTGGTTTTTTTTTTTTCTTTTCACATACTTAAAGCTCTGATGAGACATAATATGGGAAATGCAATTTTATGAAGTCCATTTTGTCATTAAGAAATCTAGACAACCCTAAATAGTCAAGATAAGTTAAGGATTGTGAATATTGGTTATTTTGTTCTCTCTCAAATCTTGACATAAAAGTGATGTGACCAAGGGACTTATTTTATGACATATATGATCTAGTTGCTTAATTTTGGTGCATACTCAACGTTCTTTTTTGTGGAAACTAAGTTTCTTGAAAATTGATGAACAGAAAAAGGGATTCTTGTGCTTTTGTCACATGATTAGGCCAAAAGTCAGTTCTGATGTACCTCGCTAGTTAGGTTGCTTACAAGTGTGCAAGTTATATTTGATGAGTAATCAAGTCAAAGTGTTGGCAAAAGTCAAAAGGTCCAATCATAAGCGAGAGATTTGTTGGAAGGGTCCAATCAAAAGTTAGGGATATTGCATCACTCATCCAATAGGATTAGACAGGCTATGTTTAAGGGGTCCAATAGGAATCAAGCATGGATCTCCACGAGTTCTATATGTGCTTTGATTTTCTATCATAATCTAATGTGAGTTTTTGAGTCAATTTGAGAGCAATCAAGTTTTGTGTGTATTTCCTTTCTCTCTACCAAAGAGAAAAATTGGTCTATTCGCTAGCAAGGCCAAATATCAAATTACGAGGTTCGTTTTTAAACTTGGGCCATTGGTCTTCAATATGTTTCCATGTAGGTGAGTCACTTGGTACTCACATCACATCATCCATAGATCGATTTTTGACATGCCAATCCATTAGCTGTGCAATCGTGGGATAATTGGAAAATGTCGTAACACCCCTTGTACGTCATGTCGAAAACGTGAAGCGTTACACATTGGACATTAAAGCTTTTCTGAATGCTCACCTCTATATAAAACATGGTCTTCTGGACATGCATGTATTGTGTCGTAATCCATTCCAAGCATGGTCATCATCGTTTGTGCTTATTTTCGCGTTTTAGATATCACATTTTCTTTTGGAAGTATTTGATGCAACAACCTATAAAAAGAGCAATGTGAGTTGTTAGAAAAGAAAAAAAATCAACTATACGTTATAAAGTACAATAGTTGTGTTATGCGTTAAGTACCCGAATATTGATGTCACGCTACGGTCACTCCATTTGTATGTTGCTTGAAGGTGTAAAATAAGAATTGATGTAGCTAGTCTCAAAATGGATGCTTCACTATACAAAGGAGTGTCTGCCTCCTTGCGCAATAGAATCTCGTCTTCATCCATCTCAAATTGTTCGTGATCTCCGTTTTCATTAGAAGATGAGTGCATAGCATCATTCTCATTTGTTTCAAAGTAAGATTCAAATATGTTGTGCATTGCTTCATCGTGTTTGCACCTCATCATCATCATCATTAGAATCAAGTTGATTACTCTTTTTTCCAATTGTGTTTGTCTCTTGAATTTGTTTCGTTCTTTGTTCTCTCATGTCTATCAAAACGTGACGTTAATTGTAACTAAACACGGATGGATCAACTCCGTGGAATGGCATTCGATTTACTGGCTACACACATGAAACAAATTCCATAAGTGACATATATAGATTGACAAATATTATAATAAAAAACAATCATATAAAATTAACAAACCTCAACGTCTTCCAAATTCGATGGATGACCTTCTTCTTTTCATCCAAACTTCCACAAATGATTTTCAACAATGCGTCTTTCATGCATCTTTTGCCCATCACACTTGACGCATGTGCACCGTATTTTATTTTGAAAATAATTTTTCTACGAGAAACAAAAATCAAGTACATGTTACTTTAGCACAATAGAGTAAAGAAGACACAATTAAAAGCACCCGACCGGATCAAAGATCATTGGCTTGAATGCTTGCACTCCAAACTACATAAGCTAGGAATTGGCAACACATTCTATGCTACCTAGAATGCAAAGAACTTGATCAAAAAGCATTTATCACAAATGGAAACTTCCATAAACATCAAGTGCGGCCCAAAATAGCATTATACAGTCCATAATACATCAGCCTACCACTTTTGGAAAGCACCTAAGATCATACACAATAGCTTGAAGACAATACACACAACAATGCTCTCAATGGAGGAAGAAACAATGACAATGATCTATTGATCTCAATGAAGCATACAAAAGGTTTCTCCAACCTGTTCTCCACGACTTCCCTACTATTTATGGATGAGGAAGATGACTCTCTCTCCTCTCTCTAGAAGGTACTTGACCCTAGATATTCCCTATATAGGAAAAATAGCTAAAAATGGCTTATATGACCAAAATACATCAAAATGGTCTCATTTTGAAGGGTATGAAGTTTGACACTTCATCATACTGAAAAAATACAGTAAATAAAAACATTGTGGCCTGGTTCACACGTGTGAAACTCCAGAACCAAAACTATTTACAATTTTAGCCAATTTAGGCCTCAAACTAGCTAGGAAATGTTGACAATTTTCACACTCCCTCTTCAACATTGGATGCTAGTTTCAACATAGTCTTTGAGCACATTCCAAGATTAGATCTATGCATTAAATATAGGTCCTTTCCCAATGGTTTGGTGAAGATATCAGCCACACACTCCTTTGAAGAGACATGTTGAAGCTCCACCTCTTTGGCAATGACTTGATCTCTCACAAAATGGTGAGCAATCTCAATGTGCTTGCTCCTTGCATGAAAAACAGGATTGCTTGCCAAGCTTTGGGCTGAAAGGTTATCACAAAGTATGATTGGAGTCTTCTCTGGTTCCAGCAAGTGAAGATCCAATAACATCCTCTTGATCCAAAGAATCTCCTTGGTGCATGTTGTTAATGCCTTGTACTCGGCTTCGGTGGAAGATAGAGAGATAGTTGGTTGCTTCTTTGATAGCCATGAGACCACTCCATCTCCAAGATAGATTGCAAAGGCACTTGTTGACTTCCTATCCATTTGATCACCTGCAAAATCTGAATCTGAAAATCCACAAAGGTTAGGTGTAGTACCTCCATACAAGATGCCAAAATCTCTAGATCCCGAGATGTATCTAAGTACTCTCTTTCCTAGCTTCCAATGAGCCTCACTAGGATCTTGCATAAATTGACTTAGTTTACCAACCACAAAGCTTAGATCAGGTCTTGTGATGGTTAACCATATAAGAGATCCTATTAGCTTTCTATAGAGAGTAATGTCCTTGAAGGATCTTTCATTACTTCTTGTAGTTAGCTTTACATTTGATTCCATAGGAGTAGAAACAACTTTACAATCTTCCATATGAAACCTTTTTAGAATAGAGTTAACATACTTTTCTTGACATATG
This sequence comes from Diphasiastrum complanatum, assembly GCA_029204225.1. Classification (NCBI taxonomy): domain Eukaryota; kingdom Viridiplantae; phylum Streptophyta; class Lycopodiopsida; order Lycopodiales; family Lycopodiaceae; genus Diphasiastrum; species Diphasiastrum complanatum. Next base: position 31,329,258 of record CM055110.1, read on the forward strand.
AATGTAGATTTAGAAGTTCTAATAATCTCTATTCCTAAGATATAATGAAGTTTACCAAGATCTTGAATTTCAAACTCTCTTTTGAGTGCCATCTTGATTTCATCTATATCTAGATTGTTACCACCACTTAAGATAATGTCATCAACATAGATCAAAAGTAAAGTGATATCATTTTCATTCAATCTAAAGTAGAGAGAATGATCATACTCACTCATAACAAAGTTTTGAGAAAGTAAGAAGGAATTGAGCTTAGCATACCAACTCCTTGGTGCTTGCTTTAGCCCATACAAACTCTTTTGGAGATAGCACACATGATTAGGCTCATCATGTGAAACATAGCCCTCGGGTTGCTCCATGTAAATATCTTCTTCAAGATCACCATTCAAGAAGGCATTAGTAACATCCATTTGCCACATATCCCAATCATAAAGAGTTGCAAGAGAGATTAGGATTCGAATAGTTACCATCTTTGCCACGGGTGCAAAGGTCTCATCATAGTCAATACCATATTCTTGAGCATACCCCTTTGCCACCAACCTTGCCTTGTACTTGTTGATTGATCCATCTTGATTTGTCTTGATCTTGAAGATCCACTTACAACCAATTGCCTTCTTGTCCTTTGGAAGCTTTACCAACCTCCATGTGTTGCTTTTGATGAGTGCTTGATGCTCATGATCCATGGCTTGGATCCATTCCTTCTTTTGAATTGCTTCACCTACACAAGTTGGTTCATCAAAAGAGGTAAGAAAAGCAAGGTTAGAGTTGTCCACCACTTGCTTTCCTTTTTCATCATAGGTTAGCCTTGATGGCTTAGCCCTTTGCCTTTGAGTCTTCCTTGAAGTTTGCTTTGGAGTGGCATCTCCATCTTCATCCAAGACATCTTGCACATCATGATGATTAGTAGGCACATCAACATCAACATCAACAACATTGGAAACATTCTCTTCATGAAAGATGACATCCCTACTTATGACAACTTTCTTTGTAGAAGGAATGTACACTTTGTAAGCCTTGCTTACTTCACTATAGCCAACAAACACACCCTTCTTTGATGAAGGATCTTCTTTAGTTCTATCATCAAGTGTGATATTGACAAAACATGTACATCCAAAGATCCTACAATGCTTGACACTCGGCCTTCTACCATAAAGAACCTCATGAGGAGTTTTACCATCCAAGGAAGCACTTGTCCATCTATTACATAGATAGTTAGTACATGCTAAAGCTTCCCCCCAAAAAGACTTAGCAAGATTAGCATGTAGTCTCATTGCCTTGGCACATTCACAAAGGGTTCTATTCTTCCTCTCGGCCACTCCATTCTGTTGTGGAGTCCTAGGACTAGACATCTCCCTCTTAATCCCATGTGCTATACAAAAGTCTTTGAACCTATTTGAGGTGTATTCCCCTCCATTATCAGATCTTAAGCATTTGATCTTTGTATTGAATTGGTTTTCCATTTCATTCTTGAACTTGACAAATGCAGCAAACACTTCATCCTTACTTTTAAGAAGATAGATCCAAGTATACCTACTAAAGTCATCAATGAAAGTTGCATACATCTTTGCCCCACCATTGCTAGTTGTACTAGAAGAATGAATATCAGAATGCACAAGTTGAAAAGCTTCTTTAGATCTAGAAGTAGATCTAGAATAAGCAAGTCTATGAGATTTGGACAAGGCACAATGTTCACAAACACTATTGTTTGCAACAAGACTTTTAGGGAGACCAAGAACAAGCTCTTTCTTTGCCATTACCTCCAAAGATTTGAAGTTGGGATGGCCCAACCTCTTGTGCCAAACTTCTTGGTTTGTCAATTGCTCCCTAGCCATACATCCTTCATGATTAGAGATCACACATGCATCAAGCTTGAAAAGTTTACCATGCCTCCTACCTTGAGCAATCAAGGATCCACATTTACTTATCAAACATGCATCTCCAATGAACTCCACATCAAGTCCTTTGTCAATCATTTGACTTACACTAAGCAAATTCTTAGTGATTGAAGGAATGTACAAAACATTTTCAAGATTTGCTTTCCTATTTGTTGAAAGGGAAATAGGAATAGTGCCTATGCCTTTGATGTCACATTGACCATCATTTGCAGTGTAGATGATGTTACCTTCTCCCTCATAAGACAATAAGGATGTAAAGTATTCCTTATGTCTTGTCATGTGAGATGAGGCTCCACTATCAATCCACCAAGGATCATTATCATCTATGTTGGCTAACAAACTTGAAGTCATAACAAGTGATTCACATGTGTTATGTTCTTCCTCATCTATTGTAAGATTTCCTTGCCTCTCTCCTTGCTCTCTTTTCTTCTTATAACATTCATTTGCAAAATGACCTTTTATCCCACAATAAAAGCACTTGAACTTTGACTTATTGTTCTTAGTAGAAGAGGAAGAGGAAGAGTGATCATCATGATCAAAGTTACCACCTTTGGACCATTTCCCTTTGCCTTTACCTTTGCCCTTGAATTTGCCTTTTGTGAAGAAAGCCTCTTCACCTCCACCTTGCAAGGATGCACCATCAAGCTTTGATTGCAACCTATGTTCTTCAGCCAATAAGATTTCTTGCAAGTCAACCACACTTGGCAAGACTCTTTGAATGGCAAAAATTTGCACAAGGTTAGCATGTTCATTTAGCAAACCATTCAACATAACTTGGACTATTTCACCATCTTTTATGTTCTCATCAATGCATGCTAAATCATCACTTAGGGACTTAACTCTCAAGATAAATGCATGAGCACTTTCACCCTCTCTTTGCCTACTAGAAAATATTTGTCTCCTTAGGGTGTAGCGCAGGCATCCCAAAGGGAGCCGGGAACCACGACTTAGCTTCCCAGCCTTCAACTCTTGCCATCCAAACCCACTTGACATACAAGCAGCCAACTCGCCAACAACGATCAGACTTAACCAACATGAAGTTCCGAAAACCAACATTGAGATCCAACCTGGCGCCATGCCAGATCGGGGGTCCCGATGTGGGTGACTTCCCTCCAAGCAAGCCGCCCGACATACATCAAACTTAACCAACTCGAAGCTTCGTTACAAACGAGTAACATCCATTCCAAGCAAGCGGTCTGACTTACATCAGACTTAGCCAACTGAAAGCTTCGTCACGAGCGCTGGAAGCCAACCTGGCGCCACGCCAGACTGGACAGCCATAAACAGGTAACATCCACCCAAGCAAGCCATCCAACTCAGCCGACAGGTTAGAGCCCGTTCCCCAAGAGCTTAACTGTTGTAAAGCTACCTTTACAAGCTTTACTTGCGGCGCCATCGGCGCCAGCTATGTCCCCGGCGCCAGCAGCGCCCCTGCTGCTCCCGGCGCCAACGGCGCCGGCGCCGCTCCCGGCGCCACTGTGACCAGAATCCAGCCGGCGCCAAGTTCCTATGGCTGAAAATCTTTGATGGGTTCTAGCGAAGTCCAGAGAGCTCAGATCGATGTGCAATCACCTCACACGATCTAGGCATGATTAAAGGAAGCCTGGGGATCAATAAAATCTAGAGAGAGAAAATGACTTTCTAGAAAGAGAAAATCCTAGAGAGAGAAAAACGTGCTTTACCAGCTTGGGTAGAGTGCTTGGTATGAGGGGGGGTGCCGAATCACACCAATACTATAGGGGAGTGCGGGTTGCGACTCAGGGCGAGCTCCAACCAAGTCTCAGCCTCCCTTGCTGGAATGTTGTCATGGCTCTCGCCTTGGCATGCTAGCGCCCCGGAGACTAGGGTCGGTCACACACTTGAAATGTAACCTTCTCAGATTTATCAATAAAGTGGGATTTTCCTCAAACTGACTCTGATTACCTTCTGGGTTTCAGTGTTCGGTAAAAGCGCCAGTTGTAAGGCCGCTTTCCAAATTTTTAATTTGGCACATAGCTGAGGGTCGTATCCCGGGACGCCAGCGGTATGCCGTCGGGACCATTCGGTCCGTGGCGCCAGCGGTATGCTGTCGGGACCATTTGGTCCAGGAACTGGTTGTTTCCATATCTGTCGCGGCTTGTGGTTCTGAGTGTTCCTTGCATGAACGTGAATGGGTTAAGCTCTTGGGGAACGGGCTCTAACCTGTCGGCTGAGTTGGATGGCTTGCTTGGGTGGATGTTACCTGTTTATGGCTGTCCAGTCTGGCGTGGCGCCAGGTTGGCTTCCAGCGCTCGTGACGAAGCTTTCAGTTGGCTAAGTCTGATGTAAGTCAGACCGCTTGCTTGGAATGGATGTTACTCGTTTGTAACGAAGCTTCGAGTTGGTTAAGTTTGATGTATGTCGGGCGGCTTGCTTGGAGGGAAGTCACCCACATCGGGACCCCCGATCTGGCATGGCGCCAGGTTGGATCTCAATGTTGGTTTTCGGAACTTCATGTTGGTTAAGTCTGATCGTTGTTGGCGAGTTGGCTGCTTGTATGTCAAGTGGGTTTGGATGGCAAGAGTTGAAGGCTGGGAAGCTAAGTCGTGGTTCCCGGCTCCCTTTGGGATGCCTGCGCTACATGTGGTATCAGAGCCGACTGGCCGGTCAGCTATGCGGATCTCACGGAAATGGCCACGGTTTGGGGTTCATCAAGACAACTGTTGTGCAAGGTGCTGCCCACAGTGTAAGCACGGGTGCGTCCACGGTCGGGGTGGTCGGCAGAACGGGGGACTTGATGAGTCAAAGTGCTGCCCTTGAGGTGTAAGCACGGTCAGTTCTCGCGGTTCGGGCCTGGCGCTGTCTGCACGTAGGACGGATGAGGCAAAGTGCTGCCTAGGGAGGTGAAAGCACGGTCTGTACCTTGTGGGGTGCGGGGCGACATATTCGAACTGTACGGGTTAACCATTGATACAGAGATGCTGCTCGAATTCGGGTGTAAAGCACGGGTGGTTAGCTGCCGGTGCGGGATAGCTGCCGATCGTTTAGCTATAAGGGCTATCGACCAAAAAGTGGTGGGGCGTGACTGAGGCAATGTGCTGCTTAATGGTGAAAGCACGGATAGTTGGAGGGGTGTCCTATGTGGGCTGATTCTGTGATCGATTTGTATGGGCGCGGCCAGGCAAAGGTCCGTTGGCAGGACCATCTCAAAGGGGGACCTTGTCTTTGTTACTTGTTAGTAAACCTGCCTGAGTGTCTTACTTGTACGTATTCGTGGTGAGTCTTAGTACTCGTGCTTTGCCTGGTTTGCATGATTGCTTGTGATACAAGGAGCTGATGGCTCGAGAAGGAACCTTTTCTTTTGAAGGCTGATACCATCAAACAAAGAGGACTACAGAATCTGTGGGGCGGATTTGCAGTTCAAGTACTCACACGTGAACGACAACGAAACGACTCAATGTTTGCAAAGGATGGATGGCTAGCCTGTTTCTTAGGTTAGTTTCATTTGCGACAACGCCCACCAGACGCAAGCAGGAAGTCAAAAGTTGGAAAGGGCCATTTCAGAGGAGATCTTCTATGGAGCAGTTGGTCTTCATTTTGGGACGGCCACCTTCGGAACTGAAACTCACTGAGCATGAGCGATATCCAGAATCTGTGCGGCGGATTTGCAGTTCAAGTACTCGCACGTGAACGACAACGAAATGACTCAATGTTTGCAAAGGATGGATGGCTAGCCTGTTTCTTGGGTTAGTTTCATTTGCGACAACGCCCACCAGACGCAAGCAGGAAGTCAAAAGTTGGAAAGGGCAATTTCAGGGGAGATCTTCTATAGCAGTTGGTCTTCATTTTGGGACGGCCACCTTCGGAACTGAAACTCACTGAGCATGGGTGATATCCAGTATCAGTTGGGTTTTTCCTCAAAGGGGAAAAGACTAGGATCCTCTTCAGAGATTGGCAACAAGTTGGATCGAGCCATAATCCTAGCAGATGGGAAGCAAAGTGTTGGAAAGGCTTTTTGTCCGAAGAACTCTACTCTAAGTCCGATCAGCTGATTTATTAAGTGGAGGGGAACTATCACACACACCTCTCTCTTGGGGCAAATTTTGAATGAAAGTTGATCAAAATGGGGGCAAATTCAAGGTGACCTAGCCATACTCACACGAGGAGACTGGCGAACTTTGGACCTAATAAGTTGACAAGTTTTTGTTGTGGAAAGGAAAGTTTGTTATAGGCTTTCTCTAGACCAGCAATGATGAGGAAACATATGAGTACGCTGGCTTGTGTTATGTGTAAGGCAGCTGATCAATGAAGGATCTGTGAAAGTTGAGTCTTGCATGAGAGACTTGGTATTTCGAACGGACGCTAAGGGACAGTTCGCGTTGAGATCGGACTAGTGCAAACTCTGGGTGCATGTGTCTGATTCAAAGAGAGCTACTTGAAGCCAAGCTCGATGTACACTTCTTGTTTTGACTGTGAGGCAACTGACCAGTGATGGAATTGTGAAAGTCAAGTTTTGCGCGACGGACATGGTGCTTCAAACAAACGCGAAGAGATAGTTCGGATGCGGATCAAACTGGTGCGACACTTTGGCTTTCCACGAGGTCAATGGTTACATTTGGGCTGATTCAAAGAGCTACTTCAAGCTAAGTGAGAGGTGCATTGCGGAGTACTCAATCTTTGCCTACCTTAAAGAGCCAAGATGGAAAAGTATCAAGATCAGGCTTGGACAAGGAGAGAAATCAAGGTGCAGAAGCAACAAGGCACGGAGTGGACCATAAAGTGGGCAATCAAACGATAAATCCTTCGGCTCAGGGAGCCTTGATACCTGTGCGGAACTGAACAAACCTGGAGCTCAGGGAGCTCAACACAAAGTGCATCAAGGACAAATCAGGAGCTCAAAGGAGTTCCAAAGTCGAAAGTCAGAAGCGACAGGGGCGAACATTTCAAAGAAAGGCCTCTGTCACCAATTAATAAGGTTCTCGGGTTTTACGAAAGCGATATCAAATCTACGCTTTTCCCAGACAAAGATATATTTTCAAGTTATGTAATTTTTCAGTACAAAGAGCTGAGCCTCCGACTTGTGGTGTGCCAGCTTCAATGTTAATAAAAAGTGGCCAGTAAATTGAGTACTGTGCCTAGTAGCTTAAATGTATAGTCATTTTAATTGGGAGACACCTTTACTTTAATCTGACATCTGATGAGGACATCAGATTTTATAAAGGTGGGGTGGATGTTGTAAAGCTACCTTTACAAGCTTTACTTGCGGCGCCATCGGCGCCAGCTATGTCCCCGGCGCCAGCAGCGCCCCTGCTGCTCCCGGCGCCAACGGCGCCGGCGCCGCTCCCGGCGCCACTGTGACCAGAATCCAGCCGGCGCCAAGTTCCTATGGCTGAAAATCTTTGATGGGTTCTAGCGAAGTCCAGAGAGCTCAGATCGATGTGCAATCACCTCACACGATCTAGGCATGATTAAAGGAAGCCTGGGGATCAATAAAATCTAGAGAGAGAAAATGACTTTCTAGAAAGAGAAAATCCTAGAGAGAGAAAAACGTGCTTTACCAGCTTGGGTAGAGTGCTTGGTATGAGGGGGGGTGCCGAATCACACCAATACTATAGGGGAGTGCGGGTTGCGACTCAGGGCGAGCTCCAACCAAGTCTCAGCCTCCCTTGCTGGAATGTTGTCATGGCTCTCGCCTTGGCATGCTAGCGCCCCGGAGACTAGGGTCGGTCACACACTTGAAATGTAACCTTCTCAGATTTATCAATAAAGTGGGATTTTCCTCAAACTGACTCTGATTACCTTCTGGGTTTCAGTGTTCGGTAAAAGCGCCAGTTGTAAGGCCGCTTTCCAAATTTTTAATTTGGCACATAGCTGAGGGTCGTATCCCGGGACGCCAGCGGTATGCCGTCGGGACCATTCGGTCCGTGGCGCCAGCGGTATGCTGTCGGGACCATTTGGTCCAGGAACTGGTTGTTTCCATATCTGTCGCGGCTTGTGGTTCTGAGTGTTCCTTGCATGAACGTGAATGGGTTAAGCTCTTGGGGAACGGGCTCTAACCTGTCGGCTGAGTTGGATGGCTTGCTTGGGTGGATGTTACCTGTTTATGGCTGTCCAGTCTGGCGTGGCGCCAGGTTGGCTTCCAGCGCTCGTGACGAAGCTTTCAGTTGGTTAAGTCTGATGTAAGTCAGACCGCTTGCTTGGAATGGATGTTACTCGTTTGTAACGAAGCTTCGAGTTGGTTAAGTTTGATGTATGTCGGGCGGCTTGCTTGGAGGGAAGTCACCCACATCGGGACCCCCGATCTGGTATGGCGCCAGGTTGGATCTCAATGTTGGTTTTCGGAACTTCATGTTGGTTAAGTCTGATCGTTGTTGGCGAGTTGGCTGCTTGTATGTCAAGTGGGTTTGGATGGCAAGAGTTGAAGGCTGGGAAGCTAAGTCGTGGTTCCCGGCTCCCTTTGGGATGCCTGCTAAACCCTAAACCCATTCACGTTCATGCAAGGAACACTCAGAACCACAAGCTGCGACAGATATGGAAACAACCAGTTCCTTGACCAAATGGTCCCGACAGCATACCGCTGGCGCCACGGACCGAATGGTCCCGACGGCATACCGCTGGCGTCCCGGGATACGACCCTCAGCTATGTGCCAACTTAAAAATTTTGAAAGCGGCCTTACAACTGGCGCTTTTACCGAACACTGAAACCCAAAAGGTAATCAGAGTCAGTTTGAGGAAAATCCCACTTTATTGATAAATCTGAGAAGGTTACATTTCAAGTGTGTGACCGACCCTAGTCTCCGGGGCGCTAGCATGCCAAGGCGAGAGCCATGACAACATTCCAGCAAGGGAGGCTGAGACTTGGTTGGAGCTCGCCCTGAGTCGCAACCCGCACTCCCCTATAGTATTGGTGTGATTCGGCACCCCCCCTCATACCAAGCACTCTACCCAAGCTGGTAAAGCACGTTTTTCTCTCTCTAGGATTTTCTCTTTCTAGAAAGTCATTTTCTCTCTCTAGATTTTATTGATCCCCAGGCTTCCTTTAATCATGCCTAGATCGTGTGAGGTGATTGCACATCGATCTGAGCTCTCTGGACTTCGCTAGAACCCATCAAAGATTTTCAGCCATAGGAACTTGGCGCCGGCTGGATTCTGGTCACAGTGGCGCCGGGAGCGGCGCCGGCGCCGTTGGCGCCGGGAGCAGCAGGGGCGCTGCTGGCGCCGGGGACATAGCTGGCGCCGATGGCGCCGCAAGTAAAGCTTGTAAAGGTAGCTTTACAACATCCACCCCACCTTTATAAAATCTGATGTCCTCATCAGATGTCAGATTAAAGTAAAGGTGTCTCCCAATTAAAATGACTATACATTTAAGCTACTAGGCACAGTACTCAATTTACTGGCCACTTTTTATTAACATTGAAGCTGGCACACCACAAGTCGGAGGCTCAGCTCTTTGTACTGAAAAATTACATAACTTGAAAATATATCTTTGTCTGGGAAAAGCGTAGATTTGATATCGCTTTCGTAAAACCCGAGAACCTTATTAATTGGTGACAGAGGCCTTTCTTTGAAATGTTCGCCCCTGTCGCTTCTGACTTTCGACTTTGGAACTCCTTTGAGCTCCTGATTTGTCCTTGATGCACTTTGTGTTGAGCTCCCTGAGCTCCAGGTTTGTTCAGTTCCGCACAGGTATCAAGGCTCCCTGAGCCGAAGGATTTATCGTTTGATTGCCCACTTTATGGTCCACTCCGTGCCTTGTTGCTTCTGCACCTTGATTTCTCTCCTTGTCCAAGCCTGATCTTGATACTTTTCCATCTTGGCTCTTTAAGGTAGGCAAAGATTGAGTACTCCGCAATGCACCTCTCACTTAGCTTGAAGTAGCTCTTTGAATCAGCCCAAATGTAACCATTGACCTCGTGGAAAGCCAAAGTGTCGCACCAGTTTGATCCGCATCCGAACTATCTCTTCGCGTTTGTTTGAAGCACCATGTCCGTCGCGCAAAACTTGACTTTCACAATTCCATCACTGGTCAGTTGCCTCACAGTCAAAACAAGAAGTGTACATCGAGCTTGGCTTCAAGTAGCTCTCTTTGAATCAGACACATGCACCCAGAGTTTGCACTAGTCCGATCTCAACGCGAACTGTCCCTTAGCGTTCGTTCGAAATACCAAGTCTCTCATGCAAGACTCAACTTTCTCAGTTCCTTCATTGATCAGCTGCCTTACACGTAACACAAGCCAGCGTACTCATATGTTTCCTCATCATTGCTGGTCTAGAGAAAGCCTATAACAAACTTTCCTTTCCACAACAAAAACTTGTCAACTTATTAGGTCCAAAGTTCGCCAGTCTCCTCGTGTGAGTATGGCTAGGTCACCTTGAATTTGCCCCCATTTTGATCAACTTTAATTCAAAATTTGCCCCAAGAGAGAGGTGTGTGTGATAGTTCCCCTCCACTTAATAAATCAGCTGATCGGACTTTAGAGTAGAGTTCTTCGGACAAAAAGCCTTTCCAACACTTTGCTTCCCATCGGCTAGGATTATGGCTCGATCCAACTTGTTGCCAATCTCTGAAGAGGATCCTAGTCTTTTCCCCTTTGAGGAAAAACCCAACTGATACTGGATATCACCCATGCTCAGTGAGTTTCAGTTCCGAAGGTGGCCGTCCCAAAATGAAGACCAACTGCTATAGAAGATCTCCCCTGAAATTGCCCTTTCCAACTTTTGACTTCCTGCTTGCGTCTGGTGGGCGTTGTCGCAAATGAAACTAACCCAAGAAACAGGCTAGCCATCCATCCTTTGCAAACATTGAGTCATTTCGTTGTCGTTCACGTGCGAGTACTTGAACTGCAAATCCGCCGCACAGATTCTGGATATCGCTCATGCTCAGTGAGTTTCAGTTCCGAAGGTGGCCGTCCCAAAATGAAGACCAACTGCTCCATAGAAGATCTCCTCTGAAATGGCCCTTTCCAACTTTTGACTTCCTGCTTGCGTCTGGTGGGCGTTGTCGCAAATGAAACTAACCTAAGAAACAGGCTAGCCATCCATCCTTTGCAAACATTGAGTCGTTTCGTTGTCGTTCACGTGTGAGTACTTGAACTGCAAATCCGCCCCACAGATTCTGTAGTTCTCTTTGTTTGATGGTATCAGCCTTCAAAAGAAAAGGTTCCTTCTCGAGCCATCAGCTCCTTGTATCACAAGCAATCATGCAAACCAGGCAAAGCACGAGTACTAAGACTCACCACGAATACGTACAAGTAAGACACTCAGGCAGGTTTACTAACAAGTAACAAAGACAAGGTCCCCCTTTGAGATGGTCCTGCCAACGGACCTTTGCCTGGCCGCGCCCATACAAATCGATCACAGAATCAGCCCACATAGGACACCCCTCCAACTATCCGTGCTTTCACCATTAAGCAGCACATTGCCTCAGTCACGCCCCACCACTTTTTGGTCGATAGCCCTTATAGCTAAACGATCGGCAGCTATCCCGCACCGGCAGCTAACCACCCGTGCTTTACACCCGAATTCGAGCAGCATCTCTGTATCAATGGTTAACCCGTACAGTTCGAATATGTCGCCCCGCACCCCACAAGGTACAGACCGTGCTTTCACCTCCCTAGGCAGCACTTTGCCTCATCCGTCCTACGTGCAGACAGCGCCAGGCCCGAACCGCGAGAACTGACCGTGCTTACACCTCAAGGGCAGCACTTTGACTCATCAAGTCCCCCGTTCTGCCGACCACCCCGACCGTGGACGCACCCGTGCTTACACTGTGGGCAGCACCTTGCACAACAGTTGTCTTGATGAACCCCAAATCGTGGCCATTTCCGTGAGATCCGCATAGCTGACCGGCCAGTCGGCTCTGATACCACATGTAGCGCAGGCATCCCAAAGGGAGCCGGGAACCACGACTTAGCTTCCCAGCCTTCAACTCTTGCCATCCAAACCCACTTGACATACAAGCAGCCAACTCGCCAACAACGATCAGACTTAACCAACATGAAGTTCCGAAAACCAACATTGAGATCCAACCTGGCGCCATGCCAGATCGGGGGTCCCGATGTGGGTGACTTCCCTCCAAGCAAGCCGCCCGACATACATCAAACTTAACCAACTCGAAGCTTCGTTACAAACGAGTAACATCCATTCCAAGCAAGCGGTCTGACTTACATCAGACTTAGCCAACTGAAAGCTTCGTCACGAGCGCTGGAAGCCAACCTGGCGCCACGCCAGACTGGACAGCCATAAACAGGTAACATCCACCCAAGCAAGCCATCCAACTCAGCCGACAGGTTAGAGCCCGTTCCCCAAGAGCTTAACCCATTCACGTTCATGCAAGGAACACTCAGAACCACAAGCCGCGACAGATATGGAAACAACCAGTTCCTGGACCAAATGGTCCCGACAGCATACCGCTGGCGCCACGGACCGAATGGTCCCGACGGCATACCGCTGGCGTCCCGGGATACGACCCTCAGCTATGTGCCAAATTAAAAATTTGGAAAGCGGCCTTACAACTGGCGCTTTTACCGAACACTGAAACCCAAAAGGTAATCAAAGTCAGTTTGAGGAAAATCCCACTTTATTGATAAATCTGAGAAGGTTACATTTCAAGTGTGTGACCGACCCTAGTCTCCGGGGCGCTAGCATGCCAAGGCGAGAGCCATGACAACATTCCAGCAAGGGAGGCTGAGACTTGGTTGGAGCTCGCCCTGAGTCGCAACCCGCACTCCCCTATAGTATTGGTGTGATTCGGCACCCCCCCCTCATACCAAGCACTCTACCCAAGCTGGTAAAGCACGTTTTTCTCTCTCTAGGATTTTTTCTTTCTAGAAAGTCATTTTCTCTCTCTAGATTTTATTGATCCCCAGGCTTCCTTTAATCATGCCTAGATCGTGTGAGGTGATTGCACATCGATCTGAGCTCTCTGGACTTCGCTAGAACCCATCAAAGATTTTCAGCCATAGGAACTTGGCGCCGGCTGGATTCTGGTCACAGTGGCGCCGGGAGCGGCGCCGGCGCCGTTGGCGCCGGGAGCAGCAGGGGCGCTGCTGGCGCCGGGGACATAGCTGGCGCCGATGGCGCCGCAAGTAAAGCTTGTAAAGGTAGCTTTACAACATAGGGTCAATACCCTAGATGTGGACTTTGATTCAAAGAGCTTCTTTAAGGCATTCCATGCCTCACTTGCACTTTGACACTTTCCAACTTCCTTGAGAAGTTCATTTGTAACATTCATTTTAATGATATGAAGAGCCCTTTTGGCCTTCTTATCAAACCTTTGTTGCTCTTGAAGTGTGAGAGGTCTCTCTTCAATTTCTGCAACTATGTCCATGAGTTCATTCAACTCAAGTAAGGACTCCATCCTCACTTTCCAAGTAGAGTAGTTTGATGAACTCAACCTTTCACTAGACTCTAGCATGATCCCACCATTGGAAGCCATGATTCTAATGTTTCTTCAACTTTTAGGTTCTGTCCTAAAGCACTTAGCACTCACTTTTCTCTCAACAAATGATAGATAAAGAGATCTATGAAGATTTAGGACCCTAAAACACTTCTATCTTGAACCTAGATGGTTTCCAAGCATAGAAAGGAAGATTGAAACACATGCAACACTTTGCACACACTAAGAATGGATTACAAAATCAAACCAACCTGAACACACTCTTGCTTAAGCTCTCAAACTTTCCAGCAAGTGACCAAATCAAGTTATGGTGTGAAGAGTTACTTGCATTCTTAGAAAATACCCAAAACTAGGATGCCAAGATTACCTAGTAATGAACAAACTTGATCAACATATGATCAACACACTAAGATATTGATTCAACCTGTAAAACCACATGTAAACCACACTTCTAAAAGTTTATAAACTCCAGCAAGTGATAAATACAAGATTTAGAGGTGAATGAATGAGCACACTTAGTGAATCACAAGACTAGCTTCACTATCTTGTCAAATCTTGGTGTTTAGATGTAGATCTAAGATCACTTCACATGAGAATGTTCCTCAACCTGTTAAGAACCTGAAAACACACTTGCATAATGGTTAACACCTTCCAGCAAATGCTCCAATCAAATTACATAAGGAGAGTTACTTACATGCTCAACAAAGTACACCAAAATTTATGCCAAAATTGATGACAATCTTTACAATATGCTCTTCACAATGGAGCTTACAATATGTTCACCCAAAAAAGGGGATCTTTCATCCAAATGGGAGCTTTGCTCAGCCTTTAGGAGAATTACAACTCACTCAAAAGAGCATACTTAAGGAGAAGTTTCATCCACTTAAGGAGAGTGTTCATCCAAGAATGGAGATTGTCAACAATAGGATTGAAAAGAACATTGTTAGTATTGAATATGCACAAGCCTCACAATCACAAATGATTAGGTGTTATGATCTGATCCAAAATAGTTTCTTTTCAGCCTCTGATCTTCAATAGACCTGAAATATGCTTTTGATCCACAAGTTCAACTCACAAAACAAAGGTTAGTAAGATTTGATCAACAAAGCAATGCAAAATCATGCTAGAACTTGATCAAACATCCAAATATCACCAAAATTGGAATACTTACTGTAAATAGAAGCCAACCAGCTCTGATACCATGTGAAAAATACAGATCCTAAGTGGATCTAAACTCCAAGATCATTGGCTTGAATGCTTGCACTCCAAACTACATAAGCTAGGAATTGGCAACACATTCTATGCTACCTAGAATGCAAAGAACTTGATCAAAAAGCATTGATCACAAATGGAAACTTCCATAAACATCAAGTGCGGCCCAAAATAGCATTATACAGTCCATAATACATCAGCCTACCACTTTTGGAAAGCACCTAAGATCATACACAATAGCTTGAAGACAATACACACAACAATGCTCTCAATGGAGGAAGAAACAATGACAATGATCTATTGATCTCAATGAAGCATACAAAAGGTTTCTCCAACCTGTTCTCCACGACTTCCCTACTATTTATGGATGAGGAAGATGACTCTCTCTCCTCTCTCTAGAAGGTACTTGACCCTAGATATTCCCTATATAGGAAAAATAGCTAAAAATGGCTTATATGACCAAAATACATCAAAATGGTCTCATTTTGAAGGGTATGAAGTTTGACACTTCATCATACTGAAAAAATACAGTAAATAAAAACATTGTGGCCTGGTTCACACGTGTGAAACTCCAGAACCAAAACTATTTACAATTTTAGCCAATTTAGGCCTCAAACTAGCTAGGAAATGTTGACAATTTTCACACTACATACCTCAAAATCCTTTTTGCAGCTTTCCAATGGTCCAAAGTAGGTGATGACATGAATTGGCTAATCAAACTTACAGCATAGCAGATATCAGGACGTGTAGTTGTAAGATATATTAAACTTTCAACTAATTGACGAAATAGTGTAGTATCAACATGTGCACTATCATCAATACGAGATAATTTCTTATCAGCTTCGCAAGGGGTGATGGAAGGTTTGCACTCTGTCATGTGAAATCTCTCCAATATCTTGCCTGTGTGCTAGATCCTGTTTGATTTAGCTTTGCGTCCTTCATGATCTTTTCATACCATTTTGGTATCTTAAATTCAGGTGATACACTACGTGGAGAGTACGTATCCCAAGGAGTGTCCAAGTAATGTCTCTTACTTCCAACCGGTTTCTCCTTCATTGCTCCTATTGGCAAGTACCTCCCCCTAGGCTCTTGAATAGGTGGTGTTCTTTCATATTCGCCCGTCTTCACGTGCATCATTTTGTGGAGCATCTTCTTCATTTTCTTCCTCCAGAATTGTGGGAAGTCTCTTGATGCTTTCACCTCTTGCATGGTCTTCATCTTCATACCTGTGTGTTTAATCAAAGATCACATATTTGCTAATGTGAATCTTGTTCATTACAGGATCAAAACACCTGTAAGCTTTCGTTCTTTCATCATAATCGACGCAGATACACTTGATTGCTTTGGCATCAAGTTTCTTTCGCTCCTCCTTTGGCACATATACATAGGCCTTACATCCAATGACACGAAATTTGTCGATTTTTGGCTTTATTCTAGTAAATGCTTCTTCAAGAGTCACATTTGGAACCGCAACTGTAGGGCTCCTATTTTGCAAGAACGTTGTCGCACTGCACGCTTCCGACCAAAGTGAATCGGTCAAGCCCATTTACTTCATCATGGAGCGTGCACTCTCCATAATAGTTCTGTTTTTCTGTTCAGCTACACCATTACTATGCGGCGTGTGTGACTGTGTGAATTGTCTTTTAATGTCGTGTTCTTTGCAAAAGTCTTCAAAATCATCAGATTTATATTCACCCCCTCTATCAGATCTTAGCACTTTTATGCATGCATCTAGTTGGTCCTCTACTAAAGTTTTGAACTCCTTGAAGCGAGCAAAAGCGTCAGATTTCTTCTTCAAGAAATAAATCCATGTTCTTCTACAATAATCATCTATGAAAGTCATAAAATAATATGCTTTCCCCAATGACATGGTCTTCATTGGGCCACACAGGTCGCTGTGAATTAGTTCCAGTGGTTTCTTAGCTCTTGCAGCTCCACCTTTCTTGAATGTTTCTATGTGATGCTTTCCCATGATGCATCCTTCACATATTGCATGGTGATCATCCTGCAATGCTGGTAACCCTATTACCATCTTCAGCTTCGCCATCAATCTCAAGCTCCCATAGTTCAAATGACCAAGTTTTCTGTGCCATAACTCGGATTGAGATGATGTTGTGATAGCCAAACCATATTCACCTGGTTTTGCAACATCCAATTTATAAAGGCCACAATTACTATCTCTATAACCCTTCGCCACCACTTTGTGGTTATGGTTCGTATCCTTCATAAGGCATCCATCCTTGACAAATTCAACTTTAAGATGTTGATTTGCCATTACACCAACAAAAAGCAAACTCTTTTTGAGTCCAAGAACATAAAGTACATTAGGGATATTTTTAATTTTGCCATCAAAAAATTGCACAGGTACAATTCCCACACCCTGTATCTGGCATTCCTCTCCATTGGCTTGAGTGACCTTATCCCCATCATGGATTGGTGAGAATTTTTCAAACCAGTCATGTTTTTTGGTCATATGCCTTGTGGCGCCTGAATCTATGAACCATCTGGCACCATCATCAACTTGGGATGCCAATGCCGATGAGAAAACACTTGTCTCGTCATCTTCTCAATCATCTTTGACAATGTTTCCTTGTTGAGTCACTTTTCTCGCTTTTATGTCTGCTTTCTTCTTATAACACTCGCGTGCCCAATGGCCCGATTTGTGGCAATAGTAACATTTTCCTTTCTTCTTCTTTTTCTCTTTTGATGACGATTCTCCTTCGTCATCATCATCCTTGGATTTCTTAGGAATATTTTTCCATCCTTTTTGCTTGCCTTTAGCAAGCAAGGCTTGATCCTCCTGTGGAGTTTGTCTTGACTTCACCACTTCACGACGCTGCTCTTTTTGCAACATGATTCCGTGGAAGTCTTCAAAAGTAGGCAACCTCTCTCTCGAAGCAATGCCGCTCACAAACATCTGTAGCCCTTCCGAGACACCGCTCATTGTGGTATGTACCAATTCAATATCTCTAATAGGTTCTCCAATCGCCACAAGTTGATCTCTCAGCTCCTTTATCCTGGTGAAGAAGGATCCCATTGATTCATTTTCTTCCATCCTTACTGTGTTCAATCTCGACTTCAAGAACATGGCTCGAGCTGGATTTCAAGTTTGAAATTACATTCTAAGAGCTTCCCAAGCTCCCCTAGCCGTCGTGGCATCACTTATGTGAGTGATCACATGGTCTTTCACTGAAAGATTGATCAAGGATAATGCTCTTTGTGCCTTTTTATCAAAGGCCCTTATGTCACCTGGAGTGGTATTTGGTCGGACTTCAATACCTGCCACGATTTCCCACAACTCTTTTTTCATCAAAATGCTCTTCATTTTGAATTTCCAGATGTTGTAGTTAGAAGCCCCATCAAGTTTGCTTGCATCGCCCAAAATTGCCTCATTGATGTTTGCCATCTCCGAACTGCTTAAAACTTCATCTGTAGGCTATAAAGTGTATGCTAGAGTCAATCGTGATGTCAGAAATCGATAATAATGACCTGCAATTTTTAGCTTACCAGGCCACCCGCCACTCTTTCGCCAAATTGAAAGCCAAACTGGTGTCGTTTTCCAAAATGCTTCACGTCACCAACTCCCAGCCTCCTACCCAGTGGAATGGTGAAATCACTTCTGGCACACTCCAAACACTTTCTCCATGGCAATCACTCTATTTTGGTGTACCGTACTTGCAGGTGCAGTCAGGGTGCCCTTCGTTTGGAGGCTATAGCCTTTCATTTGGTCAAAATAGGCTAAAGGAGGTGAAAATAAGGGCAATTTGGGTTTTTGAACTGTTTCTTCAGTGTGAAGAAACTTCATCCTTCACAGACTTGGGACCCAACAATTTTTTCAGTTTGAAGATTTTTAATGAAGTTGCAATGCACTTTGCACTTCAGACCCCTTCAGACTTTTTCACTTCAATCCAACGGATCCTTTAGATCCAACGACCCACCTATTGTGAAATGACCATCGTCGATCTGTATGAATCAAGATCAGACGGCTGTCAACGCGTTTGTGCGTTGATCAAAGGTCTTCGAAGTATTGAACACTTCGGGGCCGCTAGCTGGTAATCATGACTGAGCGCGCGACAGCTCCCGTGACCTCTCCTCCTCTCTTTTCCAGCGATGGAGTTTTCTCACTCCTTAATGGGCTATGGCAGCTCCTCATTAATCGCACTAGCTGCCTTCCTCCTCCACGGCCAGTCGCGGCCTCCCTACCGTAGAATCGCGCTACCAGGGCGCCCATTCACAGCCTCTCATAGCTTTGAAAATGTCCTCCTACAAGAAGATATCTCTGATTTTGTCCCTTGAAACCCTAGCAATTTTGAAGAAAAGAATATACTGAGCTTTACTCAGGCTTTCCCTGAGCTTTCCTTTGCAACTCCTAGCTGACTGAGGTCGCCCTACTGTAGGTTATCTTCTACTCCAAACCGCTCTTCAAACGGTATTCGATTGAATTCAAACCAATTACAAACGCCAAACAACCCTCTAGAAGAATTTTTCAGCTTCAAACTTGCTTGTTTTTTTATTCAACCAACAATTCCCTGTCTCTGAATCCTTTTTACACTTTTGAGCCATTCCACGAATCTTCACAGACTCGGTTTTGTGCTTCCTAGCCAATAAACCGTCGTGAATTTGCAGCTCTCTGTTCTTGTCCGGTGATTCTAGCCACCAAGGGCTCTGATACCAAGTTAAGAAAACACAATTGAAAGCACCCGACTGGATCAATCACCATAGCACAACGTCAAGTGCAACAAGAATACAGAATTGCTCACTTCAAACTGTATATTCCAAAACTACTTGTAAGTACAAAGATGAGTTCCATAAAAACACTCAAAGGGCTCGTAAAAGAAAGATGGCCCGATAACTCTAGAACTAAGCATGTGGTGCCATCGAAATAGGAAAGCAATGTATAAGTCGATCATTGCTATTTTAACTAATAGTTGAGTGTGGTAGCATGGTTTCGACAATTCGTTAAAGTTTTTTGGCTTTTCAATGCTATATTCTGAGCCTTAATGCTTTGTGGACTGTATAAGCTTTATTTTAGCCTATTTTTATGCTTTACGGTTCTTTTGGACATGAAGCTCTGATTTCATAATTTTTAAGGCATTGCCCACGCTAAGATCTTTATGGCAATATAAGGCTACAGCCTTTACTCTGAGGGCATTCAAATTCATTTTCTAAGGCACTAGTCACTACCTGAGGCATTTGCCGATTCTTGGAGACCTTTAAAGTAATATATATATATTTTGTAAGGCTAACACTTCACAATAAAATGTAATGAGAGCCTATCAACTTCTTTAAGGGCATTAGTTACATTTTGAAGGCTATGACTTGGATTTTTTGAGGCCTTTGTTTATTTTGCATTCTTTCTGGGCATCGAGGTTTCTTCCTAAGGCAGACCCAAACTAGGGCAGTTCTGAGGCATCTGTTCAAGGAGCCGATTTTGCTTTTTCCACCATATCAAGTGGTCCTTCTAGCATCGTTCTCCAGCGGGGGGCATCTCCAGCACTGAAGAGCCCTCACAAATTTCTACAGGCCTTCCAAGCACCTATTTCCAAGTGAATAGCCTTCAACGAGTTTCATTGGGCTGTTTCTCTTTTCTATGGCCATTCAAACTGCTCTATAATTTCTGCCAGCGCATTGGCCATTCAAACTGCTCTATAATTTCTGCCAGCGCATTTTCTAGGGCAGTGTTCTCCCTTCTCTCATGCATTTCATTTCCAGCCAGGCACTTTCAAACGACAGATGGCTGTTGTTTTTCCTTCTTCTATGCAGTTAGGCCAGCGGTTATCTAACCAGCTCTATTCACATAGAAGCATAGCGACTGTTGTTGGAGATTTCGTGACAGTTTCAGGCCTATCCATTTGTGTTTTGGTAGTTCTGCAAACCTCTATGCATCACCAGTGAGAAGCGCACCTCTTGTATAGCCAACAGGCAGTCAACATTTCAGTGCATTTCCTACGGCCATGTGTCAAGTCCTTCTTCACACTAGATAGCCTACAACAGAGCCATGTCATGGGTTTCCAACCCCATTCTACTACGAACTCTTCTTATGAAGTTTCTAACTGTAAATCTCTATTGGCAGCATTGTATTGGGCTACAACAGGCCTGTTCCAAATGTCAAATCCTCATTTGCTCTTTCTTACAAATAGTTCCAGAGCCCTTTTCCCTCTAGCACGTATTCTGTGGCTATGCCATTGTAAACCATCCAGACACAATGTAGAACAGAGGCATGTGTTGTTCTGTCGGTGCTATAATGTAGATTTTCAGATTTGTTATTCATCTACAAGTTCTAGAACAGAATGTGTTCTCTGTTTCTTGCATAGAGGTGTAGCAATCCCTCTTCTTTGTAGTGCTTAGACTGTATATATCTTTGTAATCTACAAATAATGAATACAAATACTGTGAATCTAAAGTGTTTCTGGATCACACAACCTGTTTCTATTGTGAATACCTTCTGTGCTTTTCATGATAATTGAATTTGTTAATAGGAAGTTTATGGCACTGTATGCAATGCTTATGACACAGTGTTTGGATTGGAATTGTCCAGTGAAGTGTTTCTAGCCTACAATCTTATGATTTGCGTAGGTCATAGGAGTTAGATTCATGATAAGCTATTGTCAAGATAAAGGAACAGATTTCACAGTGTAGCTTCTTCTTTGCTGAAGTATTAGCTTCCTCAAGTTCACTCCCATTTGAATCTGAAAACCATAAAGAAGTATTCATTATCTTTCTCCTGGGTGTTTTGTCTTCTTTGCAAGGTTGTAATGGCAGCCCCTTACAAAAACATCTGTTGATGACTAGATTGCAATCATTTCCTATTACATTCCATCCATTCTTGGTTATTTCTGGTTTTGCACTAATAATGACAGTATTAGCCTTTTTATTGCTCTCTAGTAGGAACGATACCCGTTTATACTACAAATATCTATCATTTTACTGTTGGTATGCTGCGACATTGAGGTCATGCAATAACAAAATTTAACTTATAATAACAAAGTCTTTATAAACAAGAAAACATGCATGTTTATTACTTACCCTGTTAACTTGAGTAGTGTCTTCATCGCTAGACTGATATGAATGTAATTCATCTCGTTGTGATAAATTGCATATATGCACAAGTACAAAACACAAATAACATAAAATTAATCAATTTTCCAAAAACAATACGTTGGTTCTTATCTTTCGATATTTAGATAGCATGATTCTTATCTTTTGATATTTAGATAGCATGGTTTTTATCTTTCGATTATTGTATGATTCTCATGTTTTAATTTTTAGATAGTACTATTCTTATATGTTGTCGCTTATATATTCTTTTGCATCTTGGTGCAGGCTCGAAACGCATATCTATCTCTTCTTTTGTTATCACAGGTATGAAAGTCCCACTCCAATATGCATTAAAGTTTTGTAGTCGATTTCCTTTTCAACTTCATTTCAATATATTAGGGTTTATTATAATGTATTGTATGTTTATGAATGTAGTAATCATGTCGGGGTCAGGCAGTGGTGAAAGCTCAGGAGACTATGTTTTAACTTTTTATGCATTTTAGATTTTTTTTTAACCTAATCAGGGACGTCACAATCTGACATCCAAACGCGTCGTCGGATGTTTTTCTTTTATGATTTTGTTGACAAATGTCGGATTCCAACGAGTTTTTGGGACGTCGGAATCCAACGTCCATGTAGACGTCGGATGGACGTTGGACGATTTTTGGGGTCATTCTGTATCAACAAACGTCGAAATCTGACGTCTAATTTTCTCGTCGGATTTCGACATCCACGTCGGATCAAAAGCGACGTCCACGTGGGACGTCGGAGTCCGACGTCCATGTCGAACCCGACACCATCCACCGAGACTTGATATTCGGGATTTCGGCAACTTATGTATGTTGGATCCGACGTGTTTTATGGATGTCGGATTCCGACGGCCTCTTTGCGACATGTTTTTTCGACGTCTGCGATAAATTAAAATAAAATTAAGCTTGCGATTCACGTTGCAAAACATGTCGATCATATCCAAATATCAAGGCACATGTTATTGCAAATCCATCTTGGATCATGTTCTTCGGATGTTCACTCTATAGAGTAGTTATCAAGAACATGATGAGTCCCGATAATGGCCCTTTGTTTTTTGCTTTTTTGATATATACAGTTTTTGTAATTTCCAAGTCTATTTTCTTTTTAGGGATTTTGGTGGTGAAAGAAAAGATGATTTGATCAAGAATTTTCCTATCAAAGCTTGATCAAAGATCTATTTGCTTTGATGATGTGATTATCCTTAATAGGAAGAACTAATACTAGGCTCAAAAGTATAGACCTAGACTTGAGGAGGGACTAGATACTATACTGGGCTTTCATTTGATCTAAATCAATCAAATCTCATTTAGAGGATGAACACTCCCAAGGGTGAAACTCTTCAAGTGGTTTGGCACTACCAAAATGAATTGATGGAAGTAGAAAACGAGGAGATGGTGGGTGCATTCTAATGAGATCCTCTTGATATCCGAGTTAAGAATAGTTCTAATGCTGAAATTTCACAATGCTCGGTTAGTATACAACTAAAACTACTCAAAGGGTTATTCCAAGCACGTTACTATACTGCATTTTCTATCCTACAAAAATAAGCAACAATGGGTACAAAACAGTGTCGTATCCTAGGCAAATGTTTTTATGAAGATTTAGAAATGTTAGCTTCACATGTGTGGGGCGAGCTTTTGCAAATCTAAGTAAAAATGTTCACCTAAACCTCTACAAGGAGTTCTCGACAAGGTCTATCTTTTTGACGCATTGGCGAATGTTTTTAAGCACTCCTCAATGTGAGGCGAATGTTTGAAAACTGATCAGCTCTACTTAACAAATAACAGGCAGACATGTGTTTTACTCATTGGACGGAACTGAGCATTGATGAGATCTTGTTGGATCTAGATCATATGTTTGAGAGGGAGTATTTCCAGAGGTTCAAGTCTGAAGATATTTATATCTTTGATATCTTTGATGATCAAGAGAAAGGTAAGCAAGCGGAAGCGACTCACTTTGCTTTACTCACATGTTTTGGAGAATCTTCGTGTGTAAATGATGCTATGCAAGTGGATATTGGTTCTCATGGTTTTCATACTAGAAAATCAAGTAATGGATATGAAAAACAAAGTTTGTTCAATGACTTTGATGGTCAAGTTGATGATCAAGAGGTTGATCTCAAAGGGCTTCAACAACACAAAAGGAAAGGTGGCAAATTGGAAGCATCAAAGGAAGGTTATTTGGCAAATATGTTATGGATCTATTTTTACAGGTTATTGAAGACTCAAGTAAGGTCAAAGGAGAAGCAAGGAAGTGTTGTTCAAGTTTACTTTACTTGTTCTATCTCATGTTTGAGCTATTTCATGTAATGTCAAATTGTCAAGATATGGACAAACTAGCTACATTGTCTTGCAATATCTTATTGTTGGAGTTGTACTAGCATTCTTGGCTGGTTTTGCTGATGGAAATGAAGCTTTCGGAGGTTCATTATGTCACTCATTCATGGCCAAGTCATCAAGTGTTGATGATATCTTGTGGCAAGATGGAGATGGAGGCTCATTCATGGAGTTTTATGGTGGAGACATATCAAGAAAGGACAAAGTTGGAGGAGACAAGCAAGCAAATGGTCATCACTCACATTTATTGTCTGGTTGCTGAATTTTCCAGAGAGTTCAAAGTTTGAAACATGGAGGAATCATTTCATTCACATTCTATTTGGTTCTTCATGTTCTAGTTATATCTTGATGTGTAAAATTGATGTAAAAAATAGTGAAGCATCCAATTTGGACACTATTCTCTATATCGATTATGAAAGATACTTTAGAACCTTAGAAAGGAGATCTATACTTAGGATGGAGATCATTCTAAAGTTGGATCAAAGTAGTATGGTTAAAACTATGCCAAAACTAGTTGAAGAGGGAGTGTGAGAGATTTCAACTAGTTTAGTCTAGTTTAGTCATATTTTGGTAAATTGTCAACAAGAGGCCAAAACTCATTTTAGACTTAGAGATAAACTTTTTGAAGTTATATTAGTTTAAAATACATTCAATAAACACTTTTTGAAAGTGTGGAAAAGTTGGTAGTCGAGTTTGAGAGAGATTCAAATTTGAATTGGGTACATTGAATCTAGACCCAAAAATAGTAGGGTTTACATTTTGGAGAGAAAGCCAAGTTGCCAAATAAGGTTTAGACACTCTATAAAAGGATGTAACCCGTGGAGAGACACATCTTCTCTCTTTTATCTCTCATTTCATCATGATACATGGTTCTCTTTGGGTTCTACTACTCATTGGTGCACTCTCTTGATGTTATCTTGCAATCTTGTGTGTAGAATGCTCATATTTTGCTATTTTCGGTTCCACACGTGTGAAATACAATAGGGTACTGTAATTGTACAGAAAACAAACATATTTTATGTTGTGGTTCATGTTTGATCAGTATCTCTTAGAGTTTGCATCTCATTTTGTATGTAGATGCTGATTTTTCTACATTGGCAGGATTGTTGGTTTGCTCCTTATTGTAACCAAAGATCAGGGACATGGATTGGATCTTGAATGATCTGAAATTCTTCACACCTTCTTGGGCAATCTTGGCTGGCGTGCTTCACATGTTCTCTATGATTGGAAAAAAGGACAAATTATCTTACAAAATTGGGTGAAGACTGTTGGGGGTATTCCCAACAAAGTGTAAATAAATAAAATCATTCAATAAAATGTGTTGCGAGGGCATGGCATCATGCGCGCATAAGCCCATGGCTCAATGAGCACGCAAGTAAAGTTGTATATAAAATAAACTTGACTTGGGCCTTGGAATTGAAATAAAACTAGAGGCCGAAAGTCATTTTTAAACTTAGAGATTACTTTTTAGAGTTGGGTCCAAATTGGGACTCACATGAATCTTGTGATTACCAATGTACTTTTTGTGGACCCTTGGATCAAGTTGGGTCCAAGATGAATGGATAGGATCATTGTGAATATTAGCCAATAGGATTGAGGGGCAAGGGCATTCCCCATTTTATAAAAAGACACCATTTGTACTCTATTTGCATGCTTAATGAGAAGGAGAAAACTCTACCAAATTTTGGAAGAGAAGCCTCCTCATTTGCAATTCAATGCTTGCTATTGCTCTTGTTGTTTCTATTGCTTTCAAGTTCATGCTTTTTGGTTTCAATAGTTTATGTTTCTCCTTTAGCAAGTATAATTTGCATTTGAGCTAACCTCCACCCTCCCTCTATCTCTCTCTCTTCTATCTTCCTTTCCCTCCATCTTTTTCTAATCATCCCCTTCCTTTCACATACAATCACGATGAATGTTAGTGTAGAGGAGTAGAGTTAAGGGAGAGTAGTGTTAGTGGAGAGTAGAGTTAAGGGAGAAAGTAGGAAACTAACTAGAAATATCATCTATGCATAGTTAGGTACCTATCCAGTGATCTAACTCTTGTTGACAGGCGAAAGGGCTATACTACGCAAGATCTTCGACCCTACAAAGACAATGAGGGTTGATCCGGCCACTTGGGTAGTAAAACTGGAGGATCAACGGTGAAGATAGCAAGTTCGGCCACCATTGAGCAAACTGATGAAGAAGATAGAGAATCGGAACATCCGAGACGTTGGAGGTGAATAGTGATTAAGGATGACTCCCAAACCAAGATAGTTGATTGGATGGAGGCCTTAGCCACAGTTGATTCTTTGGATTCAATGATAGATCATTAAAGTGATAACTCTTTTGCTCAATCCGACCTAGCCAATGAAGATGACAATTCTCGATTCCACTATAGGAGAGATGGGGAGCAAAGCCAAAGGACAACATTTGTGAAATTCCAAATTTCATTATACAAGTCTAATGGTTATCATAGGAACCAGTGCTTGGGATAAGTGAACCTCTAGCAATCAAACTAAGTCAAGTACTTACGCTTTATGAGGGACGAGAATATATGGATGAGAAAGTCCTACAGTACTTGGATCTTAATAGATATCATCACCCAATAACATCAAATGCCACCCCTCTCCTAGACAAAGCAAATACCACAAAAATTGCCTCACGGCTTGAACTAGTCCACATGGTACCTAAACCTACCAATGCCAATAGCAACGCCTTATAATTGTGATTGATATCCTTCATTAAACACCAATCTTTGACAAACTCAACCTTCAAATGTTGATTTTCCATCACACCAACTAAAAGCAAACTCTTCTTGAGTCTAGGAGCATAAAGTACATTGGGAATATTCTTGATCTTATTGTCAGAAAACTGTACAGGCACATTGTTGACACCCTGAATCTAACATTCCTCCCCGTTAGCCTACATGACCTTGTCCCCATCATGGATTGGTGAAAAGTTTTTGAACCAATCACGTTTATCGGTCATATGCCTTGTGGCGCCTGAATCAATAAACCGTCTGGCACCATCGTCTACCTAGGATGCTAATGTCGATGAGAAGATACTAGTTTCATCATCTTCTCCATCATCTTTGGTGATATTGCCGTGTTGGATCACTTTTCCCTACTTTATGTCAGCTTTCTTCTTATAACATTCACATGTCAAATGACTAGGTTTGTAAAAATGGTAACATTTACCTTTCTTTTTTTCTTTCAGCTTTGATGACCTCCTGTGGGGTTTGCCTTGACTTTACTATTTCTCGTCGTTGCTCCTCTTGCAACATGATTCCATGCAAATATTTGAAGGTAGGCAATTTCTCCCTTGAGGCAATGCCACTTGCAAACATTTGTAGGCCGTTCGATACACCACTCATTGTGGTATGCACCAATTTGATGTCTATGATTGCTTCTCCAATTGCCACAAGTTGGTCTCTCAGCTCTTTGATCCTGGTGAGAAAGATCCCATCGTTCCACCTTCTTCCATCCTAATGGTGTTCAATATTGACTTTAAGAACAAAGCTCAAGCTGGATTAGAAGTTTGAAATTGAGTTATAAGAGCTTCCCAAGCTCCCCTGGCAGTCATGGCATCATTGATATGGGTAATCACATATGGGTCATGATTCTTCACTGATAGATTGATCAACGATAAAGCTCTTTACGCTTTCATGTCATAGGGCCTGGCCCTCATGTCTGCAGGAGTGGTGTTTGGCCTTACCTCAATGCCTGCAACAATATCCTATAACTCCTCCATCAATGTACTCTTCATTTTGAACTTCCAGATGTTATAGTTGGAAGCCTCATCAAGTTTACTTGCATTGCCCAAAACTGCTTCATTGATGTTGGCCATCTCCAAATTGCATAAAACTCCACCTGTTGGCTAAAGAGAGTATGTCGAGGCCAACAGTGATGTCAAAAGTAACAAATAATGACCTAAATTTTTGGCTTACTAGGCCACCTGCCACTTTGCTGCCAAATTGGATGCCAAATCGCTTTCACTTTTTGAAATGCTCTTTACCATGAATTCCCAGCTTCATGCTCTTTAAGGTGATAAAGTCACATTCGACCTTCTCCGAACACTTTCTCCATAGAAATCACTCTATTTTGATGTACCGTACTTGTAGGTACAGTCAAGGTGCCCTTCGTTTGGTCAAAAAAGGCCAAGGGACATGCAAATAAGGATCTTTGAATTTTTTAAATTGTTTCTTCAAAATGAAAAAACTCTTCCCTTCAATGAATTTGGACCCGACTCCTTTTTCAGAATGAAGATTTTTAATTGAGTTTCCATGTAATGTGCACTTTAGGCCCCTTCCTTTGAAATTTAAGAAGAACCTTAATAGATCCAATGGTTGCCCTCAATCTTGACGGCCTAGATCAAACCACCATGGGCCTTTGATTAGCTTTTCCCAACATATAATGGCATTAATCAATCTGGGGCACTAAGTAGGGTCCATCGAGCAACTACTCCTTTTCCACCATGCTCACCACCGCCCTCAAAGCGTGACTTTGTTGGTTCTTTGCTGGCTATGGCAGATCAGGGATCCATTGTATCTCTTCCTACTATGCGCGACTGGGCGTGGCCTATCTCCTATGTATACTTCTCAGTCGGGCACCCAACATCTCCAATTTGTTCTGTTCCAGAAACCATGCTAAAAGAAGACAAGAAAACTAAGTTTTCTCTCCTGAAATCCTAGCTTGGGATTTATAGATCTTAATAGCAGGATTTCTCCTTTTCACAGTGAGTTTTCAAAAATTTTCCTCTTCTATTGAGGTCGCCCTATAGTTGATGATGAACTACTTCAAATAGTTCTCCAAACAATCACGAATTGGATGTACACTAATTCGCTTCCAACTTCAAGAGCAATCTTCTTACAAGAAGTTCAAGCTTTTGATGATTCAAAACCACAAATTGCGGACAAAGATTCTTCCTCCTCTTCCCAGCCGTCTACTAATCGACACAATTTGACTCAGATTTTTCTTCAACTCTGATTCTCTTTTTCCACTAATTGCAATCGCCCGGAGCTCTGATACCAAGTTAACAAACTTGAAAGATAGATTCAATCAAATAAACAAAACTTTAAGTGCTTTGAGGCAAGAAGTAGAGTTACACACCAACATCAAAAGCATATATGACATCTCATTATGTATGTTTCAAGTAAAAAGGAAAAATTGATAACTCTAGAACTAAGTAAGAACGTGTTACCATGGAACCTAGAAAATAACCGTAAAGAAACCACGCATTGATCATTGCTATTTTAACTCTAAGATGTAGTGAAGCTCACCTAGATCTTGCATCTTAAATTCACTACCTAGTGCACTCTTTGTCTTATCAACAAGCTTAATACTACTTCCACTCAAGATGATATCATCTACATAAATGATGACAATGACAAGATTGCTATTAAAAATTTATGTACAAAAAGGATCATAGTCACTTACATTGAATCTAAATTTATGTACAAAGAGGGATCATAGTCACTTACATTGTATTCTCGTGCAGCTCGAGCTTTAGCTTCTCTCACACCCGCTCCCTCTTCTGCTGATACTGTTGCTGCTCTCCAAGCTCTGCATCCTGCTTTTGAAGGCATTCTTCCCTTGTTTGTGGAGGAATTTGTGTCTGATGTTGACTTGGTGCTTGATCATGATTCTTTCTCTCGTGCCTTCCATCATCGTCCTCATTTTGCTGTTGGTGGTCCCTCCAGTTTGGTCTATAAACACCTTTGTGATTGCTTTCCACCTGAGGACTTTGCTAGTGGCTTTGTTCAGCTCTTTCAGGTCTGTTCTTTTATCGCCTCTGATCACATTCCTTCTTCTGTCGCACGTCTTTTGTCTGCGTCTCAGTGCCAAAGGATATGCTCAAATTCAGGGTCTTGACTATGAAGACACTTTTGCACCAATGGCCAAGATGGTGACTAAAAAAGTTATTATTTCCATTGCATGCTATTTCAAGTGGAGGATATTCCAGCTTGATGTTTCTAATGCCTTCATGAATGGCTATCTAAGAAATTTATATGGAGCAACCTGAAGGCTTTATCAAGGAAGGTGAAGAATCCAAAGTATGTCTCTTATTCAAAAGCTTGTATGGGCTTAAACAAGCCCCAGTGGGTCTTGGTATGCAAGGCTAAGCTCATATCTTATCTACTTGGAGGAAACACCCTGGTGCATTTATTCATAGGAAAAAGTAAGAAGGAATAACAAGCCGAGCTGACAGCCAAGCCCCGGCACCAGGACCCGCACAAGAAAGTAGTCGAGCTCGATGCAACGCAGAAGGAGCCTCAGAGAGCATGCTGGAAAGGGTATGCTTGTGCACGTGCTCCAAGAGGGTCTCTTGCAGGTGATCTGAGCTGAAAGTGAGGAGTTGCTCAAAAGGAAGAAGACAAGCTTGGGCAGAGAGGGGGAGGAGCTCTCACGCAACAATGAGGAGGTGCTGGAAAGGCACAGAACCACTATTCACATGAGCAACGCAATCCGCCAAGAGAGGGGGAAAGCCAGAAAGGAAGCGAGAAGACAAAGCAAGGGCGACAAGAGCCCAACTCCCAAGAAAAGCTGCAGGTGCAAAAAAAACCGTAGAGAGAAGACCCACACCTCCACAAGACATGGGTGACCGAGCCTGGTTCCGAGTTGAAAGGGTCTCCACAACATCCAAAGAACCTGGGCCCAAAAGGCAGCCAAAAACATCCATAAGAGAGCTTTCAAAGGAAGAGAGAAGATGCAAAAAGTCAGAGAGAGAGAGAGAGAGAGAGAGAGAGAGAGAGAGAGAGAGAGAGAGAGAGAGAGAGAGAGAGAGAGAGAGAGAGAGAGAGAGAGAGAGAGAGAGAGAGAGAGAGAGAGAGAGAGAGAGAGAGAGAGAGAGAGAGAGAGAGAGAGAGAGGAGAGAGAGAGAGAGAGGAGAGAGAGAGAGAGAGAGAGAGAGAGAGAGAGAGAGAGAGAGAGAGAGAGAGAGAGAGAGAGAGAGAGAGAGAGAGAGAGAGAGAGAGAGAGAGAGAGAGAGAGAGAGAGATAGTTTTGTTTGTTAGTTTTTCATTGTTTATTGATTTGTTTATTGATTAGTTAGTGAATGATTGTTTATTGTTGGCTTTTGTAGAAAAAAAGCTATGCAATTTTGAAGGAAAGGAGACAATCCAAGCAAATGCATAAGGTATGTTAGGCATTTTAAATTTTGAAGAAAAGCTTTTGAGAGAGAGAGAGAGAGAGAGAGAGAGAGAGAGAGAGAGAGAGAGAGAGAGAGAGAGAGAGAGAGAGAGAGAGAGAGAGAGAGAGAGAGAGAGAGAGAGAGAGAGAGAGAGAGAGAGAGAGAGAGAGAGAGAGAGAGAGAGAGAGAGAGAGAGAGAGTTTTTCATTGTTTATTCATGAGGTATATTATGCATTCTAAATTTTGGTAGATTACATTTGAGTCATAAAGTGCATTTTCATAGTATCTTCAACATGGTGAAATTGATATAACAATGATTAATGATTTTTAATTTAAAAATGATCCTTTGATTTGTATTCTAACAATTGTCATTTTGTTGATTGATTTGTAATCTAACAATGATTTGGTTTTCATTGTTTGCTTTTATAGAGAAAAAAAGAGATGCATCTTAGAAGGAATCAAAGATCATCCAAACAATAGATGAGGTATGTTTTTATCATCTTAAATTGATGTTTTGTTTGTTTTTTATTGTTTGTATATATTTACAACAAATTTATACAAGATGAAATAGAAAAACATAAACAATAAACAATCATTCCATACATAATGAGATAGAGATGATCAAATACAAAAGTTTATATTCATAATTCAAAAAAGTGTACATATTCGCATCTAATTCACGAAAAGAGCATTGATACTAATACTGTTTTTTTCTACTTTTGCAAATACTAAAAATACATCAAATATAAGAAGTAATAGTAGGCTTCTTAGTCTTGGCTATCTTCTCCCTCATCGTTGTCCGAAGCTGAATCTTGTCCTTTGTCTTCGCCTTTGTCCCCTTCTTCTTCATCCCTTCTTCTCCTTGGTTTCCTCCTGTACTTTCTTCCACAAAGGAAGCGGATGCCCTCTACATACACATTCACAAAACAAATTAATAATTATTAGCCAAACACATCATAAAATTGAAATGAAATAGAAATTGTGTATAAAAAATAAGATAAATGCAAATTATGTAACAAAAATTCACCCTTGGATGTACGCCTTGTGCCGCAAGATGATCAATTAAGGCACTATAGCCATGGCGATATCCAATATTGTACTCAACATTTGTATACTTACGCCCATAATCTTTAACCTACATCAACACAAATCGATGATTAGACAAAAGCAAAAAAATATTGATAAACAATAAACATATGAAATGCAATTAGCTAAAAGAGAATTGCTTACAAATTGAGCATGCATATTGACCTTGCCTCTCGATCCAAAGTGAGATTGGCCTAAAAGATTAAGCCTTGATTTTGTTGCCTCTCTTTCTTGCTTAAAGCGCTCGGGATTAGGATGCTTGGATTCATAAACAACTTTTTTCCAATCTTTTTTAGATGCTCATCCCGGCCTCTTCTTGCCTTTACTACATAATCGTCTTAATGATTGGCACTTATGACGAATATGGCACTTATGACGAATATGCGTACACATACTCGTCTTCAAACATTTTTCATTAAATCGATTTGGTTGTGGAAACTCACGGTACAATATATCAAGTATCTTGTCTTTGTCCCCTTGGTCTTGTTGCTCCCAAGGGTTAAACAAATTGTGACCAAAGTATTTAAGAGTAAGGTCGTGCAATCTATTGATGACAACCTTACCCCTAATGTCCATGATGATGGAACCATCCTCATCAAGGTATAGAAAATATTTGTAAATTCTTCCGACGGCATGTCCGTCGAAA
Source organism: Diphasiastrum complanatum (assembly GCA_029204225.1). Classification (NCBI taxonomy): domain Eukaryota; kingdom Viridiplantae; phylum Streptophyta; class Lycopodiopsida; order Lycopodiales; family Lycopodiaceae; genus Diphasiastrum; species Diphasiastrum complanatum. The sequence goes on from CM055110.1 coordinate 31,361,964, forward strand.
CGAATCCACGATCTTGTTGATCGGATTCTCCTTCGGAAAGACAAAGGGCTTTCATCCCTTGCCTTTTCTCGGGAGATAGCATAGCATAAAAATCTTGCACTCGATCAGAATCCGATCCCGAGGCTTGTCCTCTTCCACAAAAGTGGAGATATTGAGAAAAGAGTGGAGAGGAGTGAAAAGAAATGAAAGATTGAGAGTGAGAGATTTAGAGAGAGAGAAAAATGAGAGATTGAAAGCTTGAGAGTGAGAGTGTGAGAGCTTGAGTGTGATAGTGAGCCTCAAGACATCCACAAGAAAGCATGGAGAAATATTAAATGAGGGCATTTATATTCATTTTTCAGATTTCAAGTGTCGCCTGGCTCTGCCATGCATTTTTTTTGCCATGCGTGGCAGTGCCACGCAATTTTTTTTGCATATAAATACGTGATCACGGCTTGGAATGTGTCATATGGTGAGTGGTTTGTCAAAAAGACAAATTATGGAACTAAAAAAATGATTTGACTCTAATTTTATAAATATTTTTGGAAGACAAAAGCATGTGGGTGATATGACATATTTTTAAGTATGAATTTTTAAGGACAAAAGCATGTGATTGATATGACATATTTTGGGTACAAGAGGACCATATTTTCTTTGAAGATTTTGATGATTTTTGAAAAGGACAAATGAGTATTAATTGTACTTTGATTTGATATAAGACAAGTAGATGATTTGATATGGTTGGTACAAAATGACCATGTGCTTAAGAGAATTTTGTGATTTAAAAAAAATGACAAATGTAAATATGTGGTTTGATGGCACATATAAGTTGTGGACATTATTTAGTTTATAGAGTATTAATTAATCTGTTATATATGTGTCCCTTAGAAACCCTTTCCGACCCTTTTGGGTCAAAACGTACTGGGTCGGAACGTTTTTTAAAAATAAACAAACATGTGTTAAGCTGGGTGCAATCTTTCTTCTTCTTCTTTGTAATACACTGAGGGACGCTAGATATACTACTAGTTCCATGAAGTATGGTACCAATGAGCTAATATATTTCGAGGAACATGGTTGTGTGTTGTGCGGTTAAAGCCAATTGAAGGAGATCTGAAATCTCTGTGGGTGGAATTTGATGAGGGATTGGAGGTGGGTTTTTTTCGTGAAGGGATTGTTGGTGGATGGAGATGGGAGCAATTGACAAGAGCGCAGGGGAATGTGGTGGGGTGTTTTTGGACTTTGTGTTGAGTGGATGGAAAGGAAATAACTCGGCGGACATTGTTAGATGATTCGTTGAGGAATGGATCAAACATCTTTGTTTGTGAAATCCTTGGCTGTGGTCTTGTGTAGAGGTGGTACCAGCAATACTAAGAGGATCGCCAAGACTAATTGATTGTATCACAGTCAAATTTGATTTCAAAGGATCATTGAGAGCGTAAAATGGGTTTTTCTTGAGATGGTGATGGGGGACAAGAAAAAATTGAGCATTTGCAATGTCCGTGTGTCCTTGCCCAACCAATACATCTTTTTGTAAAACCAATTTGCACATGTTTAGCAAGCGTCCTTTTCATTTATTTTACTTTTATAAAGAGTAATTTTTTATATGGTCTAATGCTTGTTACACTAATCAGCATGGCTTTTGCCCTGATACGGTAATATGGCGGCTTAGCCTATCACTAAAATTTATAAGTGAATGGGAACCTTGGACTATGTATCTTCATTTTAACCAAGCTGTTAAGTAGCAATGCTTATACTTTGTCAAAGACTTTTTAAACACAACATTCTACTTAGGTTCACTTTTCTTAAAACTTTGTTTTCCTCTTGCTCTTTTCTACACGATAAGTTTCCAATTGTTTATCGAACTAACCCAATACTTAAAATCGTACCCGTCTTTGGCTTACAATACTCTTGGATTGCATGGATTTGCACAAGGGTTATTATAATCTCCGATGGTAAAATGGTATGATTTGCCCTAAATATATGCATTGAGATTATACAAGCCAAAGAATCCTTATTTGTATTGTTTTACACGGCAGCTTAAATAAATTTGTAATTTCAACACATGCCCTTTCAAGTTTTACACTAGTAATTAAACTAGTAATCGAGCTTGAATAGCCTTTGGAAAGCACATCCTGCCCAAGGACTAGATTCAATCTATCAAGGGCCAAAATTGATTGTTCCAAATCATAGATTGACAAGTTCAGTCACTCGATCTTCTATGTCAAGTGATAAGGACCAAGATCTTGTATTGGACATTAGATTTGAACTATCTAAAGTGATGGTAATCGACTTTAATCTATTTCATGAGCACACAATTTCTCAAATTTGGTCACTTTATGAGAAACCTTTAGTGATATGCACCAAAAGTGAGCTATTCCAAAATATACACATCAAATTCTAGTTATCTCATGTGATATGAGCTATCTTAGTATACTAGACTTGGGATTGGTTGAGTCTGGTGACTTGATGAGCCGTGTCGAGTGGTAAACAACAAAACCACGCAAAGACATAAAATTTAAGTCATCATGTGTAATAGGGGTTTGACAAGGGGTTGAACTTGAGTTGTCTTAATATATTACTTGTTGAGTCTAGTCACTTGATAGAGCCATGTCAAGTAATAAGCAACAAAATCATATGTTAGGCAGCAAATTTTGACTTTCTCGAGTGATAGAGACACCAAAATGGGGCTATTTACATTGATAGACACCAAGATTGAGTTTTTATGATGTGATGTTGGTCAATTATGATCACTCAAAGAACAATGACGAGTAATTAGGACCAAAATTGAGTTGTCTCACATGTAAGCACAACATTCAAAGTTACATGAATGTTGTAAACTCGAAATTACTCTAACTTGATCACTCAATGCCTTATCTCAAGTGATAGACAATAATTTTGAGCTATATCGCATGATAGGGCTCAATTCCATTGATAAGCGATAAACAACAATCAATCTAAATGTACTGCATGATGGAAGTCCAAGAAGAAGATCCAAAGCATGGCAAAAGTGATGATTATCAAGAATTAAGCTCTAAAGGAAAGAAGAAAGACAAAGCCAAACAAAAGTGCTTCTTTTGTGGAAGGCACTTTGCATCTCAGTGCTACAAAAAGAAGAATGCACAAGATGAGAGTAAGCAAGACAACCTTACCATTTAGGATTATGAGGATGAACTTGATTCATCCTTGATGGCATCTACACCAACAAGCAAGAGCTACTCCAATGACACATGGTGGATTGAGAGTGAGGCTAGTTCCCACATGACATTCCAAAAGGAATTTTTCTCAACTCTTGTACCTTTTTTAGTTTGTAAAAAGTCTATTCTAACAGCAAGTGATCAAGAATGTAGAATAGATTGAGTGGGAACAATCTCTTTAAGTCTTGGATCCTCTAAAAGATCAGATATAGAAAATCTACTCTATGTTTCTAATCTTACTAGGAGCTTGCTTGGTGTTGGGCAACTAATGGATAGTGGTTTAGATGTTCATTTTAAGGAAGGTGTTTGCTCTATTATGATACTTGCATTGTAAATGGATTTAAGCAAAGGAGGCTATTCTCAAAGGCTCGCAAGCAACCATTTGCTAACTCTTCTAATAGATCTTCTAAGTCATTAGATCTCATTCATAGTAGATTTGAAACTAGTTGAGTCTAATCCCTTGATCAGCCATGTCGAGTGATCATCATCAAAATCACACGTTAGGCATCAAATTTGAACTATTCCAAGTGATAGGTACCAAATTCAAGCTATTTCAATGTCTTGAAGTCACTATTCTATTGGTTTCGTCACTCAATAGACAATCTCGAGTGATAAAGGCCAAAAATACAACTATCTTTAATGGTGGATAGCAAATTTGAACTATCTAATGTGATAGGGATCAAATGTCAACAATAACTGGTGCAACAAAATATACTAGATTTGAAGCTAGTTGATTCTAATCACTTGATGAGCCATGTTGGGTGATAAGAAAAAAAATTACACATTGGGCATCAAATTTTGGCATTCCTAAGCGATAGGCAACAAATTTAATCTATTTGGATGAAATTCCTCAAAGTTGATCATGCTATGGGGAGCCTCAGGTGAGAAGTGCCAAAATGAGACTTTTTACATTGATAGACATCAAGCTGTTTGAGCTATCTCATGTGATGCTGGTTAATTATGATTATTCAATGGGCTATGTCAAGGGATAGGGACCAAAATAGAATTGTTTCACATGTAAGTATCAAATTCAAGTTACTTGATTTTTCCAAACTCAGGATTTTGAAGATTGTGATGATTTTTTAAAAATGACAAATATGTATTAATTACTGCTTAGTTTTCTAAATAGTTAAAAGAAATCACACTTATATTTCATAGTTTGCTTGAATCTGCTTCTTTTCTTCATGAATTAGACAATGTCATATTCGTTCAAGCAACTTGACATTGGTAAAGTATCTAAATGTTTTCGTGATAAAGATATTTGTGGATCTTGTTAAATTTGTGTGTATATATAAATTTTAACTGTATATTTTGACAAGTGTATTTTGTCAATATTATTAACATTCTTGTTAAACAATTGCAGATAAAATTAAATCGTTCATTAGCGAATATGTCTTCTACTAAGGAAATGTCTCAAAATAGGTATATTTATTAAATGTACAGTAGATATTATGTACTTTACATTTGGATTTGCAGCATTGTGTGTTGAATATAACTTTTTTGTTTTTTTCTACAATTGTTTAAAGCACGACGCCTCCACAAGATAGCAAAAAGTTAAAGAAGATGCAATATCATTACAAAATGAAATCACAAAAAAGAGCACAAATGCTTGAGCAAAGACTTAGTGGAACATCATCGTCATCAAGTTCCGGTGCCCAGCCTCGACCTAAATCCCAGGTACTATATAATTATTTGTTTAAAACTTAGGACTGTATTTATACACATATAAATTAGCTTGTAAAATTAAGCTAATCATTTTTGTAATTGTAAAATGAAATTAGTATCAACAGAGGTACAATGAAAAGATATATTGGGAGTGCGAACAATGCAAAGGATTGATAATTCGAGAAAGACGAATAGTGGCGCAACATCTGTGGAAGTTTGGAAAGCACATTGAGGAGCCCGATGTGGATTTGGAGGTACATTTTGACCATTTAGTACTGTTCTTATCATACACATATTTATAATTTTTTTGAAAAAAATGAAACTAATGCTTGTGTAATGTTTCACTCTTGCAGAGTATTACATTGGTGTCAATGTCTTATAACATGTCGATTGACAATCTTATCAACAAGATAGACATATCAATTTTGGATCATCTTTGGCATTAGACGAAGATCTTGTTGATGTTCATAATGATGTCACTAGTCACTACACACCTCATGATGTGGAAGTTATGCATCTTTCCATTTCACACGTCACTCACTCCACCACACCTCACATAGATCTTTCCATGGAATCTATTCATCCCATGATATCACCACACATAGATCCTATTCATCCCACGACACCTCACATGGATTCTATCCATCCCACAACACCTCACGCAAATTCTACTATGGATTCTATTCATTTGATGATGTCACCACACATCGATTCTATCTATCTCATGACACCCCACATCAATTCTATCCATCCCACGACACCTGACATCGATTCTATCCATCCCACATCACCTCACATACCTTGTGTAGAATGTCCTCTTCTTCCTATACCATCTAGATTTACTCCATTAAAAAAAAGAACACAACTTGGACGCATTTTGACAAGATTTGAAAATAAACAACCAAATTTACGTACTGTTGACTTATCCAAGAATGTTTTAAATTCATTGACTGAGTCTCCCCTTCCTCCCTACCTAGAAGCATTGGTTAAGCTCTTTGATAGAAAGAAATATTCATGTTGGCCTGATAGAGTACCACTACCATTATGTGGAACATCATTTTCATATTGGGGTCATATGTACATGATCAAGCCAAGTGAGCACTTTCCTAATGCGGGATTGGGTTTATTAATGCCTTATGCAGGACCTCAATACAATTGGGTTGATTGGCATGCTCTATGTCGTCACCAATGGAGAATGCAGGTTTATGGCTTGAATGCCAATGCTTGTTCTTTGGAAGAGTGACGTGTGCAAGGAGAGAATGTTTTGAAATCACATCGTATCTACATTGATGGGTGTCCAGAAAAATATGGCAATATTGCTGCATATATAAATAGTTCCATTGGGCACCCTTCATTAACTAATTGTAATGTCAAGGAATGCACCAATGGAAAGGAAGAATACTTTTCTAGGAACTCAAAAAGAGCGATTGAAGCTATATTTGATGAATAGCTCTTCACCACATTTGATGGACCTTATCGCACATACCATTACGTGAACCAAGATGTGTACAAAAGGCTTTGAGCCAAACTCAAGCATGTACCTTGTGAATATCAAAATACATTTTATCTATTTAGTGAGAGCAAGTTATATTGAATGTGAATTAATTGTTTTTTTTATATTTCATATTGCATGCCTTAATTTAAGATATGGTGTTTGATTTGCATGTCTTAACTTTAGTTTTAATATTCATGAATGACAATCTTATATCTTAATTGATGAATATGTTAATTTGTTTCCCATGTTTGAAGGCCTATGAATTGTCATCTAGCTCTAGTGACGATGACAACAGTCACTCCATATCCAAAACAAGATTGGCATACGATGGGCCGCACATAAATCAACTATCATGTCGTGAGCGTATGGGATTGAGAGCCATGATGAAAATAGATGAACAACAACATGCCAAAGAAAATCAGCCTCGATCTTCTTCTTCTTCTCCTTCAGAATCAAGATCAAGCGTTGAAAATGATTTTTGCATTCAAGATGAAGTTGAAATCATGAACAACTTGATAATTAACGTCTATGATCATCATGATGTGGAAGAACGCACTGAACATGATAGCGAATCATTTATTAGTGCTGAGGAAAAAAAGTTGAGAGAAGAATCAAACACACCATTATATTCTGGAGCAATGACAACTCGTTTGGCCGCTTTGTTGCTTATATTGAAACTCCAAGCAAAATATAAATGGAGTAATACAAGTGTTACATCCTTATTTGGATAAATAAGATTGAGATTTTTTTTTAAGAATTTAATAGATGTGTTGTTCAAAGCAAATGTTTTAGCTGGCTAAATGATCTTTTATTTTATATTATGAAAATTCATTTCATTATGTACAGGTTATTGCGCAAACTACTCCCAGAAGGAAACACTATGTTAGAGACAAGAGGTGAGGCACGAAAAATGTTGAGTGCAATGGGAATGGACTATACATTGCATCATGCTTGTCCAAAAGATTGCATCTTATATCGTGGTGAGTATCGAGGGTTAAAAGCTTGTCCTATATGCGATACTCCTCGAAATCGAGATGACTTACAAGGGACCACTATCCCATGCAAGGTGTTACGACACTTTCCAATAATCCCACGATTGCAATGATTGTTTCGTTGCAAGTCTCTTGCAGAACTTGTGAATTGGCATGCTAGTCATTGTTCTTCAGATGAGATCATGAGAGTACCCTCAGACTCTCCTTCATGGAAACACATTGACAAAGAATATCCATGTTTCACAAGTGAAACAAGAAATATAAGATTTGGACTTGCAACAGACGGGGTTAACCCCTTTGGAAAAATGTCTAGCACGTCGTCTCCTTGGCCAGTGGTGTTGGTCAACTATAACATTTCACTTCGGCTAGGCATAAAAAAAGGACATCTCATGCTAGCACTTCTAATTCTTGGAAAACATAAAGTAAAAAATATGGATATCTACTTTGCACCATTGATTGAAGAACTGGAACTACTATGGAAGGGAGTCCAAGCATATGACATCTCACGTCCACTTCAAGACAAAACATTTTTGTTGCGTGCGATGTTAATGTGGACTATGCATGACTATCTAGGATTGGGCGATTGTTCAGGTGACTATAAACGGAATTCACTTGCAATGCTTGTATATTTATTTTTTATGCATGCGATATTTATGCTTTAAAAGAATTCTATTTATAACACGAATTGGATTTGATTCTTTTAGGTTTTACAACTTCTGGATATCACGTGTGTCTCATTTGTGGACCAAATATTGATGCTCGCCACTCACGTCATTTAAACAAAGTTGTGTATAAAAATCATCGCAAGTACTTGCATGATGAAAATCATCCATTTAGAAATGCTCATAGAAGAGGCTTTGGAGGAAGATCAGAAACAAGAATGGCTCCAAAGAGAATGTCCGTGGCAGGTTGGCACAAACTTTGGATTGAATCCGAGACTAAGCCAATCAATGGTATGAAAAGACTATCCATCTTTCATTGTTCACCATATTGGAATAACCTTTTGATCAATCACTTGCTTGATCCTATGCACATATTCAAAAAAACAAGCAAGATCAAAGGGACAATTCATATGTGACACAGAAGGAGAATTTTCAAGAGGATGTGATTGGAAGGTTTGTCTATAACTCTATTTTTTCTAAGTGAACAATTTTAATTTGTACGATGATTGATTATTGTTTTAATTATAATCAACATGTGACAGTATCGAAAGTATAGTGCAATGTGGGCATATGGTCGTCATCATCGCATTGAATCAATCGATATGAAACGACGAACTTATGATTGTTGTGTGATGACATCCTTCCATCAAGAAAGTCAGAGTAGTGTTCGAGATCAAAGTCCAATTTCTGGAGAGCTTGAGTATGGAGGAACCGTACAAGCCATATATGAGGTGTGTTTTGGTGAAATGGGCAAATATTTGTTGTTTGACATTAAATGGTTCAAAATCAACCATAGAGGATCAAATGCAACTGTAAAAAAGAATCGTAGTGGATTTTTTGCTATCGATTCACCCAAGACATTAAGCATGGACTTTTCAGACACATTGGTGTTGCCTCGTCATTGTGAACAGGTGTGCATGAAGTTCACATTTTTTCTTTTTGTCAATTGTGATCAATGTTATATTAGTCATCTACACTACTTTTTCATTACATCTATTTATTGCGTATTAAAATGTGAGCATAACAAATATCTAATCCTAACATTGCTAAATGTGCAAGTATTTTTTCAACCAGATCGACTAAACAAAGATTGGTGGTATGTTGTTCAAGTTAAGCCACGCTCAAGACATGTATTCGAAAATGCATATGTTGAGAATGAAATGGAAGATCTAAATTTGGACAACACAAGTATTTTTTATGAAGATGTACATATATCTTCGAGTTTTATAAATATTGAAAACCCGAGATGATTCTCATGATTCCGACGACTCAGATGATGAAGAGGACAACAATGATACTTTGCATGAGGACAATATTGAGAGAGGTTTTGATTTCGATAGTGATGATGAAAATCATCTTAGCGGAGATGAGTTGCAAGATGTATTGGCTGATGAATTTGAATCTTGCGATGATGAATAAAGTTTGTACATGTCACAAATAATTTTGTCATAAAATGATCCATTGTGGTCAATATACATTGTTTTCAAATTAAAATTATTATATTTTTCTACGATGTTGCATTTCTAAAGTTTCATTTCAAAGGCATCTCGCAATCACTTAGAATTAGAAAAATTTATCAATATTAATAGATGTGTGAACTAATTAAAAGATATATGTGTTGATTATTTATATATTATAATTAAAAACAATCTTCTTTGAGATAATAATACACTTTGCCACAATATTGTTCGACTATTCATTGATCTTTGCAAACACACAAAGGTGTATAACATTGCAATTTTTTTATCAACAAATTAGCTTAACAAGCTACCACACGGCTCTCAAATGTAAGGTACTTAGCATCCTTTCAAATGCATATCAAGCTCACGCTTATATTTTTACCCATTAATATCATATTGAAATTAATGTCAAGATTATAAAATTTTCTCAATATAGAAACACATCATAATGTCCATAAATACATAAGATAACATGTAACATTCAACTAATAATAACTTTAATTCGTCAGAGCATAATAATTTGAGATAATAATCATTTAATTTTTAGTCCACATTTTATTATAAGTATACACTTATTCAAAATATAAAAACAAATCTTATCTGCTTTTAAATTAATCATAAAGTTGTTGTTTATTAACATATTATTCATAATAGATAGAAAAAAAAAATTACAACGAACTAATTTTGCCATGCGTGGCACTGCCATGCGTGGCAAATTTCCAAAGCAAAATTTTTCTAAGTATTGTGTTTTAATATTGCCACGCGTGGCAATAAAAAAAGCCATCGCTCTGGAATTTTCTCTAGAGATTTGCCACGCGTGGCACTGCCACGCATGGCCAATCCCAAAAAAATCATGTCACATGAAAATTGGTTAAATAACAACAGTACGTGGCACTTCCACGCGTGGCTGTGCCACGCCGACATATTTTGGCGCTCATATTTCAAGTTTTAGTCCACGCAGAATTAAATTTTTTTGCCGGACCTCACCTCAAGCCTGGATTTCACCGGCAGAGTCCTCGGAAAAGTTTTGGCGTGGATATGCCAGGCGTGGCAGTGCCACGCATAAGAAAAATGTCAAAATTTCGGCTAAGTATCGGGTTCGCGTGGTAGCATCGCGTGACAAAACACACATATATGTAGTTGTGGCTCGGGGATGAAGTTAATTGGGGTCTGACTTTTCTACCACCCTTTCTAGTAAAAGAGCGCTCTTCCACCCTTTCTAGCATATATCTATCTTGGGACAACCGTTGTCATATTGCATTACAAACAAAGTCAAACACCCTAGGTGATCTATTAAGAGCAATCAAATAATGCAATTTGAAAATATTAGAGAAAATTGAAACATTGATCATTACATCAACACCAATAATTATTTCATTCATGTAGGAGGTCAAAAGAGGATAGCAACATAATAAAAACATTTCAAGATAATTTTTTCAAAACGGCTCCAATATCATGAATGACCTAGAGATGGCAGCTCTCTTTTCGAATAGTTATGTGTTATGGATTGATCAGAACCCTCCATTGTTCCTAGGGATCTAATAGAGCTGAATTTTCATTAGTCCATCTGCTTTAAGAGTGCTTTCATGAGCATGCATCAATTATGTCTATTGACTATCTCAGTGGATTTTGAAATGGCTCGAATGCATAAGATTTCTCAGCATGCAGAAACTTAGTTGATTATTATATTTCTATATCAATAGTTTGATTTGTCTTAAGACACTTGATTCCTTGCCAACATGATGTTGTTTTGATCATGACATCAAAGTGAGAGAGAGAGAGAGAGAGAGAGAGAGAGAGAGAGAGAGAGAGAGAGAGAGAGAGAGAGAGAGAGAGAGGTGGGGCCATAGACCTTTTTCTTGATGATGTCACTACATTTATTGAATCCCAAAAACTGTATAGCTTGTTTTTTAACATCAATTATGAATGCTTCTTGCCGAATATGCATCCAGAACCCATGTCAGTCCAAGTCTCTTTGCTTTCCAAACTCAATGGCATAGTGGCCTTAGGATTATGAGGATGTCCTTTGCCAACTACTGTGCCTTCTTTGGTTGATCCATGGAGTACTATCTATTTAAATCATCTTAACAAGGAAGCTTTTGATGACGATCAGATATTAGCATCTCAAGTGACTTAAAGTAATCACACAAAGCATTGCAAAGCATTTACGATGTGAAAAGCATGTTTCATTCTTACTCTTGTAGATTTCAGTCCCTAAGAAAAAGAGCGCAGATTGTCAAGAATTTATGGCTTCATGAGAACATGTTGCCCATGATTTCCTAAGAACGTCATTGCTTTGCACAGTTGACTCCTGCGCAAGAATGCAGACGATAAGTCAAATCCTTAGGAGGCAATGAATGAGATAGTCAAACAGTGCCCACCAATCAAATCCTCAGGAGGCAATGAATGAGATAGCCAAACAATGCCCACTACCCACTGCCCATCAAGGCAGGGTGAGCAAATCATGACTCACAACACACCCATCTTGTTTATGATGTTGCTTACACGGTACCCGGCACAGAACACTAAAACTATTCGGTGCAGACGACCGCTATATCCACTACAGACAAAGTTAATATATATTCTTTTTATTTCTGTTTTTCTATGCTATAAGCAGCTACGTGAATGTCACTATCCGTATATACTATTATTCTAAGTCAGACTGCAATCATTTCCGACCAAGTTGCCGCTTGTGCTTGTGCTTGCTGCACAGAAGCTCATACGGTGGGCTTTCAGTATCACCCCCGGTCCCCCGCTCTCTCTATTGCTTATATAAGTCGCTGTACCTTCCATCTTTTCCCGTCAATTGCAGCCTCCTTTCTGCTTTACTTCTCCTACCTCTGTCTACTTCCTGTATGGTGTTGTTGCTGCAGTATTTCGCTTAACTTTTGAGCTTTGTGATTAAGCTCAGCGTAGTTTGAGAACTAGTCAGAAAGGTGAGAAAATGATTTGTTGTCTCCCTGAAAACTAACAATGGAAACTTTGTACTCTCGTGCCTATGGTCTTTCGTGCTGGCCGTGGAGATGGTTTTACGTCATTGTCTTGTTTTAGCTGATTCGCTCTTGTGAAATGCCTTGATCAGAGTAACGTGCGTGAGGCAAGGAGGAATCCACTTTACGATCAACGGTCATTCTTACTTCAATCTGGTACTCGTCTCCAACGTTGCCGGAGCAGGAGACGTTGATGCAGTGTCTATCAAGGGTTCTAGCACAGATTGGAAGGCAATGTCAAGAAACTGGGGACAAAATTGGCAAAGCAACGACTTGCTAGACGGCCAATCTCTATCTTTCATGGTGACCACCAGCGACGCCAAAACTGTCACTTCATATGATGTCGCTCCATCTAACCGGCAATTCGGTCAAACATTTGGCGGAGAGCAATTTTAAAGCATTGGGCTTCAGCAGACTGCTCTAAATAAGCCTGAATATAAGATATACTAAAGTTAATTGCTAAGATATTTGCATTACAAGTGCATACAAGCAGAGACGTGCCATCACGCAGCCCGCTATCATTTTAATTGAACAGAATGCTTATGCTACTCATAGAGACCAATTAATCCTTAATATTAGCAGAACGCTGTCGATGTAGACTAGAGTTCTGTGGTGTAAGCTCTTGATGATGAGAATGCTGTGGTGTGAACTCTTGATGATCAGACACCTCAACTAACTGCAAGCCTGCATAATTGCTAGATACAAAAGTACATGCAACCGAAGTATAGTACTGTCTTAGTTCATACTATACTTGAGGTGGATGCCTAAGAGATAGATAATGTTGCCAATCTTCCATCCAATGAGTGTAGTGCTTGATAAAGAATAAACAGCAAGTATTATTGAACTTTAATAACTGGGCCTTGGCTTCATCTCCATTGCTGCCGAAGGCGAAGGGTTTCATACTTGGATGTTATAGGGGAGCTGCGTTGCATGTTTATTATAGCTCTTTTAAAGAACTGGGGAAGGAAAGATTTTTTCGGCCTGTTACTGCTCGTTTGTTGCAAGGTGGCTATCTGATTGGTTTTGAACTGAAATCTAGAAATTCCATGTAGTATTTCATGGAGGAAGAGAAATACTCGAATAGATTATATTCAAGCATGGACATGAAGTTTGATCAATGCTCAAAGTACATACATGAAGCTAAAACTAGTACATGACCGTACTTTATCATGTCATGAATTAGGTGATTGATTTTATAAAGCTTGAAAATGGATGAAATTAGAGTCTCAAGCCTTGATTCAAGAGCCCATTCCCAATTATTTCTAGTGATGTCTAGTGTGCACAAGATTCTCATATTTGGTCAAGGATTTTAAGATGGAGGAATGGAGGAATGGAGTCATTAATTGGTCTTATTTTAGGCATGGACATGAAATTTTTCTAGTGATATAGTAAATGGAGAAAAGGATATACCCAAGTGCTGCAAATTGAAGGGTAAAATGCCCGTCCTAGGCCTTTTGCCCTTCAAATGAAGGGCATTTAAATTGTGCACCCTTCAAATATGAAAGGAAATAAATGGTCCTTCAGTTTTAAGGGAAACCTATTTTTTTGAAGGGTAGAGTTGCCCTTCAATCTACAGCACTGGATATACCAACTTATGTGATTGGTATTATACAGCTTTGGTAAAATTTGAATGTCGCATGCTTTAACCCAAGAGCTCCGTGCAAGAAATTTTTTATGTGTACAAGGTCGTAGCCAATGCTCACAATTTCTTTCCTACAATCTAGTATTTGCATTTTCCACAATGGGTTGGTTGTTGTAGCATGTGCCATGTTCCATGTTAATGAACTCGAGCTTGAATTGGAGGCTGCCAACTATGGCTAGGTTCAAATTTGTCACAGGAAGCTACATGCATGCCATATGGTTCTAGAGGTGAGTATTTTGGAATCTCTTGCCTTATACTTGAAGGTGGGCTAGCTTTTTCAAATGCAAACGTTCCACTAATTCATGCTGTAGAGCCATGCTTGAATTGTCATGTTCCTTTGCATCTTGCACCAAGAAAGAAACATGAAATTATAGTAGAATATATACAGAAGTTCTTTGACATTATGTTATCTTAGATTAGTTATCCAATTCCCTTGTATTCTTGTTTTTGCCTTGCATCTCATTCTTTTGACTTGTAAATTATTTCCTATCGTTGATTAACCACTTTATTGTTTAATCCAAATGCTTCAATAATAACCATCAATTTTGCATTTGGGATATGGAGACCCCACATCAAGAAAATGTTATTATGATCAAGACCAATGTTGAGGCATCTAAATAAGATTCGAATAAGGTCGAATAAGATTCGAATAAAAAGAATTCGAACGACAAGAAAGAAAACTTATCGTGCACAGCGGAATAGACTATCTTCCTCTTTCTTCATGCATGACTACGCCTATCAATTTCAAACGAAATAATAGTGATAGAAATCACGTTTGATCTTGTAGTAACTAACTTTAAAATCATCAGTACTACAGTGATTACGTAGCCAAACAACAATGCATTGAATTATCAGACAAATAATTAGTCGTGAAGAACTACAGAAACGCATACATTCTGAGATGAACCTGAATGCAATAAAGGATAGTATTGATTCAGTATGAAAGCGAAATAGAAGTAAATGAGTACAATAAGTTGCGGATCGAAGCCGCGTACTCTAAGCTATCTCTGAGCGGCTAAAATGAAAGTCTGAATTAAGCGCAATGCTATGGACATCCATTTTATAGACTTCGAGATCTGTTGCAATTGAAAAGGAGAGTAGTAGTCAGATCGAAGCATGTTTAATGACAGGACTTAAGGTCTCCAAATAATCTAGATCTAGAATTTGGGAGAAGCCTTTGGCGACAAGCCTGGCTTTATATTGATTGAGCCATGTCGCAAGCCACGTAGGACCAACGTAGGTCTGCCACATTACAAATCATGCAGGCTTGAGGTTTGCCATGTGGCAAGCCAACTAGGCTCTGCCTATGTGGTCTGCTATCTGCTAAGCATGTCGCGCACTGCCATGTGGCAAGCCACGTAGGTCTGCCACATTACAAATCATGCAGGCTTGAGGTTTACCATGTGGCAAGCATGTAGGCCTACCATAGGCCTATATGGCAAGCAAACCGGACTCTGTCATGTAGGTTTGAGTGGACCTAGAGAGAAAGATATAGGTGGGCTCGAAAGTTGCCATGCAGGCCTACCATAGGCTTGCATGGTAGGCCACATAGGCATGGCATAGGTCTAATGTCTGCCACACAAGCATGTCGTAAGCTACCACATAGGCTTGCCATAAGCTTGTGTGGCAAGCCAACCAAGCTCTGCCATGTAGGCTTGAGTGGACCTAAAGAGAGAGAGCTGGGGCTCACAAATTGCCACGTGGCAAGCCACGTAGGCATGTCATGAGACAAACCACGTAGGCTTGGGACTTGCCATGTGGCAAGCCACGTAGGCCTATCATAGGCTTGTGTGGCAGGTTATATAGGCATGACATAGGCTTGATGTTTGCCATGCAGGCATGTTTCAGTCTGTCACAGAGGCTTGACATAGGCCTGTGTGGCAAGCTTACTAAGCTATGCACCATGTAGGTCTGCCATGCAAGCTTGAGTGCAACTACAAAGAGAGAGAGAGAGAGAGAGAGAGAGAGAGAGAGAGAGAGAGAGAGAGAGAGAGAGAGGCACCCACCAGGCCTGCATTTTGAAGTTTTCCTAGTCCTTCACAGCCGATTTTTCCTTGATAGAAATGCATACTTATTTCAGCCTTTCCCGTGGAAAGTCTGATAATTTAAAAAATCCTTAGAGCACCCTTCAAATTCTTGATACCATTTGTTTTACACCTTTCACCATGAAAGTATGGACATGCACCTCAAAACACTATGTGTGTTGGTAAAGGATAAATTGAATTTGGAGTGGGCCCCTTAAATGCATGCTTGGGGAGGAGGGCCATGCATGTATCCCCCATACATGCATCCCCCTCCCCATCATTTTTAGTGAAAAAATTGTGTATGCATGGGTGAGGGGAGGAGGATGCATGGGTGCATCCATACACATGCGCAAATGTGTACATAAGTTTGTATATATATATACTAGTAAAGAGTGCCCGTCGTTGGAGGGCAATGGAGACCGATCTTCATAGAAATGCATTTTTATTTCAACCTTTCCCGTGGAAAGTTTGATAATTTAAAAAATCCTTAGAGCACCTTTCAAATTTTTGATAATGAAAGTCTCATTTGTTTAACACCTTTCACCATGAAAGTATGTACATACACTTCAAAACACTATGTGTGTTGGTAAAGGATAATTTGAATTTGGAGTGAGCCCCTTAGATGCATGCATGGGGAGGAGGGCCATGCATCCTTTTCCCCATACATGCATCCTCCTCCCCAAGTTTTTTAGTTAGAAAAAGCTCATGCATGGGTGAGGGGTGGAGCATGCATGGTGCACCCATACACATGCGCAAAACTGTACATAAATTTATATATATATATATATATATATATATATATATATATATATACTAGTTGTGAGTGCCTGTCGTTGACAGACAATGGAGGCCGATCTAGGTGGCGACCGATGATTTGGATTTGGATTTCGAGTCTTTGGAAAAATTTGAGCCTTTGAAAAAATATGAAAGGTCTTGAAAAACTTCTAGTCTTTGGAAAAATTTGAGTCTTTGGAAAAAAAATTGAGTCTTTGGAAAAAATCGAGTCTTCGGAAAAATTTGAGTCTTTTGAAAAATTTGACTTGACAGTAGTACAAAGAGTCCTTCGATCCTTCGGATAGATTCGAGTTGTGAGTGCCCGTCGTTGACGGGCAATGGCGGATTTGTGTCGATGGCGGACGTGCTCGCGCACGTGTGCATGCATGCCCTAATGGCTTTGTGTGTGTGTGTGTGTGCAGTGTGTGTGTGTGTGTGTGTGTGAGAGTGTGTGTATGTGCATGTGTTGTGTGTGCAAGGTGTGTGTTTATGGAGGGTGTGTGTGTGTGTGTGTGTGTGTTTATGGAGGTTGTGTGTGTGGGTGACGATCGATGATTTGGATGGCAACTGATAGTTTAAGAAGAAGTTTTGAACACCTCTTGTCTGAAGTTCTGACTGTTTTTTACTGAATTCGACCAATTTTTTGGCTCGACGGGCCTAGAATCTCAAGACTGCGTTTAGAGTTTCTAGTTCACCCACGTTTCGCTGCGAGTATTGAACCATTTGGAGCCTGGCTTAGTCCTATGGGTTTGTCTCGACATGCAGCATAGGACGGAACAGACGGTCTGAAAAATGGACTCCGTTCGACGGCACTGGACCAGTTCTTGGAGATGGTCCTGTGGGTTCGTGTCGAGCCACACACCTGTGGACACCTCCCATCCGAAGTTCTGACCGTTTTTTACTGAATCTGACCAATTCCTGGCTTGATGGGCCTAGATTTCCAAGACTGCATTTAGGGTTTTCGTTTCGGACGCCCATTTTGCTCTGAGTACTGAACTGTCTGGAGCCTGATTTAGTCTTGTGGGTTTGTCTCGGCGTGCAAGATAGGATGGAACAAACCGTCTAAAAAACAATTTTTGTTCGACGACACTGGACCAGTTCTCTGAAATGCTGGAAAGTAGTCCATTTAATGGCATTCCCCCCGACAGAAAGGGCGTTTCTGGACAAACGGTGGCGGAGTTGAGCTGCAAATGGTCCTATGTTTTCGTGTCGAGCCACGCACCTGTGAACACCTCCCGTCCAAAGTCCAGACCGTGTTTTACTACGTTTAGGGTTTCTGATTCAGACGCATGTTTCACTGTAAAGACTGAACCATTTGGAGCTTGGTTTAGTCCTGTAAATCGTTTCCACGTGCAACATAGGATGGAATAGACTTCTTGCAAAATGGACTCCGTTTGTTGACACAAGAACAGTTCTCAGGGATGTTGGAAAATAGTCCATTTAGTGGCCTTCCCCCTGACAAAAAGAGCGTTTCCGGACAAATGACATTGAAATTGGGCTGCAAATGGTCTTGTGGGTTCGTGTCGAGTCCACGAACCTGTGGACACCTCCCGTTCGAAGTTTTGACCATTTTTGACTGAATCCGACCAATTTCTGGCTCGACGGGCACTACATTTAGGGTTTCTAGCTCGGACGCACATTTCGCTATGAGTACTGAACCATTTGGAGCCTAGTATAGTGTTGTAGGTTCATATCGGCGTGCAACACATGACAGAACAAATGGTCTGAAAAATAGACTTTGTTCGTCCGTGACACTAGACCGGTTCTCGGGGATGCTAGATCAAATTCTACCTAACAGACAAATAAAAGTTGAAACACAAACATAAACTATCTATGTTAAATGTTAACGTTACACCGACATTATGTTGGCCATTTCTAAATACATAATGAGAAACAAAACATTAGCATTAGGCTTTATAATGCTTGTGTGTGTTATAGGGTGCCTGTGTTTTTGGTTTTAAGCTTGGTCCACTTAAATCTTGGTTTTGAAACACTACAAAATGAATTTATTAGTTTAGTGTATGCAAAGAAGATAGGTAAAATAAAGCTTACAACCCCATCTTAGTAATAATAGCATGTATGGCATATGGTTTATATATGGCATGAGCATCATTAAAAGTGGCTAATATCACGATAATGGATTCTCCAAGTGAATCTCTAAGCATGATGCATTATGCACAATATGTGCTCAAGAATGTAAATATTATTATCATGTACTACAAAGAAATAACACAAAGAAATGATACCAAGTCAGGATAAACTCACTTGAAAGCATTTTGAATATGATTTTTTTTTTTGAAAGTGAACCACTTTACTATGAGAATCCAATGGCATTTCCAAAGTCAAAAAACGATGTTAAACAAAGAGATATATTGGGCTCACTACTATTTATGGTGTAATGTCTTGGTAAGTGGCTCACTACTATTTATGGTGTCATTCTATGACATTACTAGCACATTCCATTGGCAAGGAATATGATTACATGGTCCACTAGTCCTACAACAACAATGTATCTGCTAGTATAGATTTGTAGTGCAAAGTTCATGCCCTTATATCTATTATGTTATATCCATGCGAGATATATGACACTAAGTTGACCCACAACTATTGGAGTCTGGGGTCTTTTCTTTAGTTCGTAATTGTTTTTAGACCCCTTTAAAATACAATTGAGACTATTTTAAGATGCTCCTAATTTGGGCCCTAATATTTGAATATTCATATTTCCCTCCAAGTTAGATTGAAGGGAGGTAGCTTTTGCTTAGTATAAATAGGCACAAAGGCTATTCCTTATTTAGTGATGAGTTTGCAACCATTGATTTTATTAGTCTTCATTATTGGAGAATGCTTGTGAATGATAATCATCTTGCCGCTTTTGGGAATGTTACTTTCTATCTTTCATGCTAAATTTGTAGATACATTCTTAACTTGGTATCAAAGCACTTCTTTTCACTTCCCTTCCTTGGTGGGAGTGCTAATTTTTATTTTATTTTATTTCTCCAAACTTCGACAAATTACCATTTTTTATAGCGGATCTTTGACGGACAGTCAGTGGAAGTTCTTTTAACCGGTGGCTAAAAATAATAAAAAACTCTGCAAATCATTTTTGGCAACTATTTTAGGGACTCCTATCTATTTAGCAAGTCTAGTAACTCAAATATCCTAAGCTATTGAGAACCAACATTTCAGGTTAATTTTTAATGGATCAATCATCGGTCGGGTGTCAAAGATTATAAAACTTCCCATCTCCTACAAAAAAGTCATCAGATCTGCAGCAGCACATGCTTGCTTGCAGGCTTGCCAAACCCTCTTTCACTATTCACAGTCTTGAACCATTGTTTGAGCTGCAAAATCTCTATTCAACATAAATATGATTTGCTTTGGACTTAGTGGTGGTCTTTGATTTTGCATAGTGTTGCCCAAACAATTCCCTATGATGGGCAGAGAGGATCAGCATCACTACTATAGACAGGTATGCCAGATCTGTTTTTTTAGATGCTTTTGTTGAGAAACCCTAATGACACTTCTACATTCAACTAAGAAATTCTTCTCAAGTCAAAATCATCACACATATGTATAACATACTATAACATACTTGAAAGAGAGATTCATACCAATAAGGCATCGTCCATCGCCATTATGATCTTTCCAAATTTCGAGATGTAAGAATCCTCTATCCAGCAATCACAAGCAATTGCAAGCAAATTCCCATGCCTATTTAATCGATCCAACAGAATTCAACAGCCCACTTTAAACTATTCTCTGATACTACCATAACAGAACACATTTCACATGAAAAATCTATCCAGGTTCTCTATTGACCTTGACCTCGACCTCAACCTCCCTTTTTCAAAATATGGACAAAACTTCTGTTCTAATTAGCCAAAGAAGTCTAAGCCACAATAGGTTCATCTGCCATGCTTTCCGCCCCTACCTGCTCTAGATCTCCCAATAATGATAGTAATATACATCAATGCGTTTCTGTGGTGATTGATAGCAGGAGCAGAAATCAGCTGGGCTTCAATTTGTGTGTGAACCGATGATAGCAAGTAGGATCGCAACAATTGAGCTTCTTTGGAAGATGGTGAGGTTGAAAGAAGATCCAACAAAGATGAGACTGTCTTGTTTGCCTGTTTGTGCATTGCCTGCTGGGAAGGATAAGATCAAAAAACTGATCAAAGCAAGTCAAATGAGGACAAAATGTGAGCATTTTTTGTGTGAAATTCTATCAATCGTCCGTCAATCATCGCCTTCTGTTATGCCATATTGATCAAACTCCCATGATTCTTTCAAATCCAAAACCAACATGAGAAGTCGAGGAGACACACCCGATCGAGAGAGAGAGAGATGGGGAAAGAGAGAGACCCGATCGAGAGAGAGAGAGAGAGAGAGAGAGAGCGAGAGCGAGAGCGAGCTAGCAAGCAAGGCGGGGCAAAAAAAAATTTGAAATATGTGTATGCCAAAAAGAAGAAGAAGATTGTATGTGTTATTTTTTGACCTTATTTTTGGAAATTTATTTTAGTTTTTTTCTTTGTAAAATGCGTGACATGTTTCGCGGGCAGAGCGTGACATTTTTGGCGACATAGGATTAATTTTTTGACGGTAACCCTTACACTCTCTGGATGGAGAGAGAGAGAGAGAGAGAGAGATTCTTTCTACCAAAATTGAAAAATTAAACATGCAAGCAAAAATTTACCTACTCATTTTTGGCTAAGAACAACATACATAAGTATGACGTGGACATATTGGCTATAGGTAAATATATGCTTCATTGCAACTATATAATTGATTGCCATCTAAACTCTTACCTACAATTTTTTTGGTGATTATAATTAGGTTTAAGGTAATGAGTCAAGGATGAGCAAAGACAATTAATTATTTGTTGATTATAAGGGTTTTAAGGTAAGGAATCAAGGGTGAGCATATAGGCAACAATGTTTGTCGGGATAGTGGCCACCCCATATACATGGGTCCACTTGAAGCTGTATGACATACTCTTAGCCTTGCCACACCATAGTGTGCATCGTGGATGCACCCCTAGATCGGCTTCTAGTTCCTTCAAGTGTCCTGGGCATCAACATTAAGCGCAGACCTGAGAGAGAGAGAAATAGTCACTCGGTGAGCGAAGTCGCTTAACGGCGGCAGTTGGAGATGGTTGGAGACGCTTGCATGAGTATCAGAGATGGTTGTCGAAGTTGTTGCATAATAGCGTGATTGATTAATAACTTTTGTCACACCTCATTCGGATTGTAAGTGAGTTGGATCAACAAAGCATCATTTGCTGACAATGAACCATGGTGAGCGTTTATAGTACTTTTGTAGTCTCTAATTTTGTGTTCATATTTATATGAGTATTAGCTTTTAACTAAGAAAGAATCCCACACCTCTTTCTTTACAGTGGGCGTCACGTCGATGGAAAACAATGCAGCTTAATGCCTACCCTAGCACCTTTCCTTGATCATCTCATGCATTTTGTTTAATTTCTCATGTCAAATGAGAAATTACACAAAATTTACCGATTGGAGCATGAAATTGTGTTTGCAGGTGGTGTTGTCTAGGTGTCGTCGTCCACCTGTTGTGATCCATTTCTCCCTGTTCCGCAGCAGAAGTGTACGTGGATAAGCCAGCAGGTCAGAATTGACTTTGTTTGGTTTGTCTAGAACTGCAATTTTGAACCTTTAAATTGATTACACTTCCAATGCTGCTCATTTTTTTTGGTTAAGTACGCATGTCTTAACGCATTTTAGACATTTTGTCGCATAGTTTAACGCATTTTATGGTCATTAATGCAAGCTCTTCTTAAGATCCCAAGCATTTCTATTCAATCAACTACATTTCATGTTTCATCTCATGCCACTTGACATGATTTGAAATAACTGGTTTAGTTAAGGCATTCGCCTGCAAATTCATCTCTTATCAAAAGTGATTGATAAAGCAGTATTATGGAAATTTACCAATCAGATAGAGCTTTTGTAATTTCCAACAAAGTATTAGAGCATGCTAGATTTTCTGACATGGTGTTAGAGCCCATGGTGACGGACTTGCAAGATTGTCAGTCTGAGTGAGAAGTCTATCAATGGACAACCTACTCTTTGCTGTGCCCCCATGAATCTGGGGATAGAGACTCCCTAGTATTGTGTTTTGTGAGAAGGGAAAAAGTGTACATAGGAGTGGAGGGGCTCACTAAGACATTTCTAGAGTAGGTGATGTGATCAAATAGGATCCTTGAGACACATACAATTTACTTGGGTACAAGTGGTATGAGACACCAACGAGTCACAAGCCAAGATGTTTAAATTGGGGTGATAGGTCACTTCTTTTGTACATCCTCTTCTTGGACTCTAATTTGATGGTATTCACTCTTTAGATCAATCTTAATGTAAAGATTAGCACCATACAAAGCATCTAATCAATATGGGGCATAGGATATAGAGCAACAACAATCGACACACATGTGCTATAATCCGTCCTTCTTCACGGAAATGATTGACAAGCAAAAGGAGAATCAAAAGGCCTTCACGGAAATGATTGACAAGCAAAAGGAGAATCAAAAGGGCTTATTGATCTGTTTCAAAGTACATTGTATCAAGATTCAATATAGAGAAGAGTCCAACCATCTATTGTGTAGGAATCTCATGGGAATGCCTCTCCAAGGCTCACATATGCGAACCCTCAAGCACCCCTAAACCTTGACACATCCTAAGCTAGCAAATGGCACACATGCAATTGAGCCACCACACATGCCACTTGGCAGTACTTTGATGCATAGGCATGAAAGACGGAAGTCACGTAATTTGTTTGGCAACATGTCTACCATGTATTGGTCACCGCTTCCCTTTGGTCTACCATCACACTTTTTAGGAAGTCAATTCAACCTATTTTAGTTTATACATGGTATCCACTTTGACTAAATATAAGCATGTCCTTTCAAACTAGCGACCAGCATGGCGCAGGCTCGAATCCTAGCCGCTCCGTAGTGACATTGTAAGGAGCTTGCTTCGCTCTTGGCATTGCCCAGATGGCGTGGCCAGGCTGTATATATTGTGTATAATCCACTAATGGCGTAACACTGTATAAAAAAAAAAAAACTAGCGATCTTGTACAATTTATTAATAAAGAGGAGCGATGGCGGACGAGGCGGTTTCCACCGACGTGGAGATGGAGATGGAGAATTTTCTCGGCAACCTTGTAGCGTGGGCTGAGGGGGTGGTCTTTTCACCCCGCACATGTGAGGCTTTGCTTGACACTTTGCACTCTCTAGCGCTCTCTCTGGAGTCTTCTCCTCCTCCTCTTCCTTTTCTTGCTACTTGCTCTCATTTCTCTGCTCTGGCTTTGGATCATGTTGCTGTTGTTGATGTTCCTGTGCTCCATGGCACGCTGTACTCGACTGCTCTCCTGCCTTCTGACACTTCCTGTTTACTAACGCAGTCTCCCTCCCTTTTTCCACCATCTGTTGCTGCCTTTCCACCTCGGCTCCACATAATTGTAGCACCCTGGTGCGTCAGGGTGCGCCAGCCAAAAGGGCGCAGGCGGGCGCCGTGGCGCTAGGGCGGGCGCGCCAGGGGGGCAGGCAGCGCCGGACAGGGGCACCAACGCCAGGTGGGTGGCGCCGTGCAGGGGCAGGTGGCATCGGGAACCGGGCACGTGGCATTGGGTAGTTTCACACCCACCTGCACACATGTGAGTAAGCAGGTGGGTTCAGTTATATATAGGTTGCTGTTGCGCCGGCGCCTCAAAGGGCGCTGGGACTTGAGCTGTTTCTCCAACACGCGCTTAAGTCTAACATTCATCCATCATGCACTTACGTAAAAGCCAACTCAGAAACATAACAAGCTTAACCATTCAGACTTAAGAAAACTGGAATCCCAACCAACCCGAAAGCCAACTCAGAATCCGTTTTCAAAAGGTAACCAAAGGCAAAGACAAGCCACACATGAAACCCAAGGCATAGTGGTCGCCAAACTGACCGATTGGCATAGCGTCAAGCCCCATGTCGATGACAGGGACCCTTAGGCGCCAGCGACGCAAAAAGGTTGTAGTAAGGGTCCTTCCACTTGGACCAGTCTCGGAGGCGAAACCAAAATGGTAATCATCCCCAAGGATCAACTTTATTAGATTTTTGGAAGAGGTTACATTCATACATAGACTGACCGGTCTCGGGGCCACCAACACGTGCTGGGCATTGTGCCTGGCTCGTGCTGGTAGAGGGAGGTGAGACCTGGCGACTGGATTCCTGGCGCTGGTTGAGCTGCCCAAGTTTCTGTCTGCCGGACTCCCCCTATAGTTCTATTGTGATTCGGCGCACCCCCTCTGTTCTGAAACATAGTGCTTTCTGGTAAAGCAAGTTTTTTGGGACTTAGTTTTTATTTTGCTGATTAAGCCTGGCAAGCCTGGCAAGCCTGGCAAAATCAGTCTGGCTCCCAGACATGGGTCCCGGGAGCCGTTCCGGTGGCAGAATCAACTTGCTTCCTGACTAGGCCATGACTCGAGCTCCAGAGCTAGCTCATGACTTGTGACTACTTGACTGGCTCATCACAGGTCGGAGGCTCAGTCCTTGACGTTCTAACTTGCTCTGGGACCTTAGGGAGCGTCACCCCTTAGAGTCTTACAGGGCACGCTGGGTGCACCTGAGTCAGCTTTACAACATCCTCTCCTCGTTTGAAAAAGCTGATGTCCTCATTAGGGCCAAACTAGACCTAGGACGTATGGCACGGGCTTAATTAACCGGCCTTAACAACTTTGAATGAAAAATACATTGGCAGTAGCACAGGAAAAGTGTGGATAAAGTTCACTTACGTAAAACCTGTGTAAAGCTGCAAGTGATTTATTGACAAACTTAAGAAAGATACCTGGAAGTTCCTTGAACTTCAGAATGGCCATGAATGTTTATGTAGGAGACATGCCGCCAGGTAGTGTTGTGTGTGCCGATCTGGGAAAACGGCTATTGCGTTGGTTCTTCTGCAGATAATCTGCTAGTACTTCAGGGGCTCCCTCCTTAAGTTTGTCTTCGTACTCCCAAGAAGCCTCAATAAGTGGAGCCCGTAGCCATTTCACTAGATATTCACGTTGAACGCCAGTTCGCTTTCTATGTGTCAATATTTGTTCTGGTACAAGCTGCCTCTTTGTATCATCAAGTGTCATTGGTGGGTGACGGAGTTCGTGTTGCCGATCAAATCGCTCATCTGGTTTGCACCGTCTGAGTAATGAGATATGAAACACATTGTGTATATCCAAGCTGGACGGTAGCGCCAATCGGTAAGCCACTGGGTTGATCTTCTTGGTGACATAATATGGTCCCGCATAAGGTCGAACGAACTTATGAGAAAAACCTTTTGGTAACGCAATGTTCTTTGTGTTCAGCCATACTTGATCACCTTCCTCAAATTCCAGTTCTCGTCGATGTGGGTTTACGTCAGCTGCCATACTCCTTTGTGACTGCTCTAAAAATAACTTCACCTCTGTCAGCTTTGTGTGCCACTCAGTGATGAATTCCTCTACAGTAGGTACTGGTGTTTCCTGCACGCCTGTAAGAAAAGAGCTTGGAACAATCGGTAGCCGACCATTGCTTATCTCGAAGGGTGCCCTTCCAGTAGATCTGTTCACTTGGTTGTTATGTGCAAACTCGAGAATATTCAAGTAGTTGACCCAATCGGATTGGTCCCAAGCGACATAATTTCGTAAATATTGTTCAATCTGTCGATTGACTCGTTCCGTTTGCCCATCTGTCTGAGGGTGATATGCAGTGCTGAAATTCAGTCCAGTTCCCACGAGGCGAAATAGACAAGTCCAAAATTTTCCGACGAACTTGGTGTCTTAGTCAAAAATAATCGTTCTAGGCAGGCCGTGGTATTTGAAGACACATTTGAAAAATAACCTTGCCACTTCTTTAGCTGTCACTGAACTTTTAGTTGGTACTAGATGAACTTGCTTTGAAAAGCGGTCAACCACCACATAAATTGAGTCGAAGCCTTGGCACCGTGGTAGTTGAACAATAAAATCCATGCTCACCGAATCCCATGGGTATGCTGGTATCGGTAATGGTTGGAGTAGTCCTGCTGGAGCTAGCGGTTCCACCTTCACTTGTTGACATGTCGGACATGTTTGCACATAGGATTCAACGTCTGCCCACATACCTGGCCAATAGAAGCCTCTTTTGAGAAGTTCATACATGCGATTCACCCCTGGATGTCCGGCGGCTAGTATGTCATGATGTTCTCGCAAGACTTTCTTCCTCAGGTTGATGTTGTCTGGGACATATACTCTGCGTTGTTTATAAACAACCATTTGATCTTTCCAAGTGAAATGTTTATGAGGCTTTCCCAGCTGGAATTCGATCATTAAGTCCTTCGCCAATGCATCTGCACCATAATTCTCCCTGATTTTTTGGAGTAGGTCAGTCACCTGAGTTGTCACTGTTGCCATCAAGTGTTCCTGTCTACTTAGTGCGTCCGCCACCACATTGTTCTTTCCCGCTATGTGTACGATGTCTATATTGAATTTCGAGAGAAAGTTTTGCCATCGCATTTGCTTTGGCGTGAGCATACCTTGGGATGAGAAGTACTTGAGTGATACATTATCAGTGAACGCCTTAAAGGGTTTTCCTGCCACATAATGTCTCCAATGCTCCACTGCTTGAACCACTGCGACCATTTCTTTTTCATGAGTTGGCCATCGTCGCTCTACGTCACTCAATTTCTTTGAAAAATATGCAACAGGTTTTCCGTCTTGCATCAGCACGGCCCCAATAGCAAAGTTCGACGCATCTGTATGTATTTCAAAAGGTTTGCTAAAGTCCGGTAAGGCAAGAATAGGTTCTTGAGTGATCCGTCGTTTTAGTTCTTGGAACGCTGCTTCACATTCCGGTGTCCATGTCATCTTCAGATGAGTCTTGGTCTGCTCCAACAGTGGTGCCACAATTTTGCTAAATGCCTCAATGAATCTCCTGTAAAAGTTACATAAGCCCACAAAGGATTTGATGCCATGAACAGTCTTAGGAGCCAGCCAATCCAAGATAGTCTTGATCTTCTTAGGATCCATCCGAATTCGTCCGTAGCCTATAACATGTCCAAGGAAATCAACTTCCTCTACCACAAATTCACATTTTTCTCTTTTCGCGAACAAGTTGTTCTTCCTTAGTCGTTGAAGGACAGTCCTTAAATGTTTAATGTGATCTTTGAGGCTACGACTAAACACCAAGATGTCATCGATGTACACAATGACAAATTCATCTAAGCAGTCTTGAAAAATGTTGTTCATCAACGTGCAAAAAGTGGCTGGTGCGTTTGTTAGACCGAACGACATCACCCTGAATTCGTGACTCCCATACCGTGTTTGAAAAGCCGTTTTGTGCTCATCGCCTTTAGCTATTCGAATTTGGTGATATCCAGATCTAAGATCTATTCGGCTAAAATATCTGGCATGTTTGAGCTGGTCGAACAGGTCATCAATTCTAGGCATGGGATACTTGTTCTTGATGGTACCCTTGTTGAGCATGCGGTAATCCACACACATCCGCAATGTCTTGTCCGCCTTTTCCACGAATAATATAGGGGCTCCAAAAGGCGAAGCACTGGGTCTAATGAATCCTTTCTCTATCAATTAACCGAGTTGTCGTTTCAGTTCCACCAACTCTTCTTGGAACATCCTATAAGGTGCTCGTGAAGTTGGTTCTGTTCCTGATACCAACTCAATCTTATGGTCCACTGGTCTTCGAGGAGGTAACTTAGCTGGGAGTTCTTCTGGAAACACATCGCTAAATTCCTCTAGCAAATCTGCCACCTCCTTTGGCAAGTTTTTCTGTTGTGCGTTTTTCCCTTCTGGAACCTCTCTGCAGATAAACTTTGACCTTTCCCTTTCGCCATGCTTTTAATCACAGATGCAACAACCAGATTTTGTTCAATATCGGTGCCCTTCGCGTTCCCTCCAGGCAGAGCTTTTGTCATACAAATCTGTCCCTTGTAATCCAAGAGAACCAAGTTTGAGCTCCCACCCAAGATTGCAATACAATGTTCATTTAGCTAGGGAAGGCCCAAAATTACATCGAAGGCATCCATCTCTAAAATCAGAAAGCTAAGTTTAGCCTTCCATCTCCCAATTTGCACCGGGATGTTCAATGTCGCTTTGTTTGCGTCCAGTGCTCCCTTTGCTGTTTCTACCTTGAGCGTTGATGTTACATTTCTGGTCGGCAAGCTGAACTGTTCCACTACGCTCCTTGAAATATAGTTATGTGAAGCTCCGGAGTCGATCATGAAATCTGACTTCCTCCCTGCGATCTTTCCGGATAGGAATAATAATCTTGAACCAATCTTGGGGGTTGCCCCATGGAAGCTCCTTTCCATACTTGTATGTCGTCCACACACAGATGTAAATTCCTCCTTCAACTCCCAACTAGATCAGATCACCTGAAAGAAGTTAAGCAACCAGGGGTTATTCAGGTCCAAACAAGCAGACCACAAACGAACATACCAACCAAAGCAAACATAGAGGATCCCTCTCAAGCCACATTCCTCTTGAGACCGGACGTAGGACCTTTGCCTAACCGCGCCCACACAAATCTATCACAGAATTAGCCCACAGGGAAACATCCATCCAACCATCCGTGCTTTCACCTCCATGGCTGGTTGACAATGTAATTAGCTTCCTTCTCGTCTTTACGACATCCAAAACGGTGCACAAACAATGAAGAAATCACCAGTTATGTATAAAAAACCGTAACCCCAAACCCGGTTTCAATTTTCAACTGGCTTCAAAATTGTCAATTTCTCACCAAATTTTTCCCTGTCTGCTATGCATAGGCTAATAATCCCTGTGCTGAGCTTGGCAAGCCTCTATAAACTAGAAACCGTGCACCAGTGCTTCTCTTTCCGTCTTCAACCCGTCGTAAACCCCGGACTCTCAGAAGACAGTTCTCCCGAAGCTCTCTTCAACGACGATGTTGTACTGTGTACACTCCCTGGAACATAGTGCTTTCTGGTAAAGCACGCTTTTTGGGACTTAGTTTTTATTTTGCTGATTAAGCCTGGCAAGCCTGGCAGAATCAGTCTGGCTCCCAGACATGGGTCCCGGGAGTCGTTCCGGTGGCAGAATCAACTTGCTTCCTGACTAGGCCATGACTCGAGCTCCAGAGCTAGCTCATGACTTGTGACTACTTGACTGGCTCACCACAGGTCGGAGGCTCAGTCCTTGACGTTCTAACTTGCTCTGGGACCTTAGGGAGCGTCACCCCTTAGAGTCTTACAGGGCACGCTGGGTGCACCTGAGTCAGCTTTACAACAGTTGCGGATGGTGTCAAGAGGTTTGGGGATTCTCAATGGGGGCGGTTTAACGCTAAATCCCTCAGCGTTTAGACCTTGGGGAAAGGGTTCTTTCTATTTTCTTTTGATAGTAACCAGGATGTGAATGCTGTCCTGGCTAATGGGCCTTACTTTTTCCGCGGGAACCTGTCTATGTCACTCGTTACACGGACAGCTTTTCTGTCGATGGTACCTCTCAGATGAAAGTGTCTGTCTGGGTGGAGCTTCCTTTCTCCCCCCCCCAAAGCTTATGCCTGCGCTATGACACCATACTGGTCAGCCTGGGGAAGGTACTTTTGGTTCAACCCTTAAAGATCTGCAACCCATCATCCGGGCTTGCATTCCCTGGAAATTGGCTGACCCCTTGCCTGAGCAATTGCATTTTCATTGCCTGAATCACCTGTATGTGCAGTCAATACTATTCAAAGGCCTTCTGGACTCCTGTTATCACTGTCGACGGTTGGGCCATGCGGTTGCTAATTTGCCCGCTTGCTCCTAGGCGGCCGATTTATCGATGGGGCTTCTTTCTCCTTTTGCAAAGCCATCTACTTCACAATCTATTTTGTCTCTGCTAGGTTCTCCTCGTCTGCATCCTACGGACCAGCCTCCGTTGTTGCCTACTCCTCAGTCTCATGCTGCTCTGGTTGCTGGTATGCTTGTATCTCAGGTTCCTACGATTTAGCGTCTGAATGCTACTACAACATTTGCCTTCGCCTGCGGTTGGGGTTTCCACGTGAACTGGCTCGGCTTTGCAGGTGGGTTTCCTTTCATAACCGGATCCTCTGCTAATGCGTCTAGGCGCGCTTACAGTCCAACCTGCAACTTCAATGCCTCTGGTGCCTGTTTCGGCTCAGACTTCATTGGGGGACCGGCCCTCTCTTCCACTCCCTAAACTCTGGGCTGATTTCCCTTTGGATGCGGAGCTTCTTCCGGTTCTTACTAATCCTCCATTGGATAATTGCACACACAGGCGATACCATTGTCTGTTCCATGTCAAAGGCAGCGGACCTCACCTCGCACCCTTGCTACTTTGCATTCTGGAACGCCCTCTATCCCGGTTGTTGGGCCTCGCTCAGCCAAGATTGCCAGAAAACGTTCTGCAACTGACAAGTTTGGGAACAGGCTCACTACTGTTAAGCGAGACCTTTGGGCAAAGCTATTACCTGATCTCCCAGTCAAAGCTGCCCCTTATCTGGCAGAGTCTTTGCCTGCCCTGTCTCCTCTCCCTGCGTCATTGCCAATTGGAATGAGCATTTACTTTTGGAATGTTACAGGGCTGAACGATCCAGGGTGGCATATTTGTTTGGCGCAGGTCCTGGCATCTTATCCTTCCCGGAAGGATCAACATTGCCTTGATTAAGAAGTTTGTTTTTTTTTTTCTTTTTATTATGGGGTCTCTCGCGCTGAGGGCACTCGTGGCGGGGTTTTAACTCTTGTCTCGCATGATTGGCAGGTGCTTTTCAATTTATTTGTGAGTACTTCTTAAACTGCGCAAGCAAGGCTTCACCTTGTCCGTCCCTAACCTTTATGCTCCTTCCTCGCCCTCTGACATAACTGACTTTTGGTCTAATCTCCCACCTATCCCAGACTACCGAGTTATTGTCCTAGGGGACTTTAATATGTACCTAAACCGGTTGATTGTCCCCATTCTCTCTCAACCATGGAAAGGTCGGCTTGGTCTCTGTTTCAGTCCTCTCATTCCCTCTCCGATGTTTGTGATATCCTTCACCATTTTCTGCACCATAGTTGGACTAACTCTCGACCTCGTCCATTATTTAGGTCCGCTCGACTTGACCGCTTCTACCTTTCTTCTGTTGCCTCTTGGGTTCGCCTCCTCTGTGTTGAAACGCACACTTTTACTGCTCTTTCTGACAATAGCCCGGTCTTGCTTAATGCTGCTTTCATCAACTCCCTCCTGCTGTCTTCTATTCCCCTTATGTCATGAACTCTTTTCTCTCCTCACCATGCCACTTCTATGTGTTTTATTGCTCCAGTTTTTTTTCCTCTAGGCCCCCTTTTCCACCAGCTTTTTGCTGACGACGTCACCCTCCTCTCGCTTCTTTTTGAGAGTCATGTTCACCATCTTCTTTCCCTGTTTGAAGAGTTCTGTTACTGCTCCTGTTCTCTCCTTAACAAAGAAAAGTCGGAGCTCCACATCTCTCTGGGAATCAGAGTTGTTCCTCACGGCTCAGTCACGCGTCTCCTTGGCATTCCCTTCGGCACTTTCATTACTCCTTCACAGCGCACCGCCCGGTTTCGTTAGAGCTTCACCCAGAAACTGGCTTCTTGGAACCCCGACTACATGTCCTTCCCTTCCAGGGTTCTAGTTGCTTAATGATCAAATTATTCTATTACGACATTGATTTCTTTGACACAAAAATTAGCCACACAACCTAGTATTAGTACAAGTATAGATATTTGTGCACACTCAGCCTTAGGATTATCATTAAGAAATTGATTCAATATTTTAACTACATCTCCTTATCACTTTTGTTTCTAACCAGGTGGTCTATTTTTCTTTTTCGTAAAGACTTATAATTGCTCTTTAAAGTCTTGCATGATGATTTCACTATACCAGTTAACTGAGTCATACATTTTAAGTTGCGACAAAAATAGTTTTAAGACTTACATGAATGGAAAACCCAACAATTGGTGAATTTGAATGACTAGGTAGATCTCCTCCCATACTCACACAAATATACTTTTTTTAAGTAGAAGATTAACAATCCAAAATCTCTAAAAACTTTATATTTTCATCTCCATTTTCACCAATGACTTCAAACCATTTAATTTAAATTTACATTCAAAGAGTACCTTGTGCCAAAAACCTTTGCTTAACCTATTTCTAATGATTAAAATCCATCAGAAAGAGAGGCAAAAGTGATTCCTTTTATAAGCAGAATTTAGAACTGTTCTCATTTCCAAATTTTAGCAGAAAAGGGAAAAATATAAGATTTGAAATGAATTAAAGTCCTCAAATCACATTATAACTCTCACTGTATGTAATTGTTGATAACTATTTCTCTTCTTTTAGCTCTTAAGATACCACACTTGCATCAAAATACTAATTTTATGAACTACTAGTTCATTTAATTGCCAGTTAGACTTTCTTAATTAAGGCAGGGTCTTCTCATGACCAATTTTTCCGATTATACCAAAAAGAACTTTCTATGCTCATA
This sequence comes from Diphasiastrum complanatum, assembly GCA_029204225.1. Taxonomy (NCBI): domain Eukaryota; kingdom Viridiplantae; phylum Streptophyta; class Lycopodiopsida; order Lycopodiales; family Lycopodiaceae; genus Diphasiastrum; species Diphasiastrum complanatum. The sequence goes on from CM055110.1 coordinate 31,395,309, forward strand.
AAAGAAAATTTGATTCTTAGGGTCAGGTTAATAAATTGATAAAAGAACTAATATCCAGTAGGGCCTCTATCAATCACTACACAGTTACCAAGCCACACTTAAGCAAATCAAACCTTGAGCTTTTCTAACCCTACATGCAATTCAGTTTTATAGCCCCACAATCATGCCACCATGACATAGAGGATGGGACCAGTTTCTATCACAATAAAGTAAATGTTCAAACAAAATTTTCGAGCCCTCATTTTCGGACCCATGATTGCGAATACAGAGAGCCCTTTGAAGTTCAAACCTCAGGCTCGGAGCTAACTCGGCCTTGCTCCAACGGTTGAACCCTAATTCCTGAGCACCAGTATACTATGTAAAATATTCTTTCTTACAATAGTATGCAGTCTTAGTCGCACAACAACGAGGATGCTATCTGGGATCCTCTGATAGAACAAAGCCACCACTCACATTGTTGCCTACTACTATGCATGCAGATGCATGCAGCCAACACAATACATTGTTCTCCTTTGGAATAACTGATGTGCATGGAACCTTCACTAGTCCACCTCGTCATCATGCGTGGCCACAGATCTTGGAGAGTGAACTCTTCTACCATATCCCCAACATGCATTATAAACTGTGCAAAAGAAGAAGCAGTGTTACAGCCACTAGCCTGTACCACAATCATAGCTTCATAGTTTTCTATAGGTACCTATGCTGGGAGAACGTCAGAACAAGATCAGAAGGCTACAAACAGGTCGTTGCACCAGTGTGTGTGGGCAATCTTGTGTCGTTTCTTGCCAAAATTTGAGAATTAGATATTCAAAGATCTGCACCCTACACAAACTATTGTCATTTCGGAGGCTTAGTCTCTCAGGGTTTCAAGTTGGTAACCGAAAGTGTATATTGGTCTTCCAGCAAAAGGAATAATATTGTCTCACAGTGGAAAATAATACAACTTAACAATCCTTTCTTAATTTCCATTATGCCAGATTACTATTAGTTATGATCTTTGCTCTTTTAGTCTTAGATCTAAGTAGACATGCAATGCTTTTATTTACTTTTGAATACTTTTAAGCAATCTCCAATCATTTCATTGATTAGAAATTCATTCATTTTCTTTGAGAACTTGGATTAGTGATAGTTTGTCATCCATTTCATTTACAACACCTACAAATCGAATTCCTCTTCCAATTATTCATCAAGGAAATTTCGGTTCAAGCAACCAAAAAAGCATTCAGTTCAAGCAACCAAAAAAGCAATTGGATTCATGCATAGAGAGTTTGACAGTTCTGACTACCAAAATCCCCACAGTACATGATCCAATTAAACTATATCACTTCCATATTGGGAATTCTGATTGCATTAAAACTAAATGACACATGCAACCCAATCCTGGTTCCACCATACTTAAAGAAAATATTTTTGTCACTCAATCTAGAATGAATTCATGCACTAATTCAAAGCAACTTTAACAAAATGAATCAAGCGGAAGTGCACTCTACCACAAACTTTGATAAATTTACTCAGCATGTACTAGTGAGATCCAAACCCATCCCTTGCTTGAGAAATCTTTCTCAACACACTAACAGGGATTTGAACATCCAAGTGCTTTTACTTTCCAAATTTAAACGAACTTGCTTCCATTCCCATCCCAATCGCATCTTAGCCTTGCTCTAATACCCCTGTTAAGATCACCTAGGAACTAACTAAGATCAATTAGGAAGAGGACAACAGGAGAGAATTATGGGAGGCCAATCCACCTAACCAACTAGAGATGGATCTTCCTGAACGATCACATCTCGTGCCCGAGATTTGGCATGCAATTGCTTGATGAGAGAGAGAGAGAGAGAGAGAGAGAGAGATAGAGAGAGAGAGAGAGAGAAAAGACAAGTAACCAAAAGCTTAAATCCAATAATGATGGAGGGCAAGTTTCTACCACGATATTTAGATCCTTGAAGCCTGTGCACGTGCCCATGCGACCTCCATACCAGGTAAGTTCAGCAATTTGGCCTTTGATCAGTTGCTTGACCTTCCTTTTCAGCCAACCATGGTTGTATCAGCAAATTGACCTTCCGCTGTTTCAGCAGGTAGCATTGCTATGCTGTTCAGTAAGCCCATCTTATTGACAACTTTGGGGTGCTCTAACGTGCATGGTTACTTAGTTTCATTCCACTGCCTTCTGAGTTTTTATGGCATTCTATTGATGGAAAATCTAGGATATATAAGCATAATTTTGAAAATAGACTGTTGTGTTTTTTCTATGACAAATGTCGCATATGACTTTCATTGGGCAAACGCATGTCCTTTTTGTTAATATTCAACATGGCTTAAGAAAATCCTATATGCTGAAGCTCATAATATTTTGCTTGTCTTTATTCATCTTCATTCTGACCAAAACAATTACAATTTTGTTTTTATGTCTAACAAGACGACCTTTACAACATACTCGTTCTCTCTCATGCTTTTAATCTTGTTCCACGTAGATGCATGTCGAACTAAAAATTGTCATTTCAACTTTAAAGTTCAATATCTAGTTAGTCTTAAAGATCATTTCTCGTGACCAAATTGGATAGGTGAAAGCGTTTTAATCATTTGTAGGGGTGATACTGGCTGCTGACTGGGTTCTCAAAGGCTGGGCAATGATGTTATTATAATTTCCATGTCCTTCTGCTATTTCAGAAAATATACCGTTTTGTGAACTTCTGGTGTACTTTTGATTCGCTTTTGATATATCATGTCTGGAATGTGGATTTATACCTCACGGAACTCCTTAATCTAGTCAAAATGGACAATTCTTGAACTAATTGTAGAGTGACCTTTGTTTGTTTGCTCACATCAACTAACTAAATTCTGTTTCCTGCACGTTTATAGGTACTGAATTTTCAATGGAGAAGCCTACAGAGAAGACTGACTTGCCGGAAGGAGAGTCTGAAAAGCGTCAAAGTCAGGTATGCTCACTTTTCAGGCATGTGCACCTTAGTTAATTAGGTTTAAAGATTCCCTCTAGAATGCTTAGGTTTATCACAGCATTTGAAGACCTCTGATTGGTTATGTTGTCCTCTCCTTCGTACGTTGCATTTCAAGAAGCAATTTGCAAATCAAGGTCACATGGGGACTTCCAAGTATTGTGAGTCTTTGGTCCTTAATGCTTTGGATGGAAATAGAGTAATAGAGTGCCATATTAGTGAAGAAATGGTACTTTGGTGCAAAATATCTATGCTCCATACCTTGTTGTGGCATCAATTTGTTCTGGTTTTTAAATTCCCAACTGAATTTGAGATTTGCTTTGTCAATGTGTTCAAATATTTATAATGGACATGTTAAGCAAATTATTGTGCAAAGTGACTTGGTTTATGCACCGAAACATCACTTTCTTCCTGGAAAGACGAAGGAAATAATTGGCCAAGTGCTGAGAGAAAAGCTAACTGGTGCTACTTATGATGGGGAGGCTGCTGCTTCATGGGTCCGTGAGATTGCAGATTCCATCAAAGTGCGTCTGAAAGGTGACATGCTGCTACAAAGTTAATTGCATTCTTTTTATGGTGTAGGACTTTCTACACTGTCAACATGTCTCAAGACTTGGATGTCATACACATTTCACATGTCTAGGAGTAGCTTTTTATCACTGGATTTGATTTTATATGCCAGGAAACTCTGTAACCTTGCGTATTGAACTCTTATAGCAAGAGGATTCAGTGTTTATGAAATTTAAGTTAGCGTTCTGTGCCATGCAGCATGTATATAAGCATTACTATTCATGGCAACTTTGTGAAGATTATCTAAACCGTTGTTGCAAGGCAGTGTCACAGAATGCGTACAAAACAAGAGTTCTCGGACAGGCTGGGAATTTTTAGCATTCCAGTCTGGAGCTTGTATTTTTTATTCTCTTGGTTGGATTTGATAGGGAAGATAACAAAACAACACTGGGCCAAAATTTGACTTCAAAAACTGGTTAATAGCTAATGCTAAATTCCAAAATGTGTTTACTAGTCATAGTCAATGTGCTCCCGAATCACAGGTTTTTTTTTTCACACCACCCATGTGTGGGCGGGGTTTGAACTTTGGTGGTTAATTCCACAAAAGAAACCCTCTACGTCACTACAGAACACACGGGCAGATCAAAATCACTGTTTCTACATGCACATAACATTAATGATTACTATTGCTTGCATATGAGGTTATTCCATATTCCTCCTTTTCATGGCATGGCCTATGCTTGTTTGTCAAAATCAGGAATTCCTAAACTGGAGTCTTGGTGCCTTTGCAGTACTTCTCAGTTGGTCCATGTTGCAGGAACATCGCGTTCAGACAAGTTCTTTTCAGCTTAAAAAACACATTTCAAACATTGCTCACTACTGAATCAAAATGTCTAGAGGATGGCTGTAGGTTTTCAAAAGACATAGTTAATAGGCAAGTATATCAACTCATGGTGAATGAGACTAGAAATTGCTCATTTTAGGCCATGGGCCCATGGACAATAAGTGACCTCTACGATGTTAACAGTTGCACCAAATACTTATTTGCAAAGACTAGGTTTTCAATGAATATTCTTTCTTAACTAATGACTGAGACAGGTATCCTCGTTATGATGAAGTGATTGGTATCTGTAGGCAAACCTTAAAATTGCAAGATTCATTCCTAAAGACTAGCAAATTTCTTCTATGGGCACGTTAGGGTGAGTTCAATAACTTGAAGTAAGCTGGCAGAGTTATAGAGAATTTCTTCTACCTGCGATTTAAGGTTATGCCTATTGAGTTTTAAAATGATGTGTAATGTTTTCTTGAAGGAAGTTGGGTAGCATTTTGCTTCTGTTCAAGTACATTAGCTTCTTGATGATTTTCATTGAAGTTTTATCTTATCTCAATAGTAGCTGTGGCTAGTGTCTTCCATGTTTTACGAGGGTATATTGGTTATTCATTAAGATTTGAAGACATTTTGCATCATTCAGAATCAAATGTAAAACCATGCAAGAAAATGCTTGAAGTTGAACTACAGCAAGCTAAATTTTATATTTTGTTGGTCAGTCTGCAACAAAGTCATACGTCATAGAGTTCAACTTATCTACAAGTTAGACACGCTGTGCACCATGTCCTAAAATTTGGTGTTTTATCTAACCTTATTCAAATCGCTTATACAGATCAATTTACCTTGAGCAGTTTTCATTTAATTACCAAACAGTTTATGTGCAGATTTTGGGTTTGAGAGATATAAAATTGTTGTTCAAGCAGTCATTGGAGAGCGAAGGGGCCAGAGTTTGCAAATGGCATGTCGATGCTTTTGGGATCCTATCACTGATGGCTATGCAGAAAACACTTTTGTGACCGGTCAACTGTTTGGAGTGGCAGTTGCTTTTGGAATGTACCTATGTTAATTAATCTGAATAAGACATTGATGCACTTGGAATATCACACATACACAGACATACAGACAGATGCATGCCTGTGTGCTGTGCACTGTGTATCACACATGCAATTTTTATGTCCAACATGGTTCATTGGGCTGAAAAACTTTGTGAATTCTCATCAATTATGAACTACTTTCTACACCATTGTTATTTTCATGTATCATTCTTTTCTCCCTATTAGCTGACCATTGCTTTAAGAGACCATGCACATGGTTCAAATTGAAGCTGGACTGAGAAACTAGACGAGTGTTTACTTTCATCACATCATTGTTTCCTCCCTATTAGCATATCATTCAATGCTTTAAAATGCCCTAAAGATTTATAGTGTTTCAAGCAAGTTTTCTGACTTTTCTCAAGGATTATTAGTGATCAAAGTCTTCTATATTGGATGATGAGATTGCACCTTTTGACCCAATTGATTTGGATGATTTCATGCCTTTACATAACATGCAATGAGCTATGTACTAGGTATTGCATTTTATAAATTTGATTTGATTTGACAATCACAAGTGAATTTAGCTCATGAAAAATGTGTCATTTAGCAAATTGCACTTTTATGTAGATAAACAGAATATTTGGTTCATGTAGAGGAGCAATAAATTCATCCCAAACACAATGAAAGAAGACCAATTAATGGGAGTGTTTTTATTGATGATGAATGTGAGTAGTTGGAAATTAACATGGGGATTTTATAGATCGTTTTTGTAGTTCAAACTTGAGCTATCTATAGATTAACTTATGGCTCATCCCTGTGATGTCACTGCTATAGCTATCTATTTTTGAATTTGCTATGTATCTATACCTATTTGATTGATGATTGTCATGTGGCAAAGCTGATTTCTATATAATTCTAAAATTACTTCAATAATTGTATTCTTGAAATACCGCCAAAGGGTTTATCTATGACAAATAACATAGAAAAGTTTAAGAAAGGTGGAACTCATTTATACAACCTTATGTGAGCCAATTAACATGCGATTAATGGTGCCATGGATCTACTTCGTAATAATCTAGAGACAAGAACATCACTATAAGATTATCATACACTCCTTGATTGGCTAACCATTATAAGACTTGATATGGGATATAATATTAGTAATTTGAGTCAACTCATGCAATCTCTATTGATCCATCATTGGAAATTGGAAAAATTTGTGCTAAGATACATTTTTAGTCTTTGGAATCTTGTATAGGGAAGACAACATTCATTGATTGGATTTTCAAATTTGAATTTTGAAGGTCACAAGATGGATATAAAATCTATAAGTGCTCATGCTATTTGTTCTACTTTTGATTTTGAATCAAATACTCCTTATTCTCCTTGTGTGTCCTATCAACTAAGTCAAAGTGTAGAACCACGACTATCTTTGAGGCCTTCGAATTATGTAACTATGACACCTACTGACTCATTGATTAATTGATTGGTCCTATTGTGATAGATGATTCTAACCATGGTGCTCTTCTTTCACTAGTCTTTCGTACGCTAATCTAATACAACAATCTAATAGTGTTGTTTGACACTCCACCTACTCTTCCCAACAAGTTATTGAGTGCAAAATTGTTGATTCATGAAGCTAGCAAAAACTAGATTGGATCTCAAAACTCTTGTTGAGAGTTCTAATGTCTTGGGAGGCAATATTTGATGGTTCAGACATGTTCATGCTTCGGATTTTCAATATAACATGCCAAAGGTTTTTGAGATCCAAGTCAATGTACAAATGCTTCAAATTGATCATCTAGAGCAAGGGCTGAGCCTATGAGGCTCACATTTTGTGGGAAATGTTAGATTATTCTCCTACTAATCAACTAATTGACATTTTAATCTTCGTCCAACTCATTATCCAGACTTGTAGTTTTCTTCGTGTTTCTACACAGTCTGCATAACTACTAGGGATCACTCGCAGGTGGATTCGACTTATAAATGTTTGAGCATGGTTCGACAAATATCTTGTCGAGGCAAAGACAGTTTATTGTTCGCCTTAATTGAAGCCACATAATTTCCGGGAAGATTCAACTGGACGGTTGCCAGCTCACTTTGGATGGATGCCATCTCACTATCCATTATGCTTGATGACCTAATTAGTTGTCCTACTATCGGACGTTCCTGCATTTTGCTTAGTATATATAACTGTTCATATTTATACAGTTTTAAGAAGTTTTTCAACAAGTATGTTAGCTCTCTCTCTCTCAAGCCTGCGAGCTTGAACACTTCTGAGCATTCTAGCTCACTTCTTAGAGTTGTTTAGAGATTGCTATTGTGCTTACTGCTTATCAGCATTGCGCTTAATCCAGACTTTCATTTTAGCCGCTCAGAGATAGCTTAGAGTACGCGGCTTCGATTCACAACTTATTGTACTCATTTACTTCTATTTCGCTTTCATACTGAATCAATACTATCTTTTATTGCGTTCAGGTTCATCTCAGAATGTATGCGTTTCTGTAGTTCTTCGCGACTAATTATTTGTCTGATAATTCAATGCATCGTTGTTTGGCTACGTAATCACTGTAGTACTGATGATTTCAAGTTAGTTACTATAAGATCGAACGTGATTTCTATCACTATTATTTTGTTCGAAATTGATAGGCGTAGTCATGCATGAAGAAAGAGGAAGATAGTCTATTCCGCTGCGCATGATAAGTTTTCTTTCTTGTCGTTCGAATTCTTTTTATTCGAATCTTGTTCGACCTTATTCGAATCTTATTTGACCTATCTTTTACACACCTCTTTCCAACATGGTATCAGAGCGTTGAGTCTTCAAGGCCTAATACTATATCAGAGCTTGATATCTTTCGCGATATCAAATTATTCTTCAGTCCGAATAAATTTGTTTCGGTATCAGAGAATTGATTTCCACAGCACTGTATCTTTCTCTTAACGACAATTGAATTATTGATAGTCTAAAGTTCTAGATGGATACTCAAAGTAAAGCCGGTCTTATCGCAGACAAGCTGAATGAATCCAATTATCATTTATGGAATTCTAAGATGAAGACCTTGCTAATCGCCAATGAGTTGTGGGATGTTGTTACAGGTATTGAAGTGAAGCCTGAAGACGACACAAGCGACTCAAAATGGAAATTGAAGGATGGTATAGCTTTCACGCGTATTATCCTCAATATATCAGATACTTAAATTGGCCACATAGCTGAAGCTAAAACTTTGAAAAGAACTACAACATTGCATTCAGAATGTAAAATACTTTTTAAAGATTAATCCTACATTGTCCAAGACTTCTTGCAAAATGGGATCAACAGACAATAAGATCCTATTTTTTATAGTTTCCAGTTTGTCGTTTTCTTCATTGGGGATAACTATATCTCTAAATATGGTTGTGTCATATGAGAGATTCCTTGATGAAACTCTAAGTGAGAAGGATACTATTACTCTTTGTGGAAATAGTTCATTCATTTTAGTTTATTGGAAATGATTATTCATTCATAATATCCTTTGCCATTTTCAAATGTGATCAACCCAAGTTTAAATGCCTTAACATTGGTTATGATCATAATAATATTTTCTTGATGTGGGGTCTCCATATCCCAAATGCAAAATTGATGGTTATTATTGAAGCATTTGGATTGAACAATAAAGTGGTTAATCAACGATAGGAAATAATTTACAAGTCAAAAGAATGAGATGCAAGGCAAAAACAAGAATACAAGGGAATTGGATAACTAATCTAAGATAACATAATGTCAAAGAACTTCTGTATATATTCTACTATAATTTCATGTTTCTTTCTTGGTGCCAGATGCAAAGGAACATGACAATTCAAGCATGGCTCTAGAGCATGAATTAGTGGAACGTTTGCATTTGAAAAAGCTAGCCCACCTTCAAGTCTAAGGCAAGAGATTCCAAAATACTCACCTCTAGAACCATATGGCATGCATGTAGCTTCGTGTGACAAATTTGAACCTAGCCATAGTTGGCAGCCTCCAATTCAAGCTCAAGTTCATTAACATGGAACATGGCACATGCTACAACAACCAACCCACAGTGGTAAATGCAAACACTAGATTGATGGTGCTCGTAGGAAAGAAATTGTGAGCATTGGCTACGATTTCTTGCACGGAGCTCTTGGGTCCAAGCATGCGACATTCAAATTTTACCAAAGTTCTATAATACCAATCACTTAAGTTGGTATATGCAGTGCTGTAGATTGAAGGGCAACTCTACCCTTCAAAAAAATAGGTTTCCCTTAAAATTGAAGGACCATTTATTTCCTTTCATATTTGAAGGGTGCACGACTTAAATGCCCTTCATTTGAAGGGCAAAAGGCCTAGGGCGGGCATTTTACCCTTCAATTTGCAACACTTGGGTAAATACTTTTCTCCATTTACTATATCACTAGAAAAATTTCATGTCCATGCCTAAAATAAGACCAATTAATGACTCCATTCCTCCATTACTCCATTACACCCAACGGGGTTGGCTCAGTTGGTTGGCTTGGCATCCAAAGTTTCTTTGGTCCCAGGTTCGAGCCTCCCCTTGGAAACCAAGAAGCATTACTCCATTACACCCAACGGGGTTGGCTCAACTGGTTAGCTTGGCATCCAAAGTTTCTTTGGTCCCAAGTTCGAGCCTCCCCTTGGAAACCAAGAAGCATTACTCCATTACCCAACGGGGTTGTCTTAGTTGGTTAGCTTGACATCCAAAGTTTCTTTGGTCTCAGGTTCGAGCCTCCCCTTGGAAACCAAGAAGCATTACTCCATTTTACCCAAGAGGGTTGGCTCACCTGGTTAGCTTGGCATCCAAAGTTTCTTTGGTCCCAGGTTCGAGCCTCCTCTTGGAAACCAAGAAGCATCACTCCATCTTAAAATCCTTGACCAAATATTAGAATCTTGTGCACACTCTACATCACTAGAAATAATTGGGAATGGGCTCTTGAATCAAGGCTTGAGACTCTAATTTGATCCATTTTCAAGCTTTATAAAATCAATCACCTAATTCATGACATGATAAAGTACGGTCATGTACTAGTTTTAGCTTCATGTATGTACTTTGAGCATTGATCAAACTTCATGTCCATGCTTCAATATAATCTATTCGAGTATTTCTCTTCATCCATGAAATACTACATGGAATTTCTAGATTTCAGTTCAAAACCAATCAGATAGCCACCTTGCAACAAACGAGCAGTAACAGGCCGAAAAAATCTTTCCTTCCCCAGTTCCTTAAAAGAGCTATAATAAACATGCAACGCAGCTCCCCTATAACATCCAAGTATGAAACCCTTCGCCTTCGGCAGCAATGGAGATGAAGCCAAGGCCCAGTTATTAAAGTTCAATAATACTTGCTGTTTATTCTTTATCAAGCACTACACTCATTGGATGGAAGATTGGCAACATTATCTATCTCTTAGGCATCCACCTCAAGTATAGTATGAACTAAGACAGTACTATACTTCGGTTGCATGTACTTTTGTATCTAGCAATTATGCAGGCTTGCAGTTAGTTGAGGTGTCTGATCATCAAGAGTTCACACCACAGCATTCTCATCATCAAGAGCTTACACCACAGAACTCTAGTCTACATCGACAGCGTTCTGCTAATATTAAGGACTAATTGGTCTCTATGAGTAGCATAAGCATTCTGTTCAATTAAAATGATAGCGGGCTGCGTGATGGCACGCCTCTGCTTGTATGCACTTGTATAGCAAATATCTTAGCAATTAACTTTAGTATATCTTATATTCAGGCTTATTTAGAGCAGTCTGCTGAAGCCCAATGCTTTAAAATTGCTCTCCGGTAAATGTTTGACCGAATTGCCAGTTAGATGGAGCGACATCATATGAAGTGACAGTTTTGCCGTCGCTGGTGGTCACCATGAAAGATAGAGATTGGCCGTCTAGCAAGTCGTTGCTTTGCCAATTTTGTCCCCAGTTTCTTGACATTGCCTTCCAATCTGTGCTAGAACCCTTGATAGACACTGCATCAACGTCTCCTGCTCCGGCAACGTTGGAGACGAGTACCAGATTAAAGTAAGAATGACCGTTGATCGTAAAGTGGATTCCTCCTTGCCTCACGCACGTTACTCTGATCAAGCAACAGTCAAATTCAGATCGACGTTGGGATGAAACTAGATAGAATTGTGGGTAAAACTCAAATTAGAGCTTCCTTCTAGGAATATGAATCTATATACTTTCAGGCTTGGTCTACCTCCTAAAGAGGACGGGAACGATTCCACCCTTGTATACAGCTATTTTCTCATATGCAGGCTGCGCCATGTCGAAATGTTGCAAAGGAGGATTGCACCATCCACCGTTGGTGTTGGAAAGTGCGTCGTTAGGAGGGCAAAAATTGGTTGCAGTCACAATGACGGATGGATTTCCAGCTAGGCACCACTGCGAATGAACCGTATCACACTTCAGCTCAAAGCAAGAACCACAACTGAGACCACCATTGAACAGAGCGGTACTGAGTGCTGCGGTGTTAGTCCCATATCCTGTACTGTAGAGATTGCCGTAGCCGCATGCCCCTCCTGTACATAGCCTTCGTTTTCAGGATCAGAACTTTTCTATAGATCATGGTCTGAAGTCCAACAGTCAAACTAAAAAATAGTAGACTCTTGATTTTCCGTCTTTATAATGTAATGTCATTCTAGCGATTCTCGTCACTTAGAAACAACTTACCCATGGTTCCGGATGCATCTGCTCCACCGTAAAAGGTAGCATGTGCATCGGTACTCCATCCTCCTGAATTATATTCCTGACCTTCAACTTTCGAAACCATGGTGAGAATCACCAATATTGCTGAGCAAGCTACTGCAATGACAATCATCGTCATTTTCCTGAAAATAGCGGTTATCGGAATACTGGTTCAGTAAGGAATCTAAGCAGAGTTCTCTACTGCATGAAACATTTCGATTCCATATTACGTTTGCTTTCAAGTCAAATTGCCATTGAAAACCATACACTTCAAATTTCTAGTGAGCATGGAAAAGGATGAAATAAGCTGCATATCACAAAAGAACATGTAACGCTGCCAAGCATTTTCTTAAACGCTGGATGATTCGTATCTAAGTATTACTAGAAGAAGTATCATGCAATGATCAATCTGGAGCCAGGTGTAATTGTTAGATAGCAATTTAAAACTTGGCCAAATACGAATACGGTTACTGAAAGCAGCAACTACTTATGTAGACGTCAACATTTGACAAGAGCGAATCAGCTAAAACAAGACAATGACGTAAAACCATCTCCACGGCCAGCACGAATGACCATAGGCACGAGAGTACAAAGTTTCCATTGCTAGTTTTCAGGGAGACAACAAATCATTTTCTCACCTTTCTGACTAGTTCTCAAACTACGCTGAGCTCAATCACAAAGCTCAAAAGTTAAGCGAAATACTGCAGCAACAACACCATACAGGAAGTAGACAGAGGTAGGAGAAGTAAAGCAGAAAGGAGGCTGCAATTGACGGGAAAAGATGGAAGGTAAAGCGACTTATATAAGCAATAGAGAAAGCGGGGGACCGGGGGTGATACTGAAAGCCCACCGTATGAGCTTCTGTGCAGCAAGCACAAGCACAAGCGGCAACTTGGTCGGAAATGATTGCAGTCTGACTTAGAATAATAGTATATACGGATAGTGACATTCACGTAGCTGCTTATAGCATAGAAAAACAGAAATAAAAAGAATATATATTAACTTTGTCTGTAGTGGATATAGCGGTCGTCTGCACCGAATAGTTTTAGTGTTCTGTGCCGGGAACCGTGTAAGCAACATCATAAACAAGATGGGTGTGTTGTGAGTCGTGATTTGCTCCCCCTGCCTTGATGGGCAGTGGGTAGTGGGCATTGTTTGGCTATCTCATTCATTGCCTCCTGAGGATTTGATTGGTGGGCACTGTTTGGCTATCTCATTCATTGCCTCCTGAGGATTTGAGTTATCGTCTGCATTCTTGCGCAGGAGTCAACTGTGCAAAGCAATGACGTTCTTAGGAAATCATGGGCAACATGTTCTCATGAAGCCATAAATTCTTGACAATTTGCGCTCTTTTTCTTAGGGACTGAAATCTACAAGAGTAAGAATGAAACATGCTTTTCACATCGTAAATGCTTTGCAATGCTTTGTGTGATTACTTTAAGTCACTTGAGATGCCAATATCTGATCGTCATCAAAAGCTTCCTTGTTAAGATGATTTAAATAGATAGTACTCCATGGATCAACCAAAGAAGGCACATTAGTTGGCAAGGACATTCTCATAATCCTAAGGGAACTATGCCATTGAGTTTGGAAAGCAAAGAGACTTGGACTGACATGGGTTCTGGATGCATATTCGGCAAGAAGCATTCATAATTGATGTTAATAAACAAGCTATACATTTTTTGGGATTCAATAAATGTAGTGACATCATCAAGAAAAAAGGTCTATGGACCCCACCTCTCTCTCTCTCTCTCTCTCTCTCTCTCTCTCTCACTTTGATGTCATGATCAAAACAACATCATGTTGGCAAGGAATCAAGTGTCTTAAGACAAATCAAACTATAGAAGTTCATCATCTGTTCATTACTAGAGAAAAGACGTGTAGACTAATAGTAATATAAGTATTAAAACCATAACTATTGTAGTACATGATACAGAAATATAATAATCAACTAAGTTTCTGCATGCTGAGAAATCTTACGCATTCGAGCAATTTCAAAATCCACTGAGATAGTCAATAGACATAATTGATGCATGCTCATGAAACCACTCTTAAAGCAGATGGACTAATGAAATTCAGCTCTATTACATCCCTAGGAACAATGGAGGGTTCTGATCAATCCATAACACATAACTATTCAAAAAGAGAGCTGCCATCTCTAGGTCATTCATGATATTGGAGCCGTATTGAAAAAATTATCTTGAAATTTTTTTTTTTATGTTGCTATCCTCTTTTGACCTCCTACATGAATGAAATAATTATTGGTGTTGATGTAATGATCAATGTTTCAATTTTCTCTAATATTTTCAAATTGCATTATTTGATTGCTCTTAATAGATCACCTAGGGTGTTTGACTTTGTTTGTAATGCAATATGACAAAGGCTGTCCCAAGATAGATATATGCTAGAAAGGGTGGAAGAGCGGCTCTTTTACCAGAAAGGGCGGTAGAAAAGTTAGACCCCAATCAACTTCATCCCCAAGCCACAACTACATATATGTGTGTTTTGTCACGCGATGCTACCACGCGAACCCGATACTTAGCCGAAATTTTGACATTTTTCTTATGCGTGGCACTGCCACGCCTGGCATATCCACGCCAAAACTTTTCCGAGGACTCTGCCGGTGAAATCCAGGCTTGAGGTGAGGTCCGGCAAAATTTTTTTAATTCTGCATGGCAATGCCACGCGTGGCAGTGCCACACAAATTTTTTTTAAACTAAAACTTGAAATATGAGCGCCAAAATATGTCGGCGTGGCACAGCCACGTGTGGAAGTGCCACGTACGGTTGTTATTTAACCAATTTTCATGTGACATGATTTTTTTGGGATTGGCCACGCGTGGCAAATCTCTAGAGAAAACTCCAGAGCGATGGCTTTTTTTATTGCCATGCATGGCAATATTAAAACACAATACTTAGAAAAATTTTGCTTTGGAAATTTGCCACGCATGGCAAAATTAGTTTGTTGTAATTTTCTTTCTATCTATTATGAATAATATGTTAAAAAACAACAACTTTATGATTAATTTAAAAGCAAATAAGAGTTTTTTTTTGTATATTTTGAATAAGTGTATACTTATAATAAAATGTGGACTAAAAATTAAATGCTTATTATCTCAAATTATTATGCTCTGACGAATTAAAGTTATTATCAGTTGAATATTACATGCTATCTTATGTATTTATGGACATTATGATGTGTTTCTATATTGAGAAAATTTTATAATCTTGACATTAATTTCAATATGGTATTAATGGGTAAAAATATAAGCGTGAGCTTGATATGCATTTGAAAGGATGCTAAGTACCTTACATTTGAGAGCCGTGTGGTAGCTTGTTAAGCTAATTTGTTGATAAAAAAATTGCAATGTTATACACCTTTGTGTGTTTGCAAAGATCAATGAATAGTCGAACAATATTGTGGCAAAGTGTATTATTATCTCAAAGAAAATGTTTTTTAATTATAATATATAAATAATCAACACATATATCTTTTAATTAGTTCACACATCTATTAATATTGATAAATTTTTCTAATTCTAAGTGATTGCGAGATGCGTTTGAAATGAAACTTTAGAAATGCAACATCGTAGAAAAATATAATAATTTTAATTTGAAAACAATATATATTGACCACAATGGATCATTTTATGACAAAATTATTTGTGACATGTACAAACTTTATTCATCATCGCGAGATTCAAATTCATCAGCCAATACATCTTGCAACTCATCTCCGCTAAGATGATTTTCATCATCACTATCGAAATCAAAACCTCTCTCAATATTGTCCTCATGCAAAGAATCATTGTTGTCCTCTTCATCATATGAGTTGTCGGAATCATGAGAATCAATTCTCGGGTTTTCAATATTTATAAAACTCGAAGATATATGTACATCTTCATAAAAAATACTTGTGTTGTCCAAATTTAGATCTTCCATTTCATTCTCAACATATGCATTTTCAAATACATGTCTTGAGCATGGCTTAACTTGAACAACATACCACCAATCTTTGTTTAGTCGATCTGGTTGATAAAATACCTGCACATTTAGCAATGTTAGGATTAGATATTTGCTATGCTCACATTTTAATTCACAATAAATAGATGTAATGAAAAAGTAGTGTAGATGATTGATATAACATTGATCACAATTGACAAAAAGAAAAAATGTGAAATTCATGCACCCCTGTTCACAATGACGAGGCAACACCAATGTGTCTGAAAAGTCCATGCTTAATGTCTTGGGTGAATCGATAGCAAAAAATCCACTACGATCTTTTTGTACAGTTGCATTTGATCCTCTATAGTTGATTTTGAACCATTTCACGTCAAACAACAAATATTTACCCATTTCACCAAAACATACCTCATATATGGCTTGTATGGTTCCTACATACTCAAGCTCTCAGAAATTGGACTTTGATCTCGAACACTACTCTGACTTTCTTGATGGAAGGATGCCATCACACCACAATCATAAGTTCGTCGTTTCATATCAATTAATTCAATGCGATGATGACGACCATATGCCCACATTGCACTATACTTTCGATACTGTCACATGTTGATTATAATTAAAACAATAATCAATCATCGTACAAATTAAAATCGTTCACTTAAAAAAAACAGAGCTATAGACAAACCTTCCAATCACTTCCTCTTGCAAATTCCCATTCTGTGTCAGATATGAATTGTCCCTTTGATCTTGCTTGTTGGAGTGTATCAACCATCCAGTCTATAGTGCATTGGTTGGCCAATGGCTCAAGATTATGTGCAGGTGTAGCTTGACCTCTACGCCTATTGCGTCGGTGTCAATTTCTAGTCAATACCCTTTTTCTTTTTTTTCTTCTTCATATAATTCCACACGTGCTTGACATTTTTCCAAAGGGGTTAACCCCGTCTGTTGCAAGTCCAAATCTTATATTTCTTCTTTCACTTGCGAAACATGGATATTCTTTGTCAATGTGTTTCCATGCAAGAGAGTCTGAGGGTACTCTCATGATCTCATCCGAAGAACGATGACTAGCATGCCAATTCACAAGTTCTGCAAGAGACTTGCAATGAAACAATCGTTGCAATCATGGGGTTATTGGAAAGTGTCGTAACACCTTGCATGGGATAGTGGTCCCTTGTAAGTCATCTCGATATCGAGGAGTATCGCATCTAGGACAAGCTTTTAACCCTCGATACTCACCACGATATAAGATGCAATCTTTTGGACAAGCATGATGCAATGTATAGTCCATTCCCATCGCACTCAACATTTTTCGTGCCTCACCTCTTGTCTCTAACATAGTGTTTCCTTATGGGAGTAGTTTGCACAATAACCTGTACATAATGAAATGAATTTTCATAATATAAAATAAAAGATCATTTAGCCAACTAAAACATTTGCTTTGAACAACACATCTATTAAATTCTTAAAAAAAAATCTCAATCTTATTTATCCAAATAAGGATGTAACACTTGTATTACTCCATTTACATTTTGCTTGGAGGTTTAATATAAGCAATGAAGTGGCCAAACGAGATGTCTTTGCTCCAGAATATAATGGTGTGTTTGATTCTTCTCTCAATTTTTTTTCCTCAGCACTAATAAATGATTCGCTATCATGTTTAGTGCGTTCTTCCACATCATGATGCTCATAGACATTATTTATCAAGTTGTTCATGATTTCAACTTCATCTTGAATGCAAAAATCATTTTCAGCACTTGATGTTGATTCTGAAGAAGAAGAAGAAGAAGATCGAGGCTGATTTGCTTTGGCACGTTGTTGTTCATCTATTTTCATCATGGCTCTCAATCCCATACGCTCACAACGTGATAGTTGATTTATGTGCGGCCCATCGTATGCCAATCTTGTTTTGGATATGGAGTGACTGTTGTCATTGTCACTAGAGCTAGATGACAATTCATAGTCCTTCAAACATGGGAAACAAATTAACATATTCATCAATTAACATATAAGATTGTCATTCATGAAAATTAAAACTAAAATTAAGACATGCAAATCAAACATCATATCTTAAATTAAGGCAAGCAATATGAAATATAAAAAAAACAATTAATTCACATTCAATATAACTTGCTCTCACTAAATAGATAAAATGTATTTTGATATTCACAAGGTACATGCTTGAATTTGGCTCAAAGCCTTTTGTACACATCTTGGTTCACGTAATGGTATGTGCGATAAGGCCCATTAAATGTGGTGAAGAGCTATTCATCAAATATAGCTTCAATCGCTCTTTTTGAGTTCCTAGAAAAGTATTCTTCCTTTCCATTGGTGCATTCCTCGAAATCACAATTAGTTAATGAAGGGTGCCCAATGGAACTATTTATATATGCAGCAATATTGCCATATTTTTCTAGACACCCATCAATGTAGATACGATGTGATTTCAAAACATTCTCTCCTTGCACATGTCACTCTTCCAAAGAACAAGCATTTGGCATTCAAGCCATAAACCTGCATTCTCCATTGGTGACGACATAGAGCATGCCAATCACCCCAATTGTATTGATGTCCTGCATAAGGCATTAATAAACCCAATCCCGCATTAGGAAAGTGCTCACTTGGCTTGATCATGTACATATGACCCCAATATGAAAATGATGTTCCACATAATGGTAGTGGTACTCTATCAGGCCCACGTGAATATTTCTTTCTATCAAAGGGCTTAACCAATGCTTCTAGGTAGGGAGGAAGGAAAGACTCAGTCAATGAATTTAGAACATTCTTGGATAAGTCAACAGTACGTAGATTTGGTTGTTCATTTTCAAATTTTGTCAAAATGCGTCCAAGTCATGTTCTTTTTTTTAATGGAGTAAATCTAGATGAGATAGGAAGAAGAGGAGATTCTACACAAGTTATACGAGGTGATGTGGGATGGATAGAATCGATGTGAGGTGTCGTGGGATGGATAGAATCGATGTGAGGTGTCATGAGATAGATAGAATCGATGTGTGGTGACATCATGGAATGAATAGAATCCATAGTAGAATTTGCGTGAGGTGTTGTGGGATGGATAGAATCCATGTGAGGTGTCGTGGGATGAATAGAATCTATGTGTGGTGATATCGTGGAATGAATAGATTCCATGGAAAGATCTATGTGAGGTGTGTTGGAGAGAGTGACGTGCAAAATGGAAAGATGCATAACTTTCACATCATGAGGTGTGTAGTGACTAGTGACATCATTATGATCATCAACAAGATCTTCGTCTAATGCCAAAGATGATCCAAAATCGATATTTCTTATCTTGTTGATAAGATTGTCAATCGACGTGTTATAAGACATTGACACCAATGTTACACAAGCATTAGTTTTATTTTTTTCAAAAAAATTATAAATGTGTATGATAAGAACAGTGTTAAATAGTCAAAATGTACCTCCAAATCCACATCGGGCTCCTCAATGTGCTTTCCAAACTTCCACAGATGTTGCGCCACTATTCGTCTTTCTCGAATTATCAATCCTTTGCATTGTTTGCACTCGCAAGATATCTTTTCATTGTACCTCTGTTGATACTAATTTCATTTTACAATTACAAAAACGATTAGCTTAATGTTACAAGTTAATTTATGTGTATAAATACAGTCCAAAGTTTTAAACAAATAATTATATAGTACCTGCAATTTAGGTCGAGGCTGGGCACCAGAATTTGATGACGATGATGTTCCACTAAGTCTTTGCTCAAGCATTTGTGCTCTTTTTCGTGATTTCATTTTGTAATAATATTGCATCTTCTTTAACTTTTTGCTATCTTGTGGAGGCGTCGTGCTTTAAACAATCGTAGAAAAAAAACAAAAAAGTTATATTCAACACACAATGCTACAAATCCAAATGTTAAGTACATAATATCTACTATACATTAAATAAATATACCTATTTTGAGAAATTTTTATCAGTAGAAGACATATTCGCTAATGAACAATTAAATTTTATCTGCAATTTTTTTAACAAGAATGTTAATGACATTGACAAAATACACTTGTCAAAATATACAGTTAAAATTGATATGTACACACAAATTTAACAAGATCCACAAATATCTTTATCACTAAAACATTTAGATATTTTACCAATGTCAAGTTGCTTGAACGAATATGACATTGTCTAATTCATGAAGAAAATAAGCAGATTCAAGCAAACTACGAAATATAAGTGTAATTTCTTTTAACTACTAGAAAACTAAGCAGTAATTAATACATATTTGTCAATTTTAAAAAATCATCAAAATCCTGAGTTTGGAAAAATCAAGTAGCTTGAATTTGATAACATGTGAAACAACTCTATTTTGGTCCCTATCGCTTGACATAGCCCATTGAATAATTATAATTAACCAGCATCACATGAGATAGCTCAAACAGCTTGATGTCTATCAATGTAAAAAGTCTCATTTTGGCACTTCTCACCTGAGGCTCCCCATAGAGTGATCAACTTTGAGGGATTTCATCCAAATAGATTAAATTTGTTGCCTATTGTTTGGGAATGCCAAAATTTGATGCCCAATGTGTCATTTTTTTTTCTTCACCCAACATGGCTCATCAAGTTATTAGAATCAACTAGTTTCAAATCTAGTATATTTTGTTGCACCAGTTATTGTTGACATTTGATTTCTATCTTATCAGATAGCTCAAATTTGCTATCTACCATTAAAGATAGTTGTATTTTTGGCCTTCATCACTCGAGATTGTCTATTGAGTGACGAAACCAATAGAACAATGACTTCAAGACATTGAAATAGCTTGAATTTGGTACCTATCACTTGGAATAGTTCAAATTTGATGCCTAACGTGTGATTTTGATGCTGATCACTCGACATGGCTGATCAAGGGATTAGACTCAACTAGTTTCAAGTCTACTATGAATGAGATCTAATGACTTAGAAGATCTAGCAGAAGAGTTAGCAAATGGTTGCTTGTGAGCCTTTGAGAATAGCCTCCTTTGCTTAAATCCTTTTACAATGCAAGTATCATAATAGAGCAAACACCTTCCTTAAAATGAACATCTAAACCACTATCCATTAGTTGCCCAACACCAAGCAAGCTCCTAGTAAGATTAGAAACATAGAGTACATTTTCTATATCCGATCTTTTAGAGGATCCAAGACTTAAAGAGATTGTTCCCACTCAATCTATTCTACATTCTTGATCACTTGCTGTTAGAATAGACTTTTTACAACCTAAAAAAGGTACAAGAGTTGAGAAAAATTCCTTTTGGAATGTCATGTGGGAACTAGCCTCACTCTCAATCCACCATGTGTCATTGGAGTAGCTCTTGCTTGTTGGTGTAGATGCCATCAAGGATGAATCAACTTCATCCTCATAATCCTCAATGGTAAGGTTGTCTTGCTTACTCTCATCTTGTGCATTCTTCTTTTTGTAGCATTGGGATGCAAAGTGCCTTCCACAAAAGAAGCACTTTTGTTTGGCTTTGTCTTTCTTTTTTCCTTTAGAGCTTAATTCTTGATCATCATCACTTTTGCCATGCTTTGGGTCTTCTTCTTGGACTTCCATCATGCAGTACATTTAGATTGATTGTTGTTTATCGCTTGTCAATGGAATTGACCCCTATCATGCGATATAGCTCAAACTTATTGTCTATTACTTGAGATAAGGCATTGAGTGACCAAGTTAGAGTAATTTCGAGTTTACGACATTCATGTAACTTTGAATGTTGTGCTTACATGTGAGACAACTCAATTTTGGTCCTAATTACTCGTCATTGTTCTTTGAGTGATCATAATTGACCAACATCACATCAAATAGCTCAATCTTGCTGTCTATCAATGTAAATAGCCCCATTTTGGTGTCTCTATCACTCGAGACAATCACATGCTTTTGTCCTTAAAAATTCATGCTTAAAAATGTGTCATATCACCCACATGCTTTTGCCCTCCAAAAATATTTATAAAATTAGAGTCAAATCATTTTTTTAGTTCCATAATTTGTCTTTTTGACAAACCACTCGCCGTATGACACATTCCAAGCCGTAATCACGTATTTCTATGCAAAAAAATTGCATGGCACTGCCACGCGTGGCAAAAAAATGCGTGGCAGAGCCACACAACACTTGAAATATGAAAAATGAATATAAATGCCCTCATTCAATATTTCTCCACGCTTTCTTGTGGATGTCTTGAGGCTCACTATCACACTCAAGCTCTCACACTCTCACTCTCAAGCTTTCAATCTCTCATTTTTCTCTCTCTCTCTCAATCTCTCACTCTCAATCTTTCATTTGTTTTGACTCCTCTCCACTCTTTTCTCAATATCTCCACTCTGGTGGAAGAGGACAAGCCTCGGGATCGGATTCCGATCGAGTGCAAGATTTTTATACTATGCTATCTCCCGAGGAAAGGCAAGGGATGAAAGCCCTTTGTCTTTCCGAAGGAGAATCCGATCAACAAGATTGTGGATTCGTTTCGACCGACATGCCGTCGGAAGAATTTACGAATATTTTCTATGCCTTGATGAGGATGGTTCCATCATCATGGACATTAGGGGTAAGCTCGTCATCAATAGATTGCACGACCTTACTCTTAAATACTTTGGTCATGATTTGTTTAACCCTTGGGAGCAACAAGATCAAGGGGACAAAGACAAGATACTTGATATATTGTACCGTGAGTTTCCACAACCAAATTGATTTAATGACAAATGTTCAAAGATGAGTATGTGTATGCATATTCGTCATAAGTGCCAATCATTAAGACGATTATGTAGTAAAGGCAAGAAGAGGCCGGGATGAGCATCTAAAAAAGATTGGAAAAAAGTTGTTTATGAATCCAAGCATCCTAATCCTGAGCACTTTAAGCAAGAAAGAGATGCAACAAAATCAAGGCTTAATCTTTTAGGCCAATCTCACCTTGGATCGGGAGGCAAGGCCAATATGCATGCCCAATTTGTAAGCAATTCTCTTTTAGCTAATTGCATTTCATATGTTTATTATTTATCAATATTTTTTTGCTTTTTTCTAATCATCGATTTGTGTTGATGTAGGTTGAAGATTATGGGCATAGGTATACAAATGCCGAGTACAATATTGGATATTGCCATGGCTATAGTGCCTTGGTTGATCATCTTGCGGCACAAGGTGTACATCCAAGGGTAAATTTTTGTTACATAATTTGTATTTATCTTATTTTTGATACACAATTTCTATTTCATTTCAATTTTATGACGTGTGTTTGGCTAATAATTATTGTTTTGTTTTGTTAATGTGTATGTAGAGGGCATCCACTTCCTTTGTGGAAGAAAGTACGGGAGGAAACCAAGGAGAAGAAGGGAATGAAGATGAAGGGGACGAAGGCGAAGACGAAGGACAAGATTCGGCTTTGGACAACGATGAGGGAGAAGATAGCCAAGACTAAGAAGCCTACTATTACTTCTTAGATTTGATGTATTTTTAGTATTTGCAAAAGTAGAAAAAAAGAGTATTAGTATCAATGCTCTTTTCATGGATTAGATGTACACTTTTTTGAATTATGAATATAAACTTTTGTAATTGATCATCTCTATCTCCTTATGTATGGAATGATTGTTTATTGTTTATGTTTTTCTATTTTATCTTGTATAAATTTGTTGTGAATATATACAAACAATAAAAAACAAACAAGACATCAATTTAAGATGATAAAAACATACCTCATCTAATGTTTGGATGATCTTTGATTCCTTCTAAGATGCATCTCTTTTTTTCTCTATAAAAGCAAACAATAAAAACCAAATCATTGTTAGATTACAAATCAATCAACAAAATGACAATTGTTAGAATACAAATCAAAGAATCATTTTTAAATTAAAAATCATTAATCATTGTTACATCAATCTCACCATGTTGAAGATACTATGAAAATGCACTTTATGACTCAAATGTAATCTACTAAAATTTAGAATGCATAATATACCTCATGAATAAACAATGAAAAACTAACAAACAAAACTCTCTCTCTCTCTCTCTCTCTCTCTCTCTCTCTCTCTCTCTCTCTCTCTCTCTCTCTCTCTCTCTCTCTCTCTCTCTCTCTCTCAAAAGCTTTTCTTTGAAATTTAAAATGCCTAACATGCCTTATGCATTTGCTTGGATGTCTCCTTTCCTTTAAAATTGCATAGCTTTTTTCTACAAAAGCCAACAATAAACAATCATTCACTAACTAATCAATAAACAATGAAAAACTAACAAACAAAAGTCTCTCTCTCTCTCTCTCTCTCTCTCTCTCTCTCTCTCTCTCTCTCTCTCTCTCTCTCTCTCTCTCTCTCTCTCTCTCTCTCCCCAAAGCTCTTCTTTCAAAAGCTTCTGTTCACTCAATCTATTTGCAAATGCAGTCGAGGCCCCCACTTTTTCCTTTTGCGGCTTTTTCTGTTGTTAAAATATTTCTACGTGGCACTGCCACGTGCCACGCCCTGCAAAAAAATTCCAGAAAGATTGCCACGACATGGCAAAATTTTGCTTGTTGGAAAAAATTGCTACGAGTGGCACTGCCACGTGTGGCAAGCTTCAAAAAAATATTCAAAACTTTTGCCACGTGTGGCAAAATTTAACATTTTGGAAAAAAAATGCCACGCGTGGCACTACCACGTGTGGCACTTTTTCAGATTTTTTAAGCGTGGCAGTTCCACGTGTCGCACTACCACGCGTGGCAGTGCCACGCAGATTTAAAATTTGAATTGCTCCGAGCCCTCTCCCCCCAAATCTGTTCCGAGGAAGAGCCGGTGACGGAAAACTTTGACGGCGTGGCAGTGCCACACGTTCATTGCCACGCAGTTTACCACGCGATTGCCACAGACATTGCCACGCGAGGGCCGCCGGGTCAAATCTGTCCACGTCTTATGAAATCTCATGTAAAATCACAGTGTCGCATTTTTTTTTTTTCAAAAAGCATCAAATGTTAAGGAAATGACTCTATCTCCCTTTTCGCATTTAAGGGCACTATCTCCCTTTTCACATTTTTTGCAAGAAACCCGACACTGTCAATTTTTCGCGATAGTGTTGCCTGTGGCTGTTTTAGTTCATTTCTGCAGAGCTACAATTTTGGTTCATTTATGTAGACATAATGATTACGGCCAATTTCACCTCTTATCAACAATCAATGACAAGGAACCAGATGGATGCCAGCGGAACCAACTGGTGATCACAATTGATGGAAAGATGAAGATAGTTTATTCCGCCATGCACGAAAAGTTTTCTTTCGAGACACTCGAATTATTTTCATTCATTTCTTGTCGAGCTAGACCTATCTTCTGCACACCACTTTCCGACATGGTATCAGAGCAATTTCACTAAATCTTTATCTGATTCCAACATGATATCAGATCGAAAGCTCTAATACTTGATATCTCTCGCGATATCAAATTGATATCATACTCTTCAGTTCTTTTCATTTTTTCAGTATCAGAGAATTGATTTCCTATTGTTGGCATTACTACATCTTAGCGTCATCGATACAATCGATAGACTAAGTTTTAGATGGATTCTCAGAGTAAAGTTGGTCTTATCGCATACAAGCTGAATGGATCCAATTATCATTTGTGAAAATTTAAGATGAAGTCCTTGCTAATCGCCAATGAATTATGGGATGTTGTCATAGGTACATAAGTAAAACCTGAAGACGACGACTCAAAGTGAAAATCGAAGGACGGTAAAGATTTGCACTTATTATCCTCAATATATTAGATACACAGATTGGACACGTAGCTGAAGCTAGAACGTCAAGAGATGTTTGGGCATTTTGAACTCACTATATGACGTGAGGGACGTAACAACTAAGTTACATCTACGAAGGAAATTCTTCACATTCAAAATGTCTACTGGTAATTCTTTTCAAAGTCACATTAACCAGTTTAAGAATCTCTTGCAACAGATGGTCGCTGTGGATCAGTCATAGATGATCAAGATGAAATTATGACATTGCTTTCAAGCTTGCCCTCTACATATGAGAACTGGGTGATGATCATATCGACACACACAATAATGTGGATATGAAAAACTTCGATCTTCATATTTAGCATGTCGTTGAATCTGAGATGATGCTCCTTCGATAGAACTTTTGTGAAGTAATCTACTGCCATAAGATTTGTCCTACAGTAAACTAGTGATACTTCCTTGCTTTGCACTTTTTCTCTAAGGTAGTCATACCTTATTTCGATATGCTTGCTTTGAGAATGAAATCTCAGATTTAGAGATAGTGCAATTTTGCTTTGATTATCACAATAGATAGTCATTGGATGTGACTGAGCAAGGTCGATATCTGCAAGTAGGTGCCTTAGCCAAATTGCCTCCTTGGTATCATTCGTGGCAGCTATATATTCTGATTCGGTCGATGATAATACTATTGAGGTATGCTTTCAGCTATTCCAAGAGGTTGGGCCTTGACTGTATAAAAATACAAATCCAGAAGTTGATCTTCTGGTGTCGATATCTCCTGCCCAATTCGCAATATGTATCCTTAAAAAATATTGGTAGATTGGCTGCCTTCATAATAGATGCTGAGATTTTTGGTTTCTTGGACATACTTCATGACCTTCATGAGTGCTTTCCAATTAATCAGACTTGGATTTGATAGGAACTGGCTGAGTGAAATGATCAAGTATACAAGATCGAGTCATGTGTAAAGCATTGTATACATAAGTTAGCCAATTGTTGTAGGTGATGTGTGATGTTGCTCCTGAATCAATGACTACATCGTAGTCTTGTTCGGTGTAGCTCATTGAAGCTTCATCAAGAATTGTAAACGTTTCATCACCTCTATCTGCATCCTTGGATGACTCTGCAACATTTGCTTTCTCAGTCTTGTTCTTTCTTTTTGGGTTGAATCTACAATCGTATGTAGAGTGCCCCTTCTTGTTGTAGTGCATGCAAGATATTGTTGTATTGAACCAACATTTGTTGGCTGTATGGCCTGGTTTGTGACAATGATCACAGGAAAAGGATTGTTGATTCGAGGACTTCGTCTTCTCGAATCTGGATCTCTTCATGTTTCTCTTCCTTCCTTTCGTGAAGATGGCTTTCTCTTGATCATTGCTTCCTTTTCCTTCGTCCCTCATCAGTCTCTCATCAGCGACAAGACTGATTTCTTTGTCGAATGTCATGTATGGTAGACTCAGTATGAGCATTCTCAACGGCTGATAGGACGTCGGTAGAGACTTCATAAAGTACATCAACTGCTGTGGTGCTGGGACCTGGTGCTCCTGTCCTGATGCAACGAGTTGAACGAAGATCGTTCCGATCTTCCCAACATGCTGGTCTAACTGGTTGCCATCCCATCGTATGGATTACAACTGATTGTGAAGATGCATCACTGAAGCTACAGTCCTCACTTCATACTTCTGTTTTAATCTTTCCCATGTTGCATGGCTGCTTTCGCAGTCTTCAATCTGCATGAGTAAATCTTTGTTAATTGATGAAACGATGATCGCCATTGCACGCTCATCCTTTCTGGTCCATTTAGCTCTCCTCGGGTCTCCCTCTGGAGGCTGCACCTCTGAGAGTTCAGTCACCGACCCAATGCCTTCGCCCTTCAAAAGTGTTTTGATTTTGAATTTCCATATCCTGTAATTTGTGCCATCAAGACTGATTGCTACTCTTGTCTGGATCGTTGTAGCCATATTGTGTTATCTAGAAAATCACTGCTTAGATATCAGTAGTGATAACATGTAGGCTCTGATATCATGTCGCGAATAGTTTTGTTTCGTTGTCATGAACGATTTTGTTTCTTTGAATTTTCTTTTGTGCGGAAAGCTCACAAGAACCTAGACACGCGACTACACATCACAGAACAGATTCCATTCTAGCAATCAAGACAGTGGAAGACAAGGAGATGCACAAAAATAGAGCAATCAAATTATCACTTTTTTAGAGCGAGATGGTCAGTTTCTCGCTCGTTGGCGGCCTGACGCTCTGCTCTTTCGCTGTGACTTTCATGCACAGCTATTTCATTTCTCTTTTTTTTTTTTTATGCTCTACTCTATATGTTTCATTGTATCTATTTTGATTCAGAAGAATAGTTTTTATCTCCACTGTGTGGAGTTTACAAGATAGCTAAACAAAAAATCACAAGAGTAGTTAACACTAATCAATTAATCAGTTACTCTCCGTTATTGCTAGTCGTTTCAGCTGGGCGTGAAGTTTAAGACTCCAAGCTTGTTGAGCTGCCAGTTGACAGCACAAAAGATTCCCTTTCGTTTCTTTTTGTTTTGGTGCCGCTTTGTGGTCTTTGCGGTTTTCGTGAATCGTTTGTCCTTCAAGTCAAGATACGTTGACTTTTGTGAATTGTTTGACCTTCGAGTCAAGGCACATTGACTTGCACGTTGTGGCAAAGTTGCAGGAGTTCACCATTTCTGATAGTCGCAAACAGACAAACTGTCGCGAACAAAAGCCATTCGAGTCTGGAAACAGAACGTTTTTTGAACATCAACCGTCTTAACGGTTAGATTGACTGTTACAAAAGGAAAAAGACCAAAAGACATATCTTGTAACAATATAAATACATGTGCACTACTCGTTGTAAAACAACAGAGAATCAACAAGGCATCAAGAGATGTATACTGAAGAATCAAAATCAGAATTATAAAAATTTGACCGATCAAAGTTTCTCAACAGATGATCTTTCTCAGTTTTTCAGATTGTCTAAAATTATCTATCACATTCATGCATATATCTCTTTATTTTTTGGGGAATAGACCCTTCCAAGTCTTGGGAGGATGCTATCTCAAAGATAGAGAAAACTCACCACGCAGAGGTTCTTTTCCAATTTTCTTGGATATTTCCTTGTAGGAGGACTTTTTCAGAGCTATAAGTTGCTGAGAATGGGCACCTTGGTAGTGCGACTCAGCATAAGGAGGCCACGACTGGCCGTGGAGAAAGAAAGCAGCCAGATTGATCCAAAAGGAGCAGCCATAGCCTGTGAAGAGAGAGAAAAATCCATCACAAAGAGAGAGAGAAGAGGAGGAGAGGTCGCGGGACCTCGAGCGCCGAGTTCAGCTAGTCGGTTAGCGGCCAGAAGTGCCTGGTGCTTCGAAGGCCCTTGATCAACGCACAAAAGCGTGAAAATCATCCGATCTCGAGTCACACAGATCGACGATGGTTATTACACTACAGGTGGGTCGTTGGATCTAAAGGATCCATTGGATTGATGTGAAAAAGCCTGAAGGGGTCTGAAGTGCAAAGTGCATTGCAACTTCATTAAAAATCTACTGCCTTGTCGACATGTATTATGTATTTTTCGTCTTCTTTTTTGACTTCTTGTCTTCTTACAGTATAATGCATCAAGAAAGTATCATCAACAACAGCACAACGAAGAGTACCAAACGTTGTCTGACGATCAGGAGTCCACAGAAAAGTACTAGACTTCTTCAAAAGTGCATAAAGAGGAGTTGCGATAGTGGCAAAATGAGGAACTGGACGACGAAGGTGAGTGGCTAACCCAAGAAACATACGAACATGATGAATATCAGTAGGTATAGGCCAATCCTGGATGGCATGAACCTTATGAGGGTCCAGACGAATGTGACCATTACAAATAAGAAAACCAAGAAACTCGATCTCAGAAACAACAAAAGAACATTTAGACAACTTAGCAAATAACTGGTGTTGTACAAGTAACTGAAAGACCGAGAAAAGATGGGCAACATGCTCAGCAAAATACTGACTAAAAATAAGAATATCATCAAAATAAACCAAGACATTGGAATGTATTGGACCCATGGACGTGAGAGTGGAAAATTAACCCATTTGCTATGCCCTAATAGAGTTCTTTGTGGCCCACAGGGCGTTTCTAGGCAAACAAGGCCCAAAATGAGGGACAACGGCTCCGTTCGGTTCATATCATGTTTTCAAA
Organism: Diphasiastrum complanatum; assembly: GCA_029204225.1. Taxonomy (NCBI): domain Eukaryota; kingdom Viridiplantae; phylum Streptophyta; class Lycopodiopsida; order Lycopodiales; family Lycopodiaceae; genus Diphasiastrum; species Diphasiastrum complanatum. The sequence continues at coordinate 31,425,190 of CM055110.1, forward strand.
CGTGGGACCACCTCCAGTCCGATCATTCAAATGTCAACGACTCATTCCGACCAGTTCCTGGTCCATACCATCCCACTTTGCCAAAATCTTGTTTGGGCCTGGACTATAGACTGGCGTTCCAGATTCCGTACTTGGTCGTTGAGAGACCGGTTTGTTACTATGGATTCGTCTTGACGTTCCCCACTGGCAAAAATAGAAAGCTATAAAAATCGACTCGTTTGAGGGTATTGGATCCATTGACCGGAGAGTAGCAACTTAACCCGTTTGTTATGTCCTAATAGAGTTTTTTGTGGCCCATAGGGCGTTTCTTGGCAAACGAGGCCAGAAATGAGCGACAATAGGTCCGTTGGGTTCGTATAGGATTCACAAACCTTGGACCACCCCCAGTACGACGCTCTGAACGTCAACGGCTCATTCCAACCAGTTCTTGGTCCATACCGTCCACTTTCCAAAAATCATGTTTGGGCCTGGACTATAACGGGCGTTCCAGATACTGCACTTGGCTGTTTAGAGACCAGTTTGTTACTGTGGATTCATCTTGACGTTCCCCACTGGCTGAAACAGAAAGCCGCAGAAACCAACTCTGTTCGAAGGTATTGGACCCATCGATCGGAGAGTCGCAACTTAACCAATTTGTTAAGCCCTAATAGAGTTATTTATGGCCCACAGGGCATTTTTTTGCAAATGAGGCCGGAAATGAGCAAGAACAGGTCTGTTGGATTCGTATCCGATTCACAAACCTGGGTCTACCCCCAGTCCCATGCTCCGAATGTCAACAACTCATTCCGACTAGTTCCTGGTCCATTTGGTCCCTCTTTCCCTAAATCTTGTTTAGGCCTGGATGGGCGTTCCAGATATCGTACTTGGCCGACTTTGGACGTGCGTTATAGATATCATACTTGGCCGTTTAGAGACCGGTTTGTTATTGTGGATTCATCTTGACGTTCCCCACTGGCTGAAATAGAAAGCCGCAAAAACCGTCTTCGTTCAAAGGTATTGGACCCATCGATCGGAGAGTCGCAACCTAACCCATTTGTTATTGTGGCACACAGGGCGTTTCTTGGCAAACGAGGCCGGAACAGGTCCATTGGGTACGTATCGGATTCATGAACCTAGGACCACCCCCAGTCGGATGCTTTGAACGTCAACGGCTCATTCCGACCAGTTCTTGGTCCATAGTATTTCTAGTTCATGCGGTGGCTAGATCTACTTGTGGGTGTAGTATAGGGATGTAGAGATTCGTCCACTTTCTAAATTTCTACAACAAGCTTCAACAGAAATACAAAACAATCAACACAGATGAGAGCACTAAGGCTTACCCAACTAGTGCCCGAAACGAGAATAAAGCTAATTAGAAACAGCAATAAAAATCCTTGCTAAGGCAAACCCAACTAGCAAGATTGCTAAACTAAGATCTATTTGAGAGATAATTTGCGGCTAACTAAATAAACCAATAGAAACATGCCACAATAATCCAATGAAAGGAGACAAGCCCCTCAAGCTATGCACCTTCCAATGGGAACACAAAGAAATAGAATGATAATCTCAATAGAGAGCAGTTTAGCATAATCTTAGAGTGTTGTTTACAAGGCAAATACCTCTCCTTTTATGGCAAGGAGGGTCTTCCATAAGTATCTACTAACTTGTGGGACTAATCTGTTTCTAGCCTTTCTAGAACTTCTAACTTAGGATTTAGAACTTCAAAGTTTCTTAACTTAGAAAAACTTAAGATAAAATATTTCTAATCTTAAGTTTCCTAAGTCTAAGTTCTAAATCTAAGTTTAAGCTATTTTATTATTATTTAAGCTTCTACTCATAGGCTTACAAAACACATGCAATGGTTGAAGTTTATTGACAGATACTCATACGTGGACTTACAAAACACATGCCACAAAGTTTTATTTATTTCTTTTTATTTTCTCTGTGTTAGCACAGTTGCTAACATTATCCCCCTCATTGGATTGGTGGTCCCACAGCAATCGACGCCTTTTTGTCTTGGATCTTTTGTGTTTCTTGGAGGCGAGACTGTTGTTGTCGGGAGTGGTAGATTGTAGTGCCGATGCCCTCCGTCATTTGCCACCATAATGTGTTCAGGAAGGGCATGGGTTTGTAATAATAGAGCATATCATGTAGAAAGTTATGGGTTTTCCATAGCTCCACCATATCAACGTGCAGGGTGGAAGTGAGTGCAGCATGATAATAGAGCCTTGCTACGCTGATATGGTCGTCTTGCATTCGCAGGGGTTTATTGATATCAAGGGCGATTGGGGGTAGCCCTCGATCCCAAAAACCTTTGAGTTCTGTCAGAAATGCCACCAGGCCGCAATTATCCGCAAAATATTTGATGTCGCGATCAGGATTGCCATGGTGCTTCTGGTAGAATACTCGGCAGTTGGTGACCATGTCTTCGGCTAAGTTGCCAGTATCGACGCCTGTGCTTGGGCCAAAATATTCTATTCTTGACCTTGGTGGTAGGAAACGGTTCTCGCCTCGCTACTGGATAGTAATAAGGATTTGTGCGCATGTAGGAGGGAGCTTCGATATACCATGCCATTGAGGTCTTGCTTTGCAGGAAGAGCTGATGACACCAGAGAGGTTTTGGATCCAGGAGTTTGACTGTTTCTTTATGTGTTTGACTCTGGTCCAAATCTGGCAATATATAGCCACCTCGCTCTTTTGTTGTTGGATATTTCTTGGCAAACTCCTGAGAGGCGCGCAACTCCTTGTTCGGTTCTATGGCCATGATTCTGTGCCGGATGGTTGGTGCTTCGGAGACAATCTCGTGTTGAATTTGAGGATCGGGTTCAGGAGAGAGAGGAGGCGAGGGGTTAGCTTCAACAATTCTTTGTGCCTCAGGAGAAAATTGTCGTGGAATGAATGGGGGGTTAGTGGTGTCGAGAGGGTTAGAAGCGGTGGAAGGAAAAAGATAATGTTGGGAGCTGGTACCCCTAGAGCCTGATGGATTGGTTGGTGCTTGAGCTCCTTGCCCCAGGGGTTGGCCTTAAAATGAGGAGCCTTGAGTTGCAGGAGGAGGCTGCTGGAATCTTGATCCATCTCCACCATCTAGTCCATCAAAGTGGTGCCCCGAATCATGGAATTGGGTGTGATCTACATGAACTGACGGTGTCGACTGGACAACGGCTTTTAAGTGTTCTTCCAGGGTGGCTATGTGTTGGTTCAGGGCCTCGATGGAAGCAAGGTATGATTGTCGTAATTTTGAGTGTTGCTCCATCGTGGCTTTCAACTTTTGGGCCAACATTTGAAAGGCCACCACTGGAATGGCAGTTCTGTTAGAGTCCAATTACTTGTCTATCATGACCGTGGCACGGCCGATCACCAGAGGGCTTGAGGCCAAGTATCGGCAAGGGCCGGTGACTAAGGAGGACATCTGTCCCAAGCTGGGACTGGTGCGTCACAAGTAGTGACCCGGTGTGGCCGCCTGACATGTTGTCAGAGATGCGGTGTGTCTTGACCATTGGAACCCTAGCCGTCAGTGACGAGATGCTAGCCGGCAAGTAGTCGGGGTGACCAAGAGGGTCACAGGTCTTTGGCGAGGCACGAGGGTGGTACCCTATGAGTCACTCAGTATTCACAGGTCACAGGGGCCATGCATGCCAAGTGGACTGATCACCCACAGGTGGATGCGACGTGCCAGTGATGGGGATAGCAGGTAGAAGGACTCAAAGATGGGGGTGCCTATGGTTGGGAGGTTCATTCTAGACATCGGCTTCTAGGATTCATGAGCTTGGAGAGACTGGCTTGTGACAATTGGTATCAGAGCCTCGTTCTAGAGAGAGAAAATGTCATTCTAGAGAGAGAAAGTGTAGAAATTGTCAGATTTTGCTTGTTTTTGAAGGATTTTTGAGGAAGAAAACGTGGGAGACAGATTGGAGAAGAAAGATGGGTCTCAGAGCTAATCTACACATCTTTTCAGAGTTGTTTCAATGATTTCTAGTAGGGAAAATTGGGCATACTTCGTTCCTACAGCTCCAACGCATTTTTTCAGAAGGATTTTTGCTCATAACTTTTTGGAACCTTCTCAGATCCTGATGACATTTTGGGAGCATGTTCCTAGTATCCATAGCGATCCTATAGAGCCATCATACGTCGGTTTTGGAGTAGGTTTGTCTCTGTTTCACCAAAAAGTCGGTTTCCAAGCAAAAAAACAGGTCAAATTTTTGGATTGGACATAACTTCTCCGATTTATCTCCGATTCCTGCTATTAAGGTTTCAAATTGGGCCTAGTATGAGGACAACCTACTTCCAATTGACCATTTGTGAAAAGCTTTTGCCATTTGGAAGAAATTTGATGTCAAACAGCCCATTTTTTTCCTATTTTTTCGACTTTCAAGCTGATTTGGTGCCCAAAGAAGGTTCTTTACTAACTTTTGTACCAGCGTAGGATGCAAGGGAAGTACTACCTATCCTTGGCTTTGTTACTTTCCAGTTGCCTTTTGTCTCTTTCAGTTCTAAATTGTCAATAGGCTGAACATTTTCTTTTTTCTGACTGTATTTCAATAAGTGCAACTTCTAGCCTGATTCCGTGTTGTCTCTATTTTTGTTTCATAATGGAAGATGATAGAGTTGATATTCCACTCCGTCCACCCATTGCTCTTCCATCACCACCATCCAGCCGTGTGCTTAGTCCTGACCGTAACCCGCCTATAATGGCTGCTAGTTTGTTTGCTGATGATCCCTCTTCTGTGCAAGCTCACATGGATAGTATGGAGAAGACCATCTCCAAGATGCAAAAAATGCTCTCCTCTGTAGTTGGTGGTTTTGCATCTTCATCGCAGCATACTCTATCTTATCCTTATCCCCAGTCACGTCCATGATGCTCATGAACGATGTCTTGCGAGACTATATGGGCAAGTTTGTCGTCAATTTTATTGACGTTATATTGGTTTTTAGTAAAGCGGTCGAGGAGCATGGGGTTCATCTCAAGGCCGAATTGGGCAGGTTACAAGCTTCTATCTTGTATGCCAATGCTTAGAAGACAGAGTTGTGTAAGACTCGTGTCGCGTATTTAGGTCACATAGTGACAATTGAGGGTATTTTGGTTGACCCAGCCAAAGTGGCTGTGGTTAAGAAGTGGCCGAGACCTGCCAATATACACCAATTACAATCTTTCTTAAGTTTTTGCAAGTTCTACCGGCAGTTCGTTAGGAACTATTCCAAGGTAGTTGCTCCTTTGATGGACCAGTTATGGAAAAACAACACTGTAGATCGGTGGGTTGCTGAAGCTTAGCACAAGTTTGAGAACTTGATGGAGGCGTTGGCCACGGATCCAGTTCTCAACTTTATTGATACCTAGATACCATTTGACCTAGAGACGGATGCAAGTGGCATTGTCGTAGGTGCAGTGTTGAGCCAAGATGGTATACCCGCACAGGAGCAAGAGTTGTATGTGAGTACATGCGCTCAAGGTGTGGAGACATTATTTATACGACGCCGAGTTTTATGTGTACACAGATCATTATACTTTTTAGTATTTTTCACCCCGCCAGATTTGTAAGGCCGCCAAGCTCGGTGGGCTGAGTTGATACAGGAATTTCATTTGGAAATTCGCTTCTGAGGAGGGAAGGAAAATGTGGTTGCTGATGCACTATCGTTGGTACTGCATCAGATGAGCCTTGCCTGTAGTTGACAGTGATCTCATGGAGGAGATCAAGAGGGCTCAACAAAAGGACCCACATTGTTAGTGTGTGTAGCCTATGCATGCAAGTTAGTCGACCAAGCGGAAGAGTCAGCCTCGCTTGTCGCTTTCGTAGAGGAACACGCCAGTACTTATTTGACATACACCGTGAAGGAAGGTATGTAGTTAAGAAAATGGAAAAGTATTTGTGCCAGACATGAAGGATCTTCATCGTAAGATACTTCAGAAATGCCATGTTAGTCCCTGCGTAGGGCACCCTGGTATTGATAAGACCAGTGAGCTTTTGAGAAGGCATTATTTTTGGCCACGATTGCAACGGGATGCAAGAGAGTACGTCCAGCGTTGCGCGACTTGTCAGGTGAACAAGGCTAAGAGAGTAAGTCCTCCGGGCTTGCTACATCCACTTGAGATACCTACGGAAAGGTGGGAAAGCATCTCTATGGATTTTATTGTTGGGCTACCCAAGACCCAGAATGGATTAAATTCTATTATGGGAGTGGTAGACAGGTTTTCCAAGATGGCTCATTTCATCTCAATGACCAAGAAGGTCACAGCCCCACAAGTGGCTGAGTTGTTTATTCAGAATATTGTCAGGTTACATGGTCTTCTGAAGTCCATAGTTTCTGACAAGGATCCCAAGTTCACGGTAAATTTCTGGATTGAGGTGTTCGCCAAGCTGGGAACACAGTTGCGGATGAGTAGCTCTGAGCATCCTCAAACGAATGGTTAGACAGACCAAGTGAATCAGATCTTGGAAGATATGCATAGGGCATATGTGAGTAGTATGCAAATAGACTGGGTAAAGCATTTACCGCTATTGGAGTTCGTGTACAATGATAAGAGACATGCGTCCACTGGATTGAGTCCATTTGAGCTCAATTATGGTTTCAGGCCACTAAGTCCTACAATCATAGGGATTCCGCATAGGGTACCTAGTGTTGTAGAGTTTTTGGCTCAGATGCAGTAGAAGCTAGAGTTGGCATGATATAACTTGAATACGGTGGTGTATCTACTGGGTTTATGACAAAGAAATTCATAACGAACGTCTCTGTCTCTATAACTACACTAATACCTTTTAGCTCGCCTACTGGTATGCATTTGCATGCGTATGCTAAATGGATTTCATGGTAAGTAATAGGTTGTATCTATTTTTCTAGTCCTAATTCCTTATCCATTGTTTCTATAATTAAGTTGTTACTGGATCCTGAGTCTATTAGTATTCTATCTATAGTATGATCTCCTATAATAGCACTAATCTCTGGAACTCCACAATGTCCTCTATCTACATATTCTACTTTATCACTGTATGTAGGTATACTTAGTGTGACAAATCTCTCCCCTTCCTCAGTCCTTACAGACTGAAGCCCTTCATCCTCCGAAGTATAGCTCAAGGATGATGTAGGTGTCTCACCTTCATACTTATCCTTTTTCCGGAATACCATAATTCTTTTATGACTTTTCCCCGTCGGTGTCTCCATATGATCTCTGAAGGTAATCTCCTTCTTCTTCCAGTGGGTTATGACAACAATGCATTGAACTATCAGACAAATAATTAGTCGCGAAGAACTACAGAAACGCATACATTCTGAGATGAACCTGAACGCAATAAAAGATAGTATTGATTCAGTATGAAAGCGAAATAGAAGTAAATGAGTACAATAAGTTGCGAATCGAAGCCGCATACTCTAAGCTATCTCTGAGCGGCTAAAATGAAAGTCTGAATTAAGCGCAATGCTGATAAGCAGTAAGCACAATAGCAATCTCTAAACAACTCTAAGAAGTGAGCTAGAATGCTCAGGAGTGTTCAAGCTCGCAGGCTTGAGAGAGAGAGAGCTAACATACTTGTTGAAAAACTTCTTAAAACTGTATAAATATGAACAGTTATATATACTAAGCAAAATGCAGGAACGTCCGATAGTAGGACAACTAATTAGGTCATCAATCATAATGGATAGTGAGCTGGCATCCATCAAAAGTGAGCTGGCAACCATCCAGTTGAATCTTCCCGGAAATTATGTGGCTTCAATTAAGGCGAACAATAAACTGTCTTTGCCTCGACAAGATATTTGTCGAACCATGCTCAAACATTTATAAGTCGAATCCACCTGCGAGTGATCCCGATTAGTTATGCAGACTGTGTAGAAACACGAAGAAAACTACAAGTCTGGATAATGAGTTGGACGAAGATTAAAATGTCAATTAGTTGATTAGTAGGAGAATAATCTAACATTTCCCACAAAATGTGAGCCTCATAGGCTCAGCCCTTGCTCTAGATGATCAATTTGAAGCATTTGTACATTGACTTGGATCTCAAAAACCTTTGGCATGTTATATTGAAAATCCGAAGCATGAACATGTCTGAACCATCAAATATTGCCTCCCAAGACATTAGAACTCTCAACAAGAGTTTTGAGATCCAATCTAGTTTTTGCTAGCTTCATGAATCAACAATTTTGCACTCAATAACTTGTTGGGAAGAGTAGGTGGAGTGTCAAACAACACTATTAGATTGTTGTATTAGATTAGCGTACGAAAGACTAGTGAAAGAAGAGCACCATGGTTAGAATCATCTATCACAATAGGACCAATCAATTAATCAATGAGTCAGTAGGTGTCATAGTTACATAATTCGAAGGCCTCAAAGATAGCCGTGGTTCTACACTTTGACTTAGTTGATAGGACACACAAGGAGAATAAGGAGTATTTGATTCAAAATCAAAAGTAGAACAAATAGCATGAGCACTTATAGATTTTATATCCATCTTGTGACCTTCAAAATTCAAATTTGAAAATCCAATCAATGATTGTTGTCTTCCCTATACAAGATTCCAAAGACTAAAAATGTATCTTAGCACAAATTTTTCCAATTTCCAATGATGGATCAATAGAGATTGCATGAGTTGACTCAAATTACTAATATTATATCCCATATCAAGTCTTATAATGGTTAGCCAATCAAGGAGTGTATGATAATCTTATAGTGATGTTCTTGTCTCTAGATTATTACGAAGTAGATCCATGGCACCATTAATCGCATGTTAATTGGCTCACATAAGGTTGTATAAATGAGTTCCACCTTTCTTAAACTTTTCTATGTTATTTGTCATAGATAAACCCTTTGGCGGTATTTCAAGAATACAATTATTGAAGTAATTTCAGAATTATATAGAAATCAGCTTTGCCACATGACAATCATCAATCAAATAGGTATAGATACATAGCAAATTCAAAAATAGATAGCTATAGCAGTGACATCACAGGGATGAGCCATAAGTTAATCTATAGATAGCTCAAGTTTGAACTACAAAAACGATCTATAAAATCCCCATGTTAATTTCCAACTACTCACATTCATCATCAATAAAAACACTCCCATTAATTGGTCTCCTTTCATTGTGTTTGGGATGAATTTATTGCTCCTCTACATGAACCAAATATTCTGTTTATCTACATAAAAGTGCAATTTGCTAAATGACACATTTTTCATGAGCTAAATTCACTTGTGATTGTCAAATCAAATCAAATTTATAAAATGCAATACCTAGTACATAGCTCATTGCATGTTATGTAAAGGCATGAAATCATCCAAATCAATTGGGTCAAAAGGTGCAATCTCATCATCCAATATAGAAGACTTTGATCACTAATAATCCTTGAGAAAAGTCAGAAAACTTGCTTGAAACACTATAAATCTTTAGGGCATTTTAAAGCATTGAATGATATGCTAATAGGGAGGAAACAATGATGTGATGAAAGTAAACACTCGTCTAGTTTCTCAGTCCAGCTTCAATTTGAACCATGTGCATGGTCTCTTAAAGCAATGGTCAGCTAATAGGGAGAAAAGAATGATACATGAAAATAACAATGGTGTAGAAAGTAGTTCATAATTGATGAGAATTCACAAAGTTTTTCAGCCCAATGAACCATGTTGGACATAAAAATTGCATGTGTGATACACAGTGCACAGCACACAGGCATGCATCTGTCTGTATGTCTGTGTATGTGTGATATTCCAAGTGCATCAATGTCTTATTCAGATTAATTAACATAGGTACATTCCAAAAGCAACTGCCACTCCAAACAGTTGACCGGTCACAAAAGTGTTTTCTGCATAGCCATCAGTGATAGGATCCCAAAAGCATCGACATGCCATTTGCAAACTCTGGCCCCTTCGCTCTCCAATGACTGCTTGAACAACAATTTTATATCTCTCAAACCCAAAATCTGCACATAAACTGTTTGGTAATTAAATGAAAACTGCTCAAGGTAAATTGATCTGTATAAGCGATTTGAATAAGGTTAGATAAAACACCAAATTTTAGGACATGGTGCACAGCGTGTCTAACTTGTAGATAAGTTGAACTCTATGACGTATGACTTTGTTGCAGACTGACCAACAAAATATAAAATTTAGCTTGCTGTAGTTCAACTTCAAGCATTTTCTTGCATGGTTTTACATTTGATTCTGAATGATGCAAAATGTCTTCAAATCTTAATGAATAACCAATATACCCTCGTAAAACATGGAAGACACTAGCCACAGCTACTATTGAGATAAGATAAAACTTCAATGAAAATCATCAAGAAGCTAATGTACTTGAACAGAAGCAAAATGCTACCCAACTTCCTTCAAGAAAACATTACACATCATTTTAAAACTCAATAGGCATAACCTTAAATCGCAGGTGTAATTCTTCATAACTCTGCCAGCTTACTTCAAGTTATTGAACTCACCCTAACGTGCCCATAGAAGAAATTTGCTAGTCTTTATGAATGAATCTTGCAATTTTAAGGTTTGCCTACAGATACCAATCACTTCATCATAACGAGGATACCTGTCTCAGTCATTAGTTAAGAAAGAATATTCATTGAAAACCTAGTCTTTGCAAATAAGTATTTGGTGCAACTGTTAACATCGTAGAGGTCACTTATTGTCCATGGGCCCATGGCCTAAATGGGCGGTTTCTAGTCTCATTCACCATGAGTTGATATACTTGCCTATTAACTATGTCTTTTGAAAACCTACAGCCATCCTCTAGACATTTTGATTCAGTAGTGAGCAATGTTTGAAATGTGTTTTTTGAGCTGAAAAGAACTTGTCTGAACGCGATGTTCCTGCAACATGGACCAACTGAGAAGTACTGCAAAGGCACCAAGAATCCAGTTTAGGAATTCCTGATTTTGACAAACAAGCATAGGCCATGCCATGAAAAGGAGGAATATGGAATAACCTCATATGCAAGCAATAGTAATCATTAATGTTATGTGCATTTAGAGACCAGTGATTTTGATCTGCCCGTGTGTTCTGTAGTGACGTAGAGGGTTTCTTTTGTGGAATTAACCACCAAAGTTCAAACCCCGCCCACACATGGGTTGTGTGAAAAAAAAAACCTGTGATTCGGGAGCACATTGACTATGACTAGTACACACATTTTGGAATTTAGCATTGGCTATTAACCAGTTTTTGAAGTCAAATTTTGGCCCCGTGTTGTTTTGTTATCTTCCCTATCAAATCCAACTAAGAGAATTAAAAACACAAGTTCCAGAGTGGAATGCTAAAAATTCCCAGCCTGTCCGAGAACTCTTGTTTTGTACGCATTCTGTAACACTGCCTTGCAACAACGGTTTAGATAATCTTCACAAAGTTGCCATGAATAGTAATGCTTATATACATGCTGCATGGCACAGAACGCTTTTTAACTTAAAATTTCATAAACACTGAATCCTCTTGTTATAAGAGTTCAATACGCAAGGTTACAGAGTTTCCTTACCAAAAAGGCATATATAATCAAATCTAGTGATAAAAAGCTACTCCTAGACATGTGAAATGTGTATGACATCCAAGTCTGAAACTTGTGTCAGGTTTGAGACATGTTGACAGTGTAGAAAGTCCTACACCATAAAAAGAATGCAATTAACTTTGTAGCAGCATGTCACCTTTCAGACGCACTTTGATGGAATCTGCAATCTCACGGACCCATGAAGCAGCAGCCTCCCCATCATAAGTAACACCAGTTCTTTTCTCTCAGCACTTGGCCAATTATTTCCTTCGTCTTTCCAGGAAGAAAGTGATGTTTCGGTGCATAAACCAAGTCACTTTGCACAATAACCTGCTTAACATGTCCATTCTAAATATTTTAACACATTGACAAAGCAAATCTCAAATTCAGTTGGGAATTTAAAAACCAGAACAAATTGATGCCACAACAAGGTATGGAGCATAGATATTTTGCACCAAAGTACCATTTCTTCAGTAATATGGTACTCTATTACTCTATTTCCATCCAAAGCATTAAGGACCAAAGACTCACAATACTTGGAAGTCCCCATGTGACCTTGATTTGCAAATTGCTTCTTGAAATGCAACGTACGAAGGAGAGGACAACGTAACCAATCAGAGGTCTTCAAATGCTGTGATAAACCTAAGCATTCTAGAGGGAATCTTTAAACCTAATTAACTAAGGTGCACATGCCTGAAAAGTGAGCATACCTGACTTTGACGCTTTTCAGACTCTCCTTCCGGTAAGTCAGTCTTCTCTGTAGGCTTCTCCATTGAAAATTCAGTACCTATAAACGTGCAGGAAACAGATTTAGTTAGTTGATGTGAGCAAACAAACAAAGGTCACTCTACAATTAGTTCAAGAACTGTCCATTTTGACTAGATTAAGGAGTTCCGTGAGGTATAAATCCACATTCCAGACATGATATATCAAAAGCGAATCAAAAGTACACCAGAAGTTCACAAAACGGTATATTTTCTGAAATAGCAGAAGGACATGGAAATTATAATAACATCATTGCCCAGCCTTTGAGAACCCAGTCAGCAGCCAGTATCACCCCTACAAATGATTAAAACGCTTTCACCTATCCAATTTGGTCACGAGAAATGATCTTTAAGACTAACTAGATATTGAACTTTAAAGTTGAAATGACAATTTTTAGTTCGACATGTATCTACGTGGAACAAGATTAAAAGCATGAGAGAGAACGAGTATGTTGTAAAGATCGTCTTGGTAGACATGAAAACAAAATTGTCATTGTTTTGGTCAGAATGAAGATGAATAAAGACAAGCAAAATATTATGAGCTTCAGCATACAAGATTTTCTTAAGCCAGGTTGAATATTAACAAAAAGGACATGCGTTTGCCCAATGAAAGTCATATGGCACTGTGGACCTGTTCCGCAAACATGAATTCACCTATGTCGGGTAGATAATGTCGTAGTCACGACTCACTAGTGACTGGAACTGGTGATTTTTATGTACATCTCCCATGATGCGAAGGTTATACCATTAACGCTTTTTGATTATTGATGTTCACTTGATGCTTTTTACCTTGAAACAAACATACATTCATGTTGAGATAGTTTTTATGAGTGAGAGCTTTATGACAAGCAGACGAGGGAGGATGAGAGGAAGGGGGACAAAAAGATCAAGGTCTAAAATACAAGAACCAAGAGTTCTGCACGGAGACAAAAAGAGAAGACAAGATGGCCTCCATCATTATTGGATTTAAGCTTTTGGTTACTTGTCTTTTCTCTCTCTCTCTCTCTCTCTCTCTCTCTCTCTCTCTCTCTCTCTCTCTCATCAAGCAATTGCATGCCAAATCTCGGGCACGAGGTGTGATCGTTCAGGAAGATCCATCTCTAGTTGGTTAGGTGGATTGGCCTCCCATAATTCTCTCCTGTTGTCCTCTTCCTAATTGATCTTAGTTAGTTCCTAGGTGATCTTAACAGGGGTATTAGAGCCAGGGTAAGATGCGATTGGGATGGGAATGGAAGCAAGTACGTTTAAATTTGGAAGTAAAAGCACTTGGATGTTCAAATCCCTGTTAGTGTGTTGAGAAAGATTTCTCAAGCAAGGGATGGGTTTGGATCTCACTAGTACATGTGGAGTAAATTTATCAAAGTTTGTGGTAGAGTGCACTTCCGCTTGATTCCTTTTGTTAAAGTTGCTTTGAATTAGTGCATGAATTCATTCTAGATTGCGTGACAAAAATATTTTCTTTAAGTATGGTGGATTGGGTTGCATGTAGTTTTAATGCAATCAGAATTCCCAATATGGAAGTGATATAGTTTAATTGGATCATGTACTGCGGGAATTTTGGTAGTCAGAACTGTCAAACCTTCTATGCATGAGTCCAATTGCTTTTTTGGTTGCTTGAACTGAATGCTTTTTTGGTTGCTTGAACCGAAATTTCCTTGATGAATAATTGGAAGAGGGATTCGATTTGTAGGTGTTGTAAATGAAATGGATGACAAACTATCACTAATCCAAGTTCTCATGGTTAAGAAAATGAATGAATTTCTAATCAATGAAATGATTGGAGATTGCTTACAAGTATTCAAAAGTAAATAAAAGCATTGCATGTCTTTTGGCATGTCTACTTAGATCTAAGACTAAAAGAGCAAAAGATCATAACTAATAGTAATCTGGCATTATGGAAATTAAGAAAGGATTGTTAAATTATATTATTTTCCACTGTGAGACAATATTATTCCTTCTGCTGGAAGACCAATATACACTTTCGGTTACCAACTTGAAACCCTGAGAGACTAAGCCTCCGAAATGACAATAGTTTGTGTAGGGTGCCGATCTTTGAATATCTAATTCTCAAATTTTGGCAAGAAACGACACAAGATTGCCCACACACACTGGTGCAACGACCTGTTTGTAGCCTTCTGATCTTGTTCTGACGTTCTCCCAGCATAGGTACCTATAGAAAATTATGAAGCTATGATTGTGGTACAGGCTAGTGGCTGTAACACTGCTTCTTCTTTTGCACAGTTTATAATGTATGTTGGGGATATGGTAGAAGAGTTCACTCTCCAAGATCTGTGGCCACGCATGATGACGGGGTGGACTAGTGAAGGTTCCATGCACATCAGTTATTCCAAAGGAGAACAATGTATTGTGTTGGCTGCATGCATCTGCATGCATAGTAGTAGGCAACAATGTGAGTGGTGGCTTTGTTCTATCAGAGGATCCCAGATAGCATCCTCGTTGTTGTGCGACTAAGACTGCATACTATTGTAAGAAAGAATATTTTACATAGTATACTGGTGCTCAGGAATTAGGGTTCAACCGTTGGAGCAAGGCCGAGTTAGCTCCGAGCCTGAGGTTTGAACTTCAAAGGGCTCTCTGTATTCGCAATCATGGGTCCAAAAATGAGGGCTCGAAAATTCTGTTTGAACATTTACTTTATTGTGATAGAAACTGGTCCCATCCTCTACGTCATGGTGGCATGATTGTGGGGCTATAAAACTGAATTGCATGTAGGGTTAGAAAAGCTCAAGGTTTGATTTGCTTTAGCGTGGCTTGCTATCTGTGTAGTGATTGATAGAGGCCCTACTGGAAATTAGTTCTTTTATCAATTTATCAACCTGACCCTAAGAATCAATTCTTTTATGAGCATAGAAAGTTCTTTTTGGTATAATCGGAAAAATTGGTCATGAGAAGACCCTGCCTTAATTAAGAAAGTCTAACTGGCAATTAAATGAACTACTAGTTCATAAAATTAGTATTTTGATGCAAGTTATTAACTCATTATTTGTGGTATATTTTTCCAAGGTATCTTAAGAGCTAAAGGAAGAGAAATAGTTATCAACAATTACATACAGTGAGAGTTATAATGTGATTTGAGGACTTTAATACATTTCAAATCTTATATTTTTCTCTTTTCTGCTAAAATTTGGAAATGAGAACAGCTCTAGATTTTGCTTATAAAAGGAATCACGTTTGCCTCTCTTTCTGATGGATTTTAATCATTAGAAATAGGTTAAGCAAAGGTTTTTGGCACAAGGTACTCTTTGAATGTAAATTTTGATTAAATGGTTTGAAGTCATTGGTGAAAATGGAGATGGAAATATAAAGTTTTTAGAGATTTTGGATTGTTAATCTTCTACTTAACAAAAGTATATTTGTGCGAGTATGGGAGGAGATCTACCTAGTCATTCAAATTCACCAGTTGTTGGGTTTTCCATTCATGTAAGTCATATAACTATTTTTGTCGCAACTTAAAAAATGTATGACTCAGTTAACTGGTATAGTGAAATTATCATGCAAGACTTTAAAGAGCAATTATAAGTCTTTACGAAAAAGAAAAATAGACCACCTGGTTAGAAACAAAAGTGATAAGGAGATGTTGTAGTTAAAATATTGAATCAATTTCTTAATGATAATCCTAAGGATGAGTATGCACAAATACTTGTACTAATACTAGGTTGTGTGGCTAATTTTTGTGTCAAAGAAATCAATGTCGTAATAGAATAATTTGATCACTAAGCAACTAGAACCCTGGAAGGGAAGGACATGTAGTCGGGGTTCCAAGAAGCCAGTTTCTAGGTGAAGCTCTGACGAAACCGGGCGGTGCGCTGTGAAGGAGTAATGAAAGTGTCGAAGGAAATGCCAAGGAGACGCTTGACTGAGCCGTGAGGAACAACTCTGATTCCCAGAGAAAGTATCCAAGGAGGGGTGTTAGTGGCCAAGATGTGGAGCTCCGACTTTTCTTTGTTCAGGAGAGAACAGGAGCAGTAATGGAACTCTTCAAACAGGGAAAGAAGATGGTGAACATGACTCTCAAAAAGAAGTGAGAGGAGGGTGACGCTGTCGGCAAAAAGATGGTGGAACAGGGGGCAATAAAAAAACTGGAGCAATAAAACACATAGAAGTGGCATGGTGAAGAGCTTGGGAGAGGGGTCTTTGTTTCTTCTCTCCGCGACACCATTATATTCTGGTGTGTACGTAGGAGTGAACTGATGCTCGATCCCTTATTCTTGGCAGAATTTTAAAAATTCTTTGCTCTTGTGCTCACCTCCATTGTCAAATCTGATGATCTGTATCTTCTTTGAGGCGTGTCTCTCTACAAATGCCACGAACTTCTTGAAGGAATCAAACACTTCAGATTTCTTCTTTAGGTAGTAGATCGTAGTCATCCGGCTGTAGTCATCTATGAACGTCAAGAAGTACCTCGATCCTAAGAGCGAATCCATTTTCATCGGTCCACAGACATCTGAGTGGACGAGCTCAAGAACTTATTTGGCTCTTCTTCCCTCATGTGTGAATGGATTTTGATGTTGTTTGCCTTTCTGATAGGCTTCACAAAACTCAGTATCGGGTCTTGATATCTTTAGACCTGTGACTGTGTCTTTCTTACACGTCATACAGGCTCCTCATGTTCAGATGATACATTCTTCTGTGCCAGAGCTGATCCTCATTTTCTGATGCATTTAATATGCTATCAAAGTTGCTGATTATCTTGGCTTGGTAGAGATTTCCTTCTCTGCATCAAAAAAAACTCTGTAGAGCCTCGATGCCTTTGACATCATAAAACAGATCTTTTCTCAATGAAGGCACGTAGAGTGCTCCTGGTAGTTCTGCTTGCCCTGACAATGTTCGCAGTTGTAGAGCCTCGATGCCTTTGACATCATGTCTGCTCCCATCACCTACAATCACTGCTCTGTTATTTTCAAGTTCTCTGAAGTCGATCAAGATTTTCTTGTTGCAGGTGATGTGTGATGTTGCTCCTGAATCAATGACTACATCGTAGTCTTGTTCGGTGTAGCTCGTTGAAGCTTCATCAAGTATTGTGAAGGCTTCATCACCTCTATCTGCATCCTTGGATGACTCTGCAACATTTGCTTTCTCAGTCTTGTTCTTTCTTTTTGGGTTGAATCTGCAATCGTATGTAGAGTGCTCCTTCTTTTTGCAGTGCATGCAAGATATTGTTGGATTGAACCAACATTTGTTGGCTGTATGGCCTGGTTTGTGACAATGATCACAAGAAGAGGATTGTTGATTCGAGGACTTCATCTTCTCGAATCTGGATTTGTTCTCGTTTCTCTTCCTTCCTTTCGTGAAGAGGGCCTTCTCCTGATCACTGCTTCCTTCTCCTTCATCCCTCATTAGTATCTCATCAGCGACAAGACTGATTGCTTTGTCGAATGTCATGTCTGGTAGACTCAGTAAGAGCATTCTCAACAGCTGATAGGACGTCGATAGAGACTTCATGAAGTACATCAGCTGCTGAGGTGCTGGGACCTGGTGCTCATGTCCTGATGCAGCGAGTTGAATGAAGATCATTATGATCTTCTCAACATGCTGGTCTAACTGGTTGCCATCCCATCATATGGATTGCAGCTGATTGTGAAGATGCATCACTGAAGCTGCAGTCCTCACTTCATACTTCTGTTTTAATCTTTCCCATGCTGCATGGCTGCTTTCGTAGTCTTCAATCTGCATGAGTAAAACTTCGTTAATGGATGAAACGATGATTGCCATTGCACGCTCATCCTTTCTGATCCATTCAGCTCTCCTCGGGTCTCCCTCTGGAGGCTGCACCTTTGAGAGTTCGGTCACCGATCAGATGCCTTCGCCCTTTAGAAGTGTTTTGATTTTGAATTTCCATATCTTGTAATTTGTGCCATCAAGACTGATTGCTACTCTTGTTTGGATCGTTGTAGCCATATTGTGTTGTCTAGAAAATCATTGCTTAGATATCAGTAGTGATAACATGTAGGCTCTGATATCATGTCGCGAATGGTTTTGTTTCGTTGTCATGAACGATTTTGTTGCTTTGAATTTTCCTTTGTGCGGAAAGCTCACAAGAACCTAGACACGCGACTACACATCACAAAACAGGTTCCATTCTAGCAATCAAGACAACGGAAGACAAGGAGATGCACGAAAATAGAACAATCAAATTATCAGTTTAATTTTTAGAGCGAGATGGTCAATGTCTCGCTCGTTGGCGGCCTGACGCTCTGCTCTTTTGCTGTGACTTTCATGCACAACTATTTCGTTTCTCTTCTTTTTCTTTTTATGCTCTACTCTATATGTCTCATTGTATCTATTTTGATTCAGAAGAATAGTTTTTATTTCCACTGTGTGGAGTTTACAAGATAGCTAAACAGAGAATCACAAGAGTAGTTAACACTAATCAACTAATCAGTTACTCTCCGTTATTGCTAGCCGTTTCAGCTGGGAGTGAAGTCTAAGACTCCAAGCTCGTTGATCTGCTAGTTGGCAGCGTGAAAGATTCCCTTCCGTTTCTTTTTGTTTTGGCGTCGCTTTGCGGTCTATGCGGTTTTCGTGAATCGTTCGTCCTTCGAGTCAAGGTACTACTTAATTTGGGAGCCACCTCATATTTTGTTTCCTCGAAACAAATTTTGTCTGACTACAAGAAGACGAATTATTCAAGATTCATTATACTTGGAGATGGTTCTAATCATGTAGTTAATGGAATTAGTGTACTATGGTTAGACACGAATCAAGGTGACAAGAAACTGGAGGAAGTTCTCTACGTTCCTACTCTTGATAAAGATCTTCTATTCGTAGCAAAGATAGTCGACATAGAAATGTCAGTAACCTTCACAAGGGACTCTTGTAAATTGTTTGATGAAGATTCTGATAACCTAGTTGCTAAAGGTAATAGAGAAGGTAATTTACATCACTTGAGCATTCGAACTCGAATCGAACAAGCAAATCAAACTCAAGAATCGATTGATATTCTGTGGCACAAGAGGTTATGTCACATGAACATGGAAGCATTGTACCAAGCCAACAAGAGTCAGAGAATCGAAGGAGTCGAAATCAAGAGCGAGATATTCGAACTACCTGCGAATCTTGACTTAAAGACAAAATGACTCGAACACCTTCATGTAAAGATGTTTATAAAGCAACCAAAGTACTGAAAATTGTACATTCAGATATTTGTGGACCATTTGGAGTATTGTCTTTAGTGATGCAAAATACTTCATAACGTTTATTGATGACTTCAGCAAGTTCACTGTAGTATATTTTATTCGTATAAAATCAGAAGCTTTCGAGAAATTCATTGAGTATACGAATTGGGCTGAGAAGCAGACATGCAACAAGTTAAAGCAAATTCATACAGATCGTGGAGGTGAGTACATTTCCAACGAATTCAAAACTTTCTGTACTGATAGAGGTATTATGCATACAAAGACTACATCATACACACCTCAGCACAATGGAATTGTTGAACGAAGAAATCGTATACTAATGGAAGCTGCTAGGTGTATGATGGCCCATGCGAAAGCACCAAAACAATTGTGAGCAGAAGTAGTGGCTATGTCGAACTATCTTCATAATCGAATTCTGAAATCTTGAATACTGGATAAAACTCCTCACGAAATATGGTGGAAGTCGAAGCCAAATCTTGCTCATGTTTGGACATTTGGAGGTGCAGTTTATATGCACATACCAGACAAATTGAGAAAGAAACTCGATGAAAAGACAAAACAAGGTTTTCTGGTAGGATTCAAGTTACATTTGTCATATTATCGAGTCTACATACCCGAAATTGGCAGAATAAAAGTAGTTCAAGATGTCAAATTCGATGATTCAAAGTACATAGCAGACAATGAGTTAGTCGGTCCTATATGAATGTCATGACAATCCTAGTGCGGGACACCCAAGCATACAGAAGACCTATGAGCTTCTTCGTAGGCAATTTCTCTGGCCCAGTATGAAAAAGGACGTCCAACAGTATGTAACTAGTTGCCAGAAATGTCAAGTAAATAAAGCAGAGCATTTAAAGACAGGAGGGTTGTTGCAGTCCTTAGAAATACCAGCTGGTAAATGGGAGAGTATCTCCATGGATTTTATAGTAGGCCTGTCTAAAACCCAAAAGGGTAATGATGCTATATGGGTCACAGTTAACCGTTTGACCAAAATGGCTCATTTTATTCCAACTAAAACAACTGTTAGAGCTCCAGAGTTCGCGAGGTTGTTTGTAGACGTGCTATTTAAATTGTACGGTCTACCTTTCAGCATAGTCAGCGACCGGGACAGTAAGTTTAATGGAAATTTTTGGAGGGCAGTATTCCATCATCTCCATACTAAACTTAATATGAGTACCACCGACCATCCACAGATGGACGGTCAAACAGAGAGGGTAAATCAGGTGCTAGAGGATATGCTTCGTGCATACGTCAGCAAGAAACAGACTTATTGGGAGGAGTATCTCTCAATATTAGAGTTTGCTTACAACAGTACTAAACATTCAACTATGGGATACAACCCATTTATGTTGATGTACGGTTTTCAGCCACGCTCACCCACAACTGTAGGGTTTAAACAAGAAAAAGTTGAAGCAGCCAGAAACTTTTTAGAGGACCTAAACCAGATGATACAACATGCTAAGTGTAGCATTAGGCAGTCCCAGGATCGAGCCATGCATTATGCAGATCCACACAGATGGGATGTGCAGTTCTCCCCTGGTGAGAAAGTCTACTTGAGAGTCCTAGTTGACTCTAAAACCCTCAAATCAGGAGTGTGTGCTAAGTTGTCTCCTAGGTATTGTAGTCCCTTTACCATCAATAGGAGACTAGGCATTAAGAATTCTTCCTCAGAGAACACAATGAAAGTTTGAATAAATCAAACTGTCTTCAATCGTGTCTGATTCTGGTCTATGTACTAATAGAGCAATTTTTACCTTGATTGAATAAAGCATGCGAACTATTCCAATGTTGGATCGTGCTTTCGGCGAAGAAGCTTATTAATAATTTTTTCCATTACCTGATAGCAAAGACGTTCGTTCGTTCGATCGATTGATAGATATGGCAAAGGTGGTGTCGAAGCATGGCGCCATGACTTGTCAGAGGTGCAACGTGCTGTTGTGCCTTGTGAAGGTGAAGGCTTACATCGAAGGCACCTATTGCGAGAGCTGTCATGAGGTGTTTTGTGGCCGGATGCATGACACGTTGAAGGAGGAGAAGCGTAAGTTCCTATGTAGCTGGGATCCCTCCACCATGTACAAGCCTCATGTTGATGTCACTTTCCACGCTTCTGACGACAAATGTGCTCATGCTTACAAGGCTATCCTAGTACGTGCTTGCGTCATTTATTGCTCAAATCGCATTTTTACATGTAGTTAGTTGTGAAGTTGTCATGGCAACAGAGGCTTTTATGAATGTTTGTTATCTCAATGTTTTTGAGTTGGAGGAACAATTTACTAGCCCAACGTTTCATTTAAATATAGTTTGAATTAACCTTCAATCGGTTCACACCAGGTTTATCAACAAACTATTTGCTGAAAAAAAAAACATTTGCTTTTTTAATTTCATGACCTTGTAAAGAATGATGTATGGAATGTTAATCAATTATGGTCCATGACAAACAACTTCATCTGTGGTGTTAGCATTTAATCTCACAAAAGATTATTACTTCTTTTCTGCTTAATATGCTACATGTTGTAAATTATGCCATTTTCAGGTGAGTAAATCAATTGTGTTTAAAGCCATGTTTGTCGAGTCTCAGATGAAGAAAAACTCTGATGCCCTTGAAATCTACTTGTAAAGAATATTTAGCAAAATATGTTACTGGGAAAAATATTTGCAATGTGTTGGAACTTGCTTGCAAATTTGATTCAAGAATAATGAGAGAAAGTATACTCTGTTTGGTTTTGACGAAGAATTTTCTCAATGAAAATATGCTCAGTACAGTTATTAAATCTTTAAAGGAGGTATCAACATTTGAAGGATACAAAAGCTACAATGAGAAACATGCTCAGTTGATAACAAAACTTTTAGAAGGACTTGTGCAACGATTGCCAGGTAAGGAAAAATTGAGGGATATATATTTTCACTCTCTCGTGTCAAAGTTTTTGTTGGAGGGCCGAGACCTCAAGGTTGGATTGCTCAAGCAAGCAAAAGAACATGAGCACAAATTCACTATGAGGTAAAAACGAAATGAGGTGAAAATGGAGTTAAAAGAAAAAATGAGAATTAATGCAACGGGCGACGATGCAAGTGGACAGTAGACAACCACTCTACATGTACAAACATTTACTACACACGGAAACCAAAAATCATGTTTACGTAGTGATGTGGTAAATTTGAATAAACAACTTGTAAGACATTTCTTATGTAGTTCCAAAAAAATTGGATATTCAACACGAGTGCTTGCTTGACTAAACTCTGTGAGGAAGAAAGACAAAGAGTCTATGCGCTTCAATATTCCCTTGATCGCCTTGGTTTTATACCGTAGGACTAGATCTCTAGAACGAAGATCCTTCTTGTGTAACCGACGATCATGCCATGCTTTACGACGAGCTTTCTCAGTTGCCAGTGCATGTTCCACCAATATGCGTGTCTTGCAAAGTTTATGTAAAGCTTCACGACACAGTATTAGAGATTTGAACTCATCAAGTCACTATCTGGTGGCAACTCTGAATGATGGTACCAAAAACTCCACAGGCACTACAACATCTTGACCATAAACCAGTTGAAATGGCATCTGATCAGTGCTCCCCTTGTATGTTGTCCTGAATGCCCACATAGTTGCATGTAGCTTATGTTCCCAATCTGATTTGCAAGCTTTGACTATTTTCGTGATTATGCTACACAAGATCTTGTTGGATGATTCAGCCTGCCCATTATTACGAGGATAATATGGAGTGTTGAATTGATGGATCATGAAGAATTCCTCCAATAGGACTTTGATGGTCTCATTGATGCATTGACTTCCGCGATTATTGACTATCTCCACCGGACATCTGAAGCGCACAATGATGTTTTCGTATAGAAATTTGGTAGTAGCCCTTGCATCAACGATTTGTGCTGCCTTGGTTTCTACCCACTTGGTGAGATAATTTGTAGACACAACGATATAATATCTGTTGGATTTATCTCCTCTACTCTCCTAAATTCTATGTTAATCTGCCTCCATTCATGCTGTTGCATTTTTACTCATGTTGTTGCACAATCTGCATATTTGAATTGATTGTCGCTACAGTTTGCATTTTTACTCGGGAATTCCCATAGGGAAAAAACGTGACACCATCGCTTTTTCACCTTCGGGCCACCTTGAGCAACCAAGTGTTTGCGACACTTTCAAAAAAGCGACAGTCTGCATAAATACAAGCAAATTTGAACAGACAAAAAATGCGAAAAAGATGACACTGCCCTACAAATGCCGAAGGTGTCCTACAAATGCCAAAGGTGCCCTTTGTAAAATTCACACGTGTGGGATGCCCTACACATGTACTTTTGATCTCCTAAGCCCAATAATACCATAAAGTTCAAACTAGCATTGATTGACAATAGGAAAGGTGATCATACAAGAAATATGACAAAATATCAACAAAATATGAAACTAAGTACAATAAATGCCTCAACTCGGCTAGAGAGAGAATATGAATGTACAAACTCAAGTAGAGAGAGAGAGCACAAAGAGCTTAGTCTCCAAATTTGCATTACACACAAAAATCATCATCTTCTCAATGAGAGTACATCACATATATATAGATCCATGGACTCTCCTCCTACTTTGAGTTGAATTGGAGTTCTGAATCCACCTCTCAAGCTATCTAGACTTATTCAAGCCACCTCAATATGTCTAATTGTGCCACCTAGAGTATTCATCTCTTATCAAGAACCAGACATGGAAAATTGTTGAATTACCTGCTAGCAGGAACATAGTTGATTGTAAATGGAGTTTCAAAGTCAAGTACAAAGCAGACGGAAGCAGCTTCAGAAGAAAAGTCCGATGCTTGTCGCTAGAGGATTTTCTCAGGTATACAATGTCAATTACACTAAGACCTTCAGTCCAGTAGTCAAGCATTCTTCTATTCGACTTTTGTTATTGTTTGCTGCTACAGTATATTTGGAAATACATCAAATGGTTGTACAAACAACATATCTCAATGGAGTTATCGAAGAAGACATTTACATGGTGCAACCCGAAGGTTATATAATTGAAGGTAAACAAAATCATGTGTGTAAACTCCATAAGGCACTTTATGGCTTGAAGCAATCTGCTCGAGCATAGTTTCAAAGGATCAATACTTTCTTTATTGATCACGTCTGCACACCAAGCTCTTCAGATTCTAATGT
Organism: Diphasiastrum complanatum; assembly: GCA_029204225.1. Taxonomy (NCBI): domain Eukaryota; kingdom Viridiplantae; phylum Streptophyta; class Lycopodiopsida; order Lycopodiales; family Lycopodiaceae; genus Diphasiastrum; species Diphasiastrum complanatum. Next base: position 31,449,701 of record CM055110.1, read on the forward strand.
TTACTTCAAGACAATGCAGCAGTCTTTTATCATAATCACTTTATATGTGGATGACACATTGCTCCTCGACAATAGTATCGGTTTGATAAAAGAAAACAAGTTAATGTTATCTTCCGAATTTGACATGACTACTCTAGGCGAAGCTCATTTCTGCCTTGGTATTCAAATCCATAGAGACAAAAATCGAAAGTTGATTTACATTACTCAGCATAGGTACATCTACAATATGGTAGTCACATATAATCTGATTAATTGCAAGTTAGCTTTCTCTCCAATGGAACCAGATTTCAAATTCTTGAAGGACCAGTGTCCCCAAATAATCATAGAGAAGGAATAGATGTGAGAGTATCCTTATCATTCGATAATATGATCTCTTATGTATGCAATGATCTGTACCAGACCAGACATAGCTTTTGCAGTCAGTTCCCTAAGCCAATTTATGACTAACCCTGGTATAACATATTGGAAGTCTCTTATCAAAGTCATGAGATATCTTTGAGCTACTATGGACTTTTGCATTTGTTATGGAGCAGTCGACAACGACAAACTCAATTTACTCAATGGTTACACATATGCAAGTTGGGCAGGAGATGTAGACACTCGAAAATCTACTTCTGGTTTTACATTCTTCCTCAACAATGGTCCTGTTTCCTGGAAAAGTCACAAGCAATCTTCGATAGCTTTATCTTCTATAGAATCAGAGTATATCAGGACTGTTTGCAAGAGCTTGGGCCGATATGTTGTCACACTTGATCAAGGGAAGATCATCCTCTTTGATGCACTTTAGCTCCATGATTAACCTCTTGATCCAAAGCACCTCTTTAGTTGTTGTAGTGAGTGCTTTGTACTCGGCCTCAAAAGAAGATAGAGATATGGTATCTTGCTTCTTTGAAAGCCAAGACACAAGATTGCCTCCAAGAAAGATAGTATATGCATTAATGAACTTGCGATCCATTTTATCACTTGCAAAATCGGAATCCGAATAGCCAACAATGGTTAGATCTTCATTCTTTTACAATAAACCATAATCTTGAGTAGAAGGTACATATCTTAGAACTCTTTTGGCCATCTTCCAATGTTGGATCTTAGGCTCTTGCATAAATTGACTCAATTTGTGCACACAATATCGGGTCTAGTGATAGTAAGCCAAATTAAGGAGCCTATAAGACTCCTATAAAGTGTGATGTCCTCAAAGGATCTTTCATCACCTTTAATAGGGTCTTTTACATGTTGCTCCATGGGAGTATCTATGCCTTTGCAATTTTGCATATTGAATTTTCTCAACATAGAAAAGACATATCTAGATTGACAAATAAAAGCATACTCTTCATGAAAATCAATCTCAAGGCCTAAAATGTAATGGATCTCTCCTAGATCTTGCATTTTAAATTCTCCTCCTAATGCATTCTTAGTTTCTTGAACTAGCATCAAACAACTTCCACTAAGAATAATGTCATCTACATAGATTAGAGAATGGCACTATTACTACCATCAAACTTTAAGTATCACTAAGCACAAATCCTAATGAAAGTAGAAAATTTTTGAGTCTTGAATACCATGATCTAGGTGCTTGCTTCAAGCCATAAAGACTTCTAAATAGCAAACACACCTTAGATTTATCCTTGATGAATCCTTGAGGTTGTTCCATGCATATCTCCTCCTCAAGATAGCCATTCAAAAAGGCGTTGGAGAGATCAAGTTGATACAATTTCCACTTAAAAAATAGGGCAAGAGAGATTATGATTCTTATTGTCACCATCTTTGCTACAGGAGAAAAGGTTTCTTCATAGTCAAGGCCATATATTTGTGCAAAGCCTTTAGCACATAATCTTGCCTTGTACTTGTTGATGGAGTCATCATGATTGTACTTGATCTTGAACACCCACTTGCATCCAATGATGTGCATGTTAGGTGGTGGATCCACTAGCTCCGATCTATGGTTGGTGATCAAGGCATCATATTCAATCTTCATGGCCTCATACCACTCCTTGGTATTGAGGGCTTCTTGGACATCTTTGGGCAGGTCCTCATGAGAAACAAAATAAGCATAAGTGAAATCAAGATCCACTTGTTTTCCTTTGTCACCATAAGTGAGCCTCTTAGGCTCGAATCTCTCCCTCGTGGATCTTCTAGGAGTGAAAATCCGAGGACTTCCATCTTCAAATCTCAATCCCTCCACATGTTGATTGTCTTTAATCACAAGAGGTGATAGATCTTGAGATTGCTTGATCTCGGCCCCTCCTAGATTGGACTTTTCTTCTTCATGAAAAACTACATCTCTACTTTCAATAACTTTAGAAGTAGAGAGCATGTAGACATTAGAGGAGTTTTGAGTTCCAAAAAGACCCTTTAAGAATTTGTGCAAGATGCCTTTTTTATTATTAATATATTATAACACTAATACTTTTGACTTGCTATAACTTTTTAATCATAGCTTAAAAGTATATCATCTAACATATCATTTGAAAGCCCTTGTTGAGCACTTTCCAATGCACCAAACTTAAAGTTTGGCTGGTGAATCAAGCCCGTGCCATGAGTCTTAGGTTCTAGTTTGGCCTTGATGAGGACATCAACTTTCTCAAACGAGGGGAGAATGTTGTAACTGATTTGGGTGCACCCAGTGTGCTCTATAAGACTCTAAGGGGTGACGCTCCCTATGGTCCTAAAGCAAGTTAGAAAGTCAAGCACTGAGCCTCCGACTTGTGGTGAGCCAGTCAAGTAGTCACAAGTCATGAGCTAGCTCTAGAGCTCGAGTCATGGCCTAGTCAGGAACCAAGTTGATTCTGCCACCGGGACAGCTCCCGAGACCCATGTCCGGGAGCCAGACTAATTCTGCCAGGCTTGCCAAGCTTAATCAACAAAATAAAAACTAAGTCTAGAAAAGCGTGCTTTACCAGAAGGCACTATATTCTAGGATAAAGGGGGCACGTCGAATCACACCTGAACTATAGGGAGAGTCCAACAGATAGAAACTTGAGGAGCTCAACCAGCACCAGGAATCCAGTTGCCAGGTCTCAGCTCCCTCTACCAGCATGAGCCAGGCACATTTCCCAGCACATGTTGGTGGCCCTGAGACCAGTCAGTCTATGTATGAATGTAACCTCTTTCAAATTTAATAAAGTTGATCCTTGGGGATGATTACCCCATTCCGGTACTATATCAATATAGAATAGGGCAACATCTAATAACTCATCATCAAGTTGGGGTGTCGTTTCCTTCCCTTTGATTTGAAACACATGGTATGCCATATAATATTGCTTTCTCTTGCATACCACTATCCGGAAATCAAACTCCAGTCCCGTGTTGCAAGTTTGATTCACTAGATAGAACAAGGGTTGATGGTCCATATAAAATGCAAAGTGGGTGGCCATCAGATAGTGTCGAAACTTCTTGACCGCATAGATCATGGCCAGTCCTTCTCGCTCTGTGGTCTAGTGGTTCATTTCTGAGCTGTCGGCTGGCAAATCGGATTGAATAATCCTTTTTGCATTCTCATGGCTGGGTCAAGATGGCTCCAACTACATACTTTGAAGCATTGGTATGCACATGGAACTCTATCATCCAATTGGGCAGTCGTAAGATTGGTGTTGAGACCAATGCATCCTTAAGCTTCTAGAAGGCATGTAAGGCTTCCGCATCCAATGCGATTCCGTGGTGAGTTTGTTAATTGGCTTTGCTCACTCCGCAAAATCTAAGATGAAGATCCGATAGTAGTTAGTGTGGCCGATGAAGATGTAGACCTCGTGAATCGTCCCTGAAGGAGGCAAATCAACAATGACCCTTATCTTAGATAGATCTATGGTGATTTCTTGTCTTGATACAATATGACCCAATATTAGGCCATGTGTCACCCAAAACTGACACTTTTATGGGTTCAAGGATATCCAATACTTGCGACATTGAATCAACACTTTATCCAAATTGGATAAGTGTTCTAAATTAGGCCCATGCATGCACAGATCATCCAAAAATATCTCCAGAAACTTTTGCAGGTATTTTTTGAATTTTGCTTGCATGACTCTCTAGAAGCTACTAGGAGCATTACAAAGACCCCCTTACCTTGTAGGCATAAGTTCTCCATTTAGGGCGAATTTTGTCTCATTATCATTTCTCTTGTGTTCATTTCTTTTTCCAAGGCTTTGAATAGTGAGAACCACAATTTATTGTCAGGTTGGAGTGGCCCCAGATATTCCTGCATCTCTTGTGCAAAACCAAATTCCTGCCATTCTTCAATCATTAAGACATATCCTGAGGACATGAAGGCCGCTCGATAGTAGAGTCGGGCCATCATACAATGTTTGTCTTTTGAATGTAGGGCCATGTTGGGATTGATCCTGATGGGATTTAAGCCTCGATCCCAGAAACAATCTTGATTTATGAGGAAGGCCAAGGATTGACACTAATTCGCAGCTTCTTGTACACATTTCTCAGCACTAGACTTGTGCTTGTGGCCAAAATCTAGTAGCTGCAACATGATCTCATCATGGGTTAATGACTCATTGATCTGTCATGCGTAACTTCTACCATGGTAGATCTAACTGGTGAAAACCCCAAGGCTTTGCTAGTGAAAAAGCTAGGATATTGACACTTGATCCACTATCTAGGATAACGGATACTACTGGATAGTCTTTGTAGATCATACGTAAAGTGATGCTACTTCCCTTAGCAACACCTATATTAATCAGATTCATAGGAATTTAAGGAATTTCTGGAATCTCTTCAAGTTTTCACTCTTTAGGGATATAGCTCTTAAGGCCTGTGAAAGATTTGATGGCACTATGGAATGGCATGATGATTTGAGCTTGCAGGAGTTCAGAGAAAACTTCTAATCCCTGTAGGGGTTGCTCTTGTGTGAGGATTGGAGTAGATAACGAACTTTTCGATTTATGTTCTTCCTATAATAACTCATTTAGAATGTCATGGTATCGCCTTTGTTCCACTAGTGGGTCTGGATAATCTCTAGGTACTATGGAAGCTATCAATGAACTTTTGGAAAAATTTATATATCTCAGAGTTATGATTGTAGTATCAACCAGATGGCACAATATGTAGTGGATGGGTATGGCAAAGAAACTTAATGGAGAACTGTGACAAATGGCTAGGCTATCTTGTTTGTTTTTTTGGTCAAGATTTAGGTAGAGTACTTGGTTGAGATTTGGTCCAGTTGAGATTTGAGAATCCGATTGAGATTCAGGATTTGGTCGAGATTGACCCGATTGAGATTCAGGATCCGGTTGAGATGTAGTCTGGTTGAGATTCAAGATCCGGTTGAGATTCAGGATCCGGTCGAGTAGTCCGATTGAGATTTAAGATTCGGTTGAGATTCAACATCTGATTGAGATTGATTGATTCGGTTGAAATTCAGGATCCGGTTGAAATTCAAGATCCGGTTGAGAGATGTAGTCCAGTTGAGATTCAAGATCTGGTTGAGATTCAGAATCTGGTCGAGATTGATTTGGTTGAGATTCCGGATCTGGTCCGGTCGAGATCAGGACATAGTGAAAATGTAGTCTAGTTGAGATTCAAGATCTGGTCCAGTCGAGATCTGGACATAGTGACGATGTAGTCCGGTCGAGATTCGGGACCGGGTCAAGAATGTAAGTTCCTAGTCAAGATTTTGGACTCGGTCGAGGTCGTAAGGCAAGTCCGGTCGAGATTCTAAAGCAGAATCCAGTTTGAGATCAATTTAGTCGAGATTATAAAGTAGGATCCAGTTCGGTCAAGATTTTAAAGCAGGATCTAGTCGAAATAAGTTTGGTCAAGATTTTAAAGCAGGATCCGGTCGAGATTTTAAAGCAAGACCTCCAGTTGAAATCAGTCCGGTCGAGATGTCCAGTCAGATTGGAGAGACGGTCTCATTTGAAACTGGAGTGCGATCTTCAAGAAAAGGGTGGGATCGTGAAAAGAAGGAGGCGTCAGTGAGTGAGAGGAATGAAAATAAAGGAGTAGAGTGTTGTGGATGGATGAAGTGAGCGTGGATGTCAAATGCAGAAACATCTGAAAATTAGTAGATCCAAATTGTTAAAATGTAGGTGTAGGGATCTAAGTGTCTGTGATTTTAACATACAAGAAAAGGGCATTTTCAATGAGGATGTGTATGGTGTCAAGTGGTATCGGCACCAAAAGTTCATAGATTCTATATCTGAGAATATGTGAAACATGTTTTATGCTTATTCTTCTCTACTTGCAGATTGTTTTACTTGGCTATTGGCCGTTTTGAGATTATCTTCTTAGTTCACTGATCAGATCAAGCAGAATGGTCTGGCATACGTTGTAGTATATGTTTTAAATCCAGCCTATCAATCGATGCACGAGATGGTTCACTCTTGAAGCACTCACATTCATTTAAACATGCAAGTCATGATGTCCATCTAAAAATCATCCTGCTTCTTGGATGGACACCTACAAGATCCTACTACTAATGTTCCAGAAATCAAACAAACAATTCCTAGCAACTTACAATTAGTCTACATGCAATAATAGAATCAAGAACAAGAAATAAAGAAACTAATTAACAAGCATACAAGTACAAGAATCAAGAAACACCCATCTCTTGATTCTTGAACTTTTCAAGGACAATCAAGAATTGAATATGCAAGATCTATGCCACTATTTCAGCCTGTGTAGTTTACTTAAAACTTGAATCTACTTTAAGCAAGAAAGTAGAATACTAATCCACTCTACTTCCACAAAACATAATGAAGAAAACAAGAAACCTAATCTAATTTCGCAACCACACAAAGAGATGGAAGTGCAAGATCATAGAAGTATCACACAAGAAACTACTATGATCAAGGAGCTCTATGAAGGCCAATACTCGTGGCCAAACATGAGAGATAGAGCAAGACGAAGAGCAAGGACATTCAATTGACAAACCAACAGAGGTTCCACCAACCTTGATTGAGTTGAACATGCAAAATGATTCACAACGGACCACTATTTAAACTAAATTTCAGGACACTTAACCACATTAAAATCCTACCTCCCTTAATATTTGCATTTGAATTTCGAGGGGGGACTCACTTTTATTCACTAACTTCACTCTTAGATCTTGAGACATTTCATTCCCACATTTCATCTCAAGTCATTCATTAATTTCTTAATAAATCAACTAATCATGTGATTATCGGGTTGGACTTACACATGTAGGGTGCCAAATCTCTCACACTTATTCATATTGTAGATCTATGGTCTAACTAAAAATTAGGGTATAGTTAAAGTCCGCAAACTCTTCAACAATATTCTCCACCAAACTGGCGGTTGTCCCATGGCAACTTGTGAGAATGATCATTTATTTCAAGCTCTGATTGTCTTCATGCCTAACCTTGAATAGGTGATATTGCACTTTTTCCATGAAATCAAGACACGAAAAATTGAAATACTTGTCATGCGAAAGAAAACACTTGTGCATGCCATCCAACCAGTTGGACATTTTCCATGTTACAAAGTGCTTTTCCCATGATCCATCTGTGCATTACATGGTAGTATAGTCAGGTCAATGGTAGCTGATTTTGGACCTGTTCTATGGAGGCCTATGTTTCCACATTATTCCATTAATTGCTATAAAATTTTCAAGTACATGTAAATATGTGATAGTGCCTAAATCCATGTAAAGGCCTATTTGCATATTAGAAATTCAGAGCATTAAATGACTCGCAACGATTTAGAACGACGTATGTCTGTTCCCAACTGATACCCTAACGGTTGGTGAGCGACACCTAAACCTTGTGTGCATCTCTGTAAAAGAGTGACACTGGCTCACTTGTATTCATGTAGAGATTTCAACTATCAATAGAGAGAAGAGAGTCAATTTCTTAGCATTGAGCATTCCTTTTCTCTGACTGTTGTAACATAACTTCTTATCAAGCGTTCGAACACACTGAGGCATTTGTTGTAGCTATTTCTCATACACATCTATCTGCGGCATACACTCCATCTTGTACTGAATTTCAGTTGCTAACGTGGATTTACAGGTGACAACTGTGAAGATACAATTCTAATTGATTGTGTGTAGAGAATCGGTCGAAGCTGATAAGCATACACATAATCAGAACTTCTTTTATTTTTGAATGAGTTATTGTTGTTCTATTTTGTTGCTTTCCAGTGATAAGAACTAATTCATTGTGCTCAATAAGAGGAATCAAGCCTATCAGATTCTGTTTTGTGGAATCTATTCACTTGTCTCTAATATATAGTTGCTAACTCTTCATCCTATTACCTGGAAGATAATGTACCCATCTACAATTTCAAACCCTGACTAAATCGTTTCATGTTGGTGTTTCCGGATGTTAATTTACTCACTATCTTTGGATAATCAGATATGTCATTGTAGTATCCGTTTCTAGATATTACACTCTTCACTCTTTCCATTACCCTTTGTACACTTATCAATCCAAAAGAGCATATTTGTCTCTCTGTTGGGGAACAATAAACCTTTTATATTACACATTTTACGGATTTCATGAAATTCTATAGCGACTAGGCTACCACGAATGCCATTGGCTTATTAGGATCGAATGCCAAAGCTGACAAATATTAATGATCTCATCTAGTTGAAATTGCTGCAAGACAAGCCAAGTCATGTGTGAATAATGCTGACTGCCTAGCCGTCAAGTCTAAGCACACCTCTATGAAAATGCATTGATATATTCCATTTGAAATACTGATGAATGATTGGCCGGTTGAGAGTGTAGATTGAGTTTTTGTCCATTGGTAGCGTGGCATCGGGACATAGTACGGATGGGCTTGCAACATAGCTCCTTATGGACTCTAGGGTATTTTAAAAAACAATGCGTCTCCAATTAGACTACTCACCCATGGCTAGCAACTTGTCCAATTCCTTGCCCTTTTCTATTTTTGATGTTCAAAACTTGAGGACCCAACCACCTTGGGAGGACTCATGCAGATGTTACTTTAAGAATTTCTGAATTCCCTCCTCGGCGGTGACCGATCACTTGAAAGCCCTTTTAGCTAAAACCCTTCATGTGGATCCCCCAACTTCTTGTGCTAGTTGAACTTCTTGAACATCTTCAGCTTGCCCTCGATCAACATCCATCAAACCTAGTTGACCTGCATCTCTTTCCCCCTGATCTACACCAGTTTGTTGTGGCAAGAAGGTAGCCCTGACAAGCATCTGGATTTGAGGAGTTTCTTGAAGTGTGGCAGTGACTGATTATAAGTGATTCATTATGATTTCCCTGGACTTTGAAAGCTCATGTGTGGCCAACTTCCCAAAAGAATAAATTTTGGCCTGAAATCCCGCCAAGGTTGACTAGTAGCTATTCAGCTTGTGGATCAAGTAACTTGATTCATTTTGGAATACTAACAGATCTGCAACCAGAGTATGAAGCATGTTGTCTCGTTTGTTGGTCATAGCACCCAGCTCTTATAAGATCCTTTTATTTTCCAACTATGCCAGATCTAACTGTCTTTGGAGAAGTGGCAATTGTTGTTTTGTCTCCATGACAACTTTATCAACCTGTCCTTGAGTGTTTGATAATGCCTCTTGTAGTTTGCCAACATATTCCTACAAGGCGTCATCATACTGTTGAGCAACTTTTAGGTCTGCTGTTTATTTCTCTTCATGTTGCTTTGCTACTCGCAACTCCCTATTTATCTTGATAAACTTTTGTCCCATGAGCATATTTTCATTGCCCAGATCTGAAAAGATGCTTCTCCTCCATCATCTTCTAGATCAAGTTGTCTAGATGTAGATGGATGCCCAATACATCACCATAATTAAGAGAGATCATGGTAATGGATTGGCTAGTAGCAAGTCTTGCTCCAAATGTGGCTTGTGAAGTATTAGCCTGAAGGGGCTAGCAGACCCTCTTTTTTGAACTTATATTCTTCCTCGAAACCCTCTATGTTAGCCAATTTTTTAGCACATAAAATCAAGCTAATTTTAGAACTCTCATGAAACATCTTGTATTGTTTCTAATGTAGGTTGATTAAATGAGTCTGTTCTTTGGCCCACTTCGCCCAAAAAGAACTACTGATCTTTTAAATAAATTTGCTTTAGAATAGGCTATAAAGTCTTTATTTCGGCTAATTACGCCAGACTTCATCTATGTAACCTCAAATTTTATTAATCTATCAAGATAGCTGAGATTGCAGGACGTCCTTCTCCATAAAACCCAAAAAGCAATCTGAGACTGAAGAATTTAAAAAGAATCGGCATCAGCCCAATGGTAGCTGCAATTCCTATGCAAATCACCGACAAAAACCTGATCTAGGAGAAGAACCATCAATCCAGACAATAATACAAACCTCACTAAAAGCGATATTGGGACCGAAGGACATACCCTTGAAAGACAAAGTGCAACCTTCCAAAAGCAAGGATACTCCTAAGAGAGTATGACTCATCACAAGCACAATGGGACATTTTCGCTTGAAGAAACGAAAAGAAAAATAAAAGAAAAATGAAAAGTCTCATCTTTCTTGTATAAAAGACAAGAGAAGACCACTACCTTAAAGACACTTGACCAAAAGACAGAGGGTCTTGCCTTTCTAAAGGAGAATGGAAAATGGCAAAGTAGCAAGTCGCCTCTTCACCAGCCTTCGAGAATACAAAAGTCAAAGTGTGGACCAATAGAATGCAAGATGCCCATGCACATTAATGGGTGATAAAAGATAAATGACGAAATCACATGGGCCTTAGACAAGTGAGTCTTTATGATGTGATTATGAGCCATCAACATTTGTTTGCATCATTTCAAGGTGGCAAATCCTCCCCATCTCCTATATATACTTGGGGATTCCCCTTGAAAAAGAGAGAAATGGCAAGAGATGTCCTTAGTCTAAATTTTGGGATTCAATCTATGTTTTGAGTCTCATGAGGATTGATTGTTATGAGAAAATATTAGTGAGATTTCATGTTTGGATGCTTATCTTTGCATGGTGATGACCCTCTCATCATGTATGAAGTAAAAGATTGGATCATAGGTGGAGAGTTTCTCTCTACAAAGTATTTGTAGCTTCATGCCTTTCTATCAATACATTTTTGAGAGTATTGAGAGTTCTTTGATCAATGGGACTACTACTTGTATTGCCCTGAATGCAAACAAGTGTGTGTTTGGTGTACTGTATGGGGTATTGTTGGGCCATGTTATCAGTCAATATGGAATAGCTACCGACCCCAAAAAGATCAAACTACTCCTAGATTTGATGGCTCCAACCACTATCACACAATTACAATCCTCTTTGGGAGGTATAAGATATTATAGTTGAACAAAAGTGTTCAATAATTTGGGAGAGTAGGATAGTTGGGCTATATGAGCTTTGCCCTTGCCCTTGCCCTTGAGGTTGATGAACTGATCTTCAATGAAGACGATATCCCGACTGGTGAATATCTTCGACTCAAAATGATCAAACAGATAATAAGCTTTATCTGATGTAGTGTAGCTAATGAAAATAGATTTGATACTCTGAAAGTCGAGCTTCTTCCTGAGATCTTGTGCTATCTGCGCATAAGTGATACATCCAAAAATGCATAAGTTCGATAATAATGGTTTGGAGACTATCCAAACTTCATATGGCATTGTGTTTGAGAGACCTTTAGTCTGACATCTGTTCTGTATATAAGCTATAGTGGAAACAAGTTTAGGCTAGATTGATTTTGGAAGTGTCACATGAGCAAGCATACTCTTAGCCGATTCGACTAAGGTTCTGTTCTTTCTCTTAGCAAATCCATTCGACTGAGGCAAACTTGATGAGCTTAACCTATCTTAGTATAAATAGCTAATCATTGAAGATTTCTATAATATTTCATTTTTAGAGCTCTTTTCGAGTATTGCTATTCGCGCTACTGTTTATTAGTGGAAGCACATCAAAGAGAGTTTTCAGTTACTTAAAGATAACTTAGAGTACGTAGTTTCGTCCATCCTTGTTTTGTGCTCTCATCATCTGATTTGTACATGCTGCTTACTGAATCAATCTAATTTCTTATAGCATTCAATATCATGTCAGAATGTATGCTTCTCATTAATTATTTGTAACTAATAAATCTCTTATAGTTTCATCTGTTATGTTGAATACTTCAACGCTGCAATACATATATATATATATATATATATATATATATATATATATATATATAAATATATATAATACACACACACATACTAGTGCACCAACGATGGGTATGCTTGTCGTTGACGGGCGATCATGACGGGCGACCACCAACGATATGGGTGACAGCTTGTGGTCGAGGTGTGTGGATGATGCTCAGAGTGGGCAATTGATGATCTACTTTGCCATCCTCTCCCTCCCCATAGTCTGTGGCATATGTTTTTTAATTTCAATTCTTTTTGCGACACGATGCATTGCACGTGCCCCTCCATGTTGCTGAGAGAGTGGAAATGTAAAGCGGAGTTGTGTCAAGGCCTACCACCTTCCTCCCCCCAAAAATATGGGGGGAGACAGGGGTGAGAGAATGTGTGGAAAGGCTAAATGCTCCCCTTCCTCCCCCCACTCCCACCCCCACCAAATTTTTTTCTTTTGTGGGGCTCGGGTATGGTGCGTCTTTCTTTTTTTGAGGGGAGGGGAGGGGGTGCAAAAAAATTAAAGAGCCCCCTTAAGAAAGCAACTCTCCCCTCGAATCAGAGATAGAATGTGGCCTGAGGTCGCCTCATTGTGGCATGTCATGTAGGCCTGTGCCACATGGCAAACCATGCAGGCTTGGAGTTTGCCATGTGGCAAGCCACATAGGCCTACCATAGGCTTCTGTAGTAGGCCACATATGCATGTCATAGGCCTGCTATCTGCCAAGCTTGTCGTAGGCTACCACATGGCGAGCCACATAGGTCGAAAACATGGTAAATTGCGCAGACTTGGGATGGATTCTGTATCTGATTCTGGCTGAGATGTGTGAAAGATCGAACTAGTTTTATCACATTTTGCAATATTTTTATATTTGGCATATTGAGGCCAAAACTTGTTTTAGACTTAGAGGTTGACTTTTCAAAGTTCATTAGTCTAAATTTCATTTGAATAAACACTTTTTGAAAGTGTGGGAAAGATAGAATGCGAGTTTGAGTAGATTCAATTTGAATAAGTTGGGTACATTGAATCTAGACCCAAAATTGGTAGGGTTAGCATTTTGGAGGGAAAGCCAAGTGGCCAAATAGGGTTCGGACCTGTTATAAAAGGATGTAACTCATGGAGAGAGCAATCTTCTCTCTTCTCTATCTCATTTCATGCTTATACATCGTTCTCTTGGGTTCTACTATCCATTGGTGCACTATCTTGGTGATTGCTTACAATTCTATGTGTAGAATGATCTATATTTGTTATTTTTGGATTCACACGTGTGAAATACAATAGCTTGCTAGTTTTGTACGGACAACAACAGTACATAATCATTTCATTCAAGTTTGATCAAGTTCTATTGGTGTTTGCATCTCAATTTGTGTGTAGATGCTGATTTTTCTACATTGGTGAGATTGGTAGTGTATTTCTCTTTCTAACCAAAGATCATTCAAGTAGATTGGATCTTAAGGATCTGAAATCTTTCACATGGTATCAGAGCTTGTGTTTCAGGTTATGAAGGAGGAAATCAGATCTATCAATGATTTGGTGAATATATCAAGTCTAGAGCATGCTAGAGAGGATTCTACACCAAAATCGGATTTTTTGCTTTTGGAGATTGGATCTTTTGTAGATCAAAATACTAAAAAAGTCAATATACTTTATCAATTTCAATTTTTTAATTCACATACTGGAATTGACTGATTTTTGGATCATTGGTTCAGCCTAGTGGCTTATAGATTGCATATCAAATTTTCAGCATTTGCATGTAGATTTGGAATAGTCAATTTTTTGTGATTTTGTCAAAACCCTAATTTTGATTGAATATCTAGATAGTGAGGTTGATGGACTTCATTTGAGTGTGTTTCAATCTTAGGAAGTGGCAAAAGTCATTAGATTTAGGATAGATCATAAGTTGATCAAGATTCCATGATTCTATGTGTTGATTTGCTTGATAAGTGCTAGAAGAGAACTTGTGAGATAGTTTCAAATCTTGGTGATTTCTTTTGAAAGCATTTGTTGTTGTTCAAAGGAGTGCTTTGTGCATTGAAGCAGGTTAAAAGAGAAGATCAGGTCATTGCTACATGGCAACCTCAATTGGAGTCATGTTGGAAGCCAATGATAGGCTTACCTCAAGTAACTGTTCATTGTGGAAAGTGAGGATGGAGTCACTTCTTGAGATGAATGATGTTTTGGATATTGTTGTAGTTTTGGAGGAGAGACCAACAACACAACAAGATCAATTAAGGTATGACAAGAGGGCCAAGAAGGCTCTACACATGATAAAGATGAATGTTACCAATGAACTTCTCAAGGAGATTGGTAAGTGCACATCATGTTTGGAGGCTTGGGAAGCTTTGAAGAAGCTTTATGAATCCAAGTCTACTTCTAGAGTGTTAACTCTAAGAAGACAAATCTTTTCTTGTTTGCAAAAGAATGAAGAAAGTCCAAGTATTTTTGTTTTGAGAATGAGGATGCTTCTTCAAGTGGCAAAAAGAAGAATAGATCAAAGCTCAAGTGCTTCTATTGTGGCATCAAAGGACACTTTGCAAGTGAGTGCTACAAGAAGAAGAGAGATCAAGGAGACAATCAAGGTAATCTAACTCTTGATGAGAATGATTTGGATGTTCAAGATGCAAATGATGATGCTTTTGTGATGTCTTCATGTATGCTTGCTAATGATGGAGATCTAGATCCTTGGTGGATTGATAGTGGAGCAAGTTCACACATGACCTTTCACAAAGAGTACTTCAGTGGTTTGTTGGCATATGGAGATGACAAGAGGGTGATCTACATGACTAATGATGGTGAGTGTGCAACCAAAGGGATTGGCACAATTCTATCTCTCTCTCTACAAATAGGAATGTTCATTTGGAGGATGTCTTGTTTATTCCATCTATTACCAAGAATTTACTTAGTGTGAGTCAAATGCTAAGTAAAGGCCTCAAGGTGGAGTTTGATGGAGATGATTGTTTGATCAAAAGGAAGGATGTCTTGATCGGAAAAGGTAAAAGACAAGGGAAGTTGTTCAAACTTGATGCTTGTGTTATTGCTAACCAAGTTGGATGTGTTGCAAGGGAGCAAATTTCTATTCAAGAGGTTTGGCACAAAAGGATGGGACACCTCAACTTCAAGTCATTGGAGGTAATGGCAAGGAAGAAGGTTGTGATTGGTCTTCCAAGTTTCTTAAGTAATGTCAACCATGTTTGTGAGTCTTGTGCTTTGTCTAAGTCACATAGACTACCTTATACTAGATCTATTTCTAGATCTACAAAGCCTTTTCAACTTGTACATTCGGATATTCATGGATTTACTACAATTAGCAATAGTGGAGCTAAGATGTATGTAACATTCATTGATGATTTTAGTAGATTTTGTTGGATCTATCTACTAAAGAGCAAGGATGAAGTGTATGATGTCTTTGTCAAGTTCAAGAATCCAAGGGAGAACCAATTTTCCACAAAGATCAAGTGCTTGAGAGGTGACAATGGTGGTGAGTACATATCTAACAAGTTCAAGGCCTTTTGTGATGGGATCAAGAGGGAGTATACAACATCAAGGACCCCACAACAAAATGGAGTGGCTAAAAGGAAGAATAGGACTTTATGTGAAAGTGCTAAAGCTACGAGGTTAAGTGCTAATCTTGACAAACCATTTTGGGATCAAGCTTTGTTGTGTGCCAATTTCTTGTGCAATAGGTGGCCGAGTGCTATTTTGGATGAAAGGACACCTTTGAGATGCTATTCAAGAGGAGGCCGAGTGTCAATGCTATGTCAACATTACTCTTGATGATAGGACCAAGGAGAATCCATCTTCAAGCAGAGTTATTTTTGTTGGATATAGTGAGGTGAGTAAAGCCTACAAGGTTTACATTCCTTCTACTAACAAAGTGATTGTTGGTAGAGATGTCATTTTTGATGAGGGGAACATTCCAAAGGTGTTTTCAAGCATGATTGATGGTAGAGTGGATGGATCTAACATGCTTGATGTTGATGAGAAGGATCATACTTTGGATAGTGGTGATGATGGACCTTCATCAAGTCAAAAGCCAAGGAGAACATCAAGAGAAAGACAAGTATCTTCAAGGCTCACATATGATCAAAAGGGTAAGCAAGTAGTTTCTGGAAATTATGTTGCTTTCCTAACCTCTTTGGATGAGCCTACAAGTGTAGATCAAGTAAGGAAAGAAGTAAAGAAATTATGCTGCTTTCCTAACCTCTTTGGATGAGCCTACAAGTGTAGATCAAGCAAGGAAAGAAGAGGAGTGGATCCAAGTAATGGATCTTGAGTATCAAGCTCTTATGAAGAGTGGAACATCTTTTGGAAGATCTTCTTGTGTACATGGAGCTATGCAAGTGGAATGAATGTTATCTTGCTGTAAAATCAAGTATTGGATTTGGAAAACAAAGTCTGTTCAATGATTTTGAGGATCAAGTTGAAGATCAAGAAGTTGATCTCAAAGCGCTTCAACTAGTCAAAAGGGAAGGTGGCAATCTAGAGCTAGTCAAGAGCATCAAAGGAGAGGTAATTGGCAAAGATGTTATGGATCTGTTTGCAGCATATTGAAGACTCAAGTAAGGTCAAAGGAGCAGCAAAGAAGTGTTGTTCAAGTTTACTTTACTTGTTCTATCTCATGTTTGAGCATTTTCATGTGGATGTGTGCAAATTGTCAAGATATGGTAAAACTAGCTACATTGGTGAGCATTGTTTTGATGTTGGATTTGTACTAGCATTCTTGGCTAGTTTTGTTGATGGAAATGAAGCTATTGGAAGTTCATTATTTCACTCATTCATGTCAAGTCATCAAGTCTCATTCATGGAGTATCCTGGTGGATATAAGGCAACAAAGGACAAAGGAGGAGGAGACATGCAAGCAAAAGTTGATCACTCACATTTATTGTTTGTTTGCTATATTTTTTCAGAGAGTTCAGAGTTGGAAGCATGGTGGAATCATTTCATTTACATTCTATTTGATTCTTCATGTTCTAGTTACATCTTGATATGTAAAATTGATGTAAGAAATGGTGAAGCATCCCAAGTGGACACTATTCTCTATATCAATAATGGTTGTTTCTATTTTGAGCATTACATGATCATTGAAAGGAGATCTATTCTTAGTAAGAAGATCATTCTTATGATGGATCAAAGTTCTATGGTCAAAAACTATGCTAGGAGCAAGCATATTGATATACAATATCATTTTGTGAGGGAGCAAGTCATTGCAAAGGAGGTGGAGCTTCAACATGTGTCTTCAAGGGAATGTGTAGCTGATATCTTGACCAAAGCATTGGAAAAAGACTTGTTCATGAAGCATAATACTTCACTTGGAGTGTTATCAAAGTCTATGATAAAACTAGTTGAAGAGGGAATGTGAAAGATTCAACTAATTTCATCACATTTTGCAGTATATCCATATTTGGCATATTGAGGCCAAAACTTGCTTTAGACTTAGAGGTTGACTTTTCAAAGTTCATTAGTCTAAATTTCACTTGAATAAACACTTTTTGAAATTGTGGGAAAGTTAGAATGCGAGTTAGAGTAGATTGAATTTGAATAGTTGGGTACATTGAATCTAGACCCAAAAATTGGAAGGGTTAGCATTATGGAGGGAAAGCCAAGTGGCCAAATAGGGCTGGACTTGTTATAAAACGATGTAACTTGTGGAGAGAGCAATCTTCTCTCTTCTCTATCTCATTTCATGCTTATACATGGTTCTCTTGGGTTCTACTATCCATTGGTGCACTATCTTGGTGATTGCTTGCAATTCTATGTGTAGAATGATCTATATTTGCTATTTTTGGATCCACACGTGTGAAATACAGTAGCTTGCTGGTTTTGTATGGATAGAGACAGTAATTATCCATTTCATTCAAGTTTGATCAAGTTCTATTGGTGTTTGCATCTCATTTTGTGTGTAGATGCTGATTTTTCTACATTGGTGAGATTGGTAGTGTATTTCTCTTTCTAACCAAAGATCATTCAAGTAGATTGGATCTTAAGGATCTGAAATCTTTCACAAGATGCATGCCCAACTATATAGTCAACTATGGCTAATGCTTCAGTCCAACGCACAATATCAGTTTGAGAATCATAATTACCTCCCTTGACTGGCCTTGGGTGATCAATACAATGGTTTGTGGTGGAGGAATTTACAGGTGCCTTGGGTGGATGTATCTTGGAGACCTTCACCATGGCCGACCCTTGAGGTGGCTGAGTTGGTACTCTTCTCTTTCCATAGAGATTTGGGTCCATATGTTGTAGGGCCTACTCATCAGTCATCTCAGTTTCTTTGTTGTATGTAAAAGCATGCTGGCAAGGGACTAAATCATCATCCACAAGGTCCTCAATAGTTTTCGCGGACAGTCGTGCTAGATTGATCATATTCACCCCAAAACTAATTGGTGTGTCCAAGGTGTAATACTTGGGTGAAGATGTGCTAGGTTTTGGATCTGAATCTGGTTGACAAATATGCCTAGCTATACAATCAACTATTGCAGATGTGTCCGTCCATCTCACGATATCCATTTCCAAGTCGTAATGGCCTCCCTTGGCTTGCCTTGGGCGATCAATTGAGTGATCAGTGGTGGACGATTCGTCATCAACTTTTGGTGTAATCGGTTTCACTGCCCATGTGGTTGGATCAACCTTTACAGCATACTCTCTGATTTTGAAGGTGAGTTTTCCGGTTCTCTAATTGTGATTCACTTGTGCAATCCTCAACCAAGGTCTTCCTAGTAAAACGCGGTATGCAGAAGGGTACTCTACTATGTCCATCACCACGAAAGTGATTACAAACTGCATTCCCGCTATCAAAATGTCATCCATTACACCTTTTGGTTTTACACAAAATTGATCTGCTAATTTGATCACAAACTTTGCTGGTTTCATTCCTTGAAAACCCCATTTTTCATACAAAGTAGTGGAGATCAAATTTACACTTGATCCTCCATCTACCACTATTGCTTGATCCTCAAATCTTTTGTGCTTGATTGGCAGAGTGATGTTGTGCTCTTCACTTTCCCATTCTACCCCAATATGGAGGACACTGTTGGTTCCTTCATAGCCTGCACAATATAAGAACTCCTTCGTGGTTCATTCAGACTCTGACTTGAGCCAATCTGTCAAAATGCTTTTAGGTTGTGGTGTCATCCGCAAGAGTTCTCTGAAGGATATGTCCATGCGGCTAGCTAGTAGACTTGCAAGCACGCCCGATTGTGGAATCTCAGGCTCACCCATGTGAAATGGTACTTCTTGATGATGCAAATAGTCATTTTGATTTGATCACAATGGGGAGTCGACTGGTGGTGACGTTGTAGATGGAGCCACTACCTTACGTTTCTATGCTCGTGTAACTGCCAGCACAGAAACATGGGGATTTTTACTTTTCTTGTGGCGTCCGAGATACAAGGATGAAGCCACTTTGGTAGATGGGAGATCAAGAGTCAACTTGATCTCTACTACCTTATATCAGAAATGGGGTTTACAAGGACTGAAACCAACAAGATTTGTTGTCAAACTAGCTGATCAGTCTTGTGTGAAACAAAAAGGTGTAGTTGAAGACATTCCAATAAAGATAGTAGGAGTACAATTTGTAATCACCTTTGTGGTGATGGAGATTTCAAAGTCTCCTTTTGCCTAGTCTTACTGGAAAGACCTTGGTTGAGATTCGCGCAAGTGGCTCACAACTGGGGGACCGGAAAACTCACCTTTGAGAGCAGAGAGCAGAAAATGAAGGTAGATCCAACCACTTGGGTGGTGAAACCTATTATTCCCAAGGCTGATCAAAATCACGTTAACCAGTTTAAGAATCTGTTGAAATAGATGGTAGCTGTCAGATCGATCATCGATGATCAAGACACAATCATGACATTTCTTTCTCTTCTACATATGAAACTAAGTGATGATCATATCGACACACTCAAATTTAACTCTCACTAGAGCTATCACTATATTGCTGCAATAAGACAACTGAAGAAGTCAAGAGACCTCTTTGACCTCATCATCTCATGCTCTATATGTCAAAAAAGACTCAAAATGATAGAAGAAGAATTGCCTTAAGTAGTCCACATCAAATCAGAAGCCGACACAAAGTCAAGAGAAATTATCAAATTTACAATCGAAGAAGAAGATGTTTTGTAAGTATTGCAGATGTAATAATCATGAGATCAAGGATTGTAGGGTATTAAAAGCAAAGAATGTCAATAAGCAATCAGATCAACAAGCAAATGTAGTTGTAGTATCATCTCTAGCTCTCGATCTCGACATGGAAGAAGGAGCGTTTATAGTCCAAGCTATTCGATAATTCTTGGTTTCTGAATTCTAGAGCTACTCAGCATATGACTAGTCATCGTGAACATTTTCACTCCTACATACTTTATAGTACAAAGAAATGCGTTCATCTTCGTGTTGATAGTACACACACTATGAAAGGTGAAGGCACTGTAAGATTGATATTCCAGCATGATCAATTCAAAATACTATCACCTAAACTCTCTACGAACTTGTTATCAATAAGTAGAATCACTGATTTACATCATAGGGTAGAGTTTGAGTCTGATCAATGCCGAATTATCGATAGGAAAAATAAGACCCTTGCACTCGATAAGAGGCATGTATAGTTATATAGACTGGCGCATTGTTATTTTGACACTAATCGAGCCTTATAGATTAGGACACTTGAATCATACATCTATGTCTAACATGTTTAAACAATACCTAGCAATTGATCTCGACTATCCAACCAACAAAGTCAATAGCCCTATCTGTCATAGCTGCATCCTTGGAAATTGGAAAGCAGACTTGGAGTGACTATTTGAAAAATGTAGTATATCTAAGATAATACATGCACAAAATGAAGGCAAATTGCTCAATGTTGAAGGAGAAAGCTTTGGTGTAGAATGGCATCTAGCTGCTGATTTGAAGACCTTGAAATGCATGTACGGTTGTGGTCTCGGTGCAAATGGAAAGAATTTTTGTATATATTGTATGTTTGAATCTGGGCAGAATAAAAGTATTTTGAATTGCAACCAACGTCTTGCACCAAATAGGCACAATCTAGACAAAGCTTGGAGTCCTGTGTTGAACATTCCTCTCGAAAGAGTCCATTTTTGTACAATGCATGGTGAATCACGAATACTGGACATTATTATTTTTGCATTGTTATTACGCATGGAACATGTAGCCCAAATCAAGAGCAGATGTTAGCATTAGAAATCTAGAGATAATTTTATCTGATATGGGATTGCATGGGGGCCACGTGAGTCTTACCAAAGACATTCCGGTCCTGTTCCAACCTATGCTCAACATAGGTTAGCAAGCAAATTGCGAAGACATCCTATGTTGAGCATAGGTCGTGCTAAGGTTTGGCAATCATTTGATGCCTTGTCACAAACCATCAACAAAAAGATTGTGAGAGATGAATATTTGGATAGATACGCAAGAGAAGTTAAAACATTTACTGAATTGATGATCGATGCATGGGGAGAAACACACATAACTCACTATATGGTATGTGTGTCTCATATTTTTTACTTTTGTATTCATGTATTTATAAAGATTTAAACTAATACAAATTCTCTATGAACAACACATCTTCTATGCTCGTGGACCTTGGTTTATGAAAACCTACGGATCATTAGCTATCTGGAATACGCAAGGCATGGAAAAGAGTCATTACAGGGCAAAGGCTACATATTTCAAAAATTCACGCCATGGTGGAGGAAAGGGTCTTAGTAATGCATTGATTGAGATATTCCAATGGTTTTACAGAGGAGTTTTGGGCCGAGGACACTTTCAAAACACAAGAACTGAAGAGTTGAGTTCAATGATCTCCAATTCAAATTCAGTTAGAAAGATGGCATGGCAATCCTCTAATGCTAAAACAAGGCATCAAGAATGGAGGGTGTCTAGAGTCCGAGTTGGAAAGAGATGGATGCCGAGGACACCAACATCTAATGTTTTAGAAAACAACGCTAGAGAAGCTACGAAACTGATGAGATGGAATAGAAGCAATTTATGTTGGATTGTAATTCAAATATTCCTTTGTGATAAATATTACTAACGAACTGGATTGTTGTTATAAATAAAAATTGCTTTATTTTATTTTATAATAATATCTATTTCTGAAAACACGTCCCTCTATATAAGAGTGGGGGTTTTCATTTTGTTGTCACTTCTTGTTTTGTTGAAATTTCTTTCCTCGTAATTTAGCTTGTCTTGTTCAATTAGACTACTAGTTTGCTGGTAAATTAGTGTTCTTAGTTGCATCACAATGTCGTCCTTTAAAATAGAGTTGGCCAATCTGCTAGCCCCCACACAGTTTTTAGATCAGTTAGATCGTATTTATTGTATGATCACCGGTAGAATAGACACACTTGCCACTCTACGGGCTAATATGGATGCATTCACGTATGTCAGTGAGTATATAGATGAAACTTTGAAGCCTTATGCCATACAAATTTCTAGCTCAACTATCATGTGGATTCCATATAACTTGCTTAGTTATATATGGAAAGGAGATAGACCCTTTATCGCTCGTCTCAACAGATTTATTAGTCACTTGGAAACGATCATTACTTGGAGATGACCAAGGATCAGTTGAAAACTTTTGATATTGAAAGTGTAGGAAGGAAGTTTCTATCCGATGAGCTTATTGTTATTTATTTGCTTAATGAGTTTTCAGCGACTATGGCCTACAACGAACACAATCCTAGTGAGCACGTGAACGAGATGCATGACCCGGGTGAAGAGGAAGATTTATCTGCGGAGCATGAAGTAGTCTTGGCTGCGCAAGAGGCAATAGGTGCATCCACATCAACGGAGCCAGAAGATATAGATGAGTCCAATGATGTCGTGCTTCGAATCCATGGCCTTGCTCCAATCATCATTGATGGGCAAGAGTATGTGTTCATGCATGACTTGCAACATATTCTTGGCTTGCGAGAAGATGAGATGTTGGCAGCATTGGTAAATTTGCAGAATGGCAGTTCCACTTTCGACCACACCCAGCCCGATGACACGTATGAGAAGCTGATCGGCCATGACATGGACACCACCGAGCAAGCACTGGCAAGAGTGCTTTGCCAATTGAAAACGCTTCAACCACCACCAGTTCAAATGAGGCCATTCGAGGTACTCGAAAGAAAAACTCTAGACGTGAAGTACAAAGGCAAAGGAATTCAGCTTGCGCAAACCGAAGACATTGATGAAGGGACCGAGGCAAGTCTGACCCAACAATTCAACTTGTGTATTTTTGTTATATTTGTTTTTCTTCATTATACGCATTTTGAAATAATTTGAACCAAATGCAGGACGCAGTGGAGCTTGATGCATTTGCTATGCGAAGGGGTGGCGTTCGGGAGAAAGTTGAAGCAGAAACTCTGGACAGGTCTATGGCCCACTACATTGGGAACTTGGCCAACAACTTTATTTTCTACTTCAGCAACAAGTACAGTCCAAATGGACCGACGAAGCTTCTTAAATGCAAAGCACTCTCCAAGCACATTGGTGAGGTGGATGTGTCACCGTCAGTGCCAAAGGCTTACTGTGTCTTCCGAATTTTGAATGATTTCTGCCCTGGATTAGAGACTTGGCTTATTCTCTCGAGTTTAATTGGCCCTTATGAGAATGAGAGTGATCTCCTAGATTAGCATTAGAAATGTTAAAACCAGTATTGTCATCAGAAAAGCGATCAGAGAAGTTGAAGTCCTCTCTGGAGGAAATGGACCGAATGTGAATAAAGATTTTGTCATTTTTTTTCTTGTGGACTCTCCTAATTATCTGTTGTAATTATATGATGTGCTTATTCTTTGAATTTAGAATTTAATTTTTTTTTTCTCTGATAAATTTCTTTTGGGTCGTTTTTGCGGCGTGAAAATCATGCCAGGACGCGACCAGGGCCCATTTGACCGGGTCAATCGGCCCCTGGTCATGCCTTGGCATGATTTCCATGCCAAAGCAAGGAAACCTATCTTAGCTACAACTTGCTTAAAGAAACTACCATTCCCATAGTACTAAAAATTTTAAATCACTGCATTCACATAGATGGAAGAAATACCTTTCCAGATGGAAGAGCCTGAAGTTTAACAAATAGAATTGCTCACAAGTCTATTGACTAACAAAATGAACTTATCCCTCAAAAAGTTCCTATGGATTGCACCACAAGCAAAGAGTGTTATGCATATGGAAGCCTAAGTGTCTGGTCATCACAAGGGATGGAGAAGTCACATTAGCAAGCACGGGCAACATTTCATCGGAATACACAACATGGAGAAACAAATGATAAATGAAACTATATTTGCCAATTATTTTAGTGGTTCGACCGCAGAATTCAAATTCAACAAATCACCAAATCTTCAAATTATGACAAATTTAGAAAAGCTTGCAAATTCATTGAGCAGCATAGAAGCTAAAAATTCAGAGCTACAAAGATGCTACAAATGTAAATTGTATTCATAATATTCAATATATACAAAGTTTCATTTAGAGAGATCTGATATTCCATCTTGTCCAATTGTTGTGCTATCATGCAATAACTCTCTACTTGCATATGCATCCAAAAGATGTGCATTGTCCTTGTTACCACTCGATTCTACATACATTGCATACAATGAATAATGGGAACTCCTTAATGGTACATTCCCATCTACAAATCCTAATATATTCAAAACATACGATCTCTTTGCAAAAATTATTTTATTTGCTTTTGCAAATTTATGTCCACCTAGATAATAAGATATGGCTTTCACAGCCATTATCATAGTCTCTCCAACTGGACTGAGTTTGGAATGAGCAACACAAATTTCATTTTTCTGAAAGTGCCTCAAGTAGTGGCCGAGACCACTATCTTCGTGGAAAGATGATGAATGTTGTCTGAAGCCCCCTCGATGATTAGCAAAGTCATCGATCACAAGTGTATTATGCAATTACAAAATTGGAGTCCTTAGTATATAAAATTTAATAGAACACATACATCAGATAAACATACAGTAAAACTTTTAAACTTACGCATTCATCGTCATCTGTTGCAACTAGATCGGGATGATCTATATTGTGAGCACCTATTGAAGAAGAGTCATTTGCAAATTTCATAACTGATGGACGAGGGAATCCTTGCTGGGCCTGGAATGAAATAAAATTCTCATCAGAAGGCAAACTCCATCCATGACCACTAACATTTTCCATAGCCTAGGACAAACATTCCTCACCAGTCAGAATACCTTTCTCATCATCATAGTTAATGCCCGACACCAAGTCTTCGGTTTCAAAATCAACAATGTCAGAGAACTCAAAAATGGTGCTTGGCAATAGACACCTCATCCTCCCGATAATAAAAAAAACACACATAGATTTGATGTTGTGATATACACATCTTCAGTTATATAATATTTTGAAAAATTAAAAAAAGCATTTAGAATGTACATCAACAAATTTTTTCCTTATATTGGCATTAGAGCCAATGAAAGCATCCCTCAGCATATCAGTATCTACACTGAAATAGTCAGTGTCTTCATTTAGGAGTATCAACCAAGAAATGATTGATATCCTTTATTGAATATTCGGTAGTGGAGGATGAAGGGATCTCAGTATCAGAAATCGATGTATCTAGACTCTACTGGGATTTGTACTAACAAGAAAAACACAAACCCGGTTCGATACTCAAGCAAATGACATTTTTGTTTACAAAAATTACATTCACTGGAATTCTTAAATTGGTCAAAAAGTTTAGTGTACATCATGTCTAGCCACTGCTTATAATGTGGAAAAGCATGTACAAGACCAATGGAATGCATAAAATACAGCACGTAGAGAACTGATATGAAAAAAATTCGAGGATCGTGCCATTTATAGTTGTCTCACACATGTGAGTCACCAATCAACTGTCCACATGTCATCCTACAATTCGCTCATAACTGCCACACGTGCGAAGCCTTACAATCGTCAGGTGTCACGTACTGATTCATCAGATCATGGCATGTGTCGATGTTTGATTAGTCTACTCTCTCAAGCCTCAAAAGTTTCAGCACCATTTGTAGGCTCACCATTACAAACAGATCTCAATGACTACTTGCACCATCAAGAAATACCATTCTAGATGGGACAGCCTGAAATTCAACAAATAGAATTGCTCACAAGTCTATCGACTAGCAGAATGAACGTATTCCTTGAAGAGTTCCTGCAGATTACACCACAAGCATTCTGGCAAAATGGATCATTTCAGAACCTGAACCAACAATAAAGGAGCCCTTGTATTGTGCGGGCTATGAAGGAACCATCAACATCCTCAACATATGAGCAGCATGGGAGAGTAAACAGCACAATATGACCCTGTCAATCAAGCACAAGAGATACAAGGACAAAGCTACTTTGGTATATGGGAGATCA
Organism: Diphasiastrum complanatum; assembly: GCA_029204225.1. Taxonomy (NCBI): domain Eukaryota; kingdom Viridiplantae; phylum Streptophyta; class Lycopodiopsida; order Lycopodiales; family Lycopodiaceae; genus Diphasiastrum; species Diphasiastrum complanatum. The sequence goes on from CM055110.1 coordinate 31,476,110, forward strand.
GGTGTCAACTTGATCTCTACTACCTTATATCAAAAATGGGGTCTTCAGGGACTGAAACCAGCAAGATTTGATGTAATCACCTTTGTACTGATGAAAATTCCAAAGTCTCCTTCTGCCTATCAAGTCAAGACCTTGGTTGAGAGTCGCGCAAGTGGTTCACAACTGGGGGACTGAAAAACTCACCTTCGAGAATAGCGAGCAGGCAATGAAGGTAGATCCAACCACTTGGGTGGTGAAACCTATTACTCCCAAGGATGATGATTATGCCTCCACCACAAACCATACTATTGACCACCCAAGACCAATCAAGGGAGGTCATTATGATTCTCAAACTGATATTGTGCATTGGACTAAAGCATTAGCCATAGTTGACTATACAGCTAGGCATGCATGATGTCAGCCGAAATCAGATATAGAACCCATCACATCTTCACCGAAAGGGTACACCCTGGATATGTTGATAACTTACGGGATGAACATGATCAACATGGCATGGTTAGCAGCGAAACCTATACCCGAGCAAGTTGAAGATGATTTAGTACCCTGGCAGCATATTTTGTCATACGAAGAAGAAGTTGAGCTGATAGAGAACAGATCCTACACCACATAGATCCGGATCGATTTGGAATGAGAAAAATACCAACTCAACCTCCACAGAAGTCGCCAATAGCTAAAATTTACAAGGCAAAACTACCCAAGGCACCAAACACTAAAAATAATCAAATAAAAAAGCTCTACAATCATTGGAGTGATCTACTAGAAGAAGCGATAGCTATGATTGATGTAGATATTCGTAATCATGAAGCGAATGTCAAGCTAGTTCCTCAGAAGGTTAACAAGGATATAGCCAATCATGTTGACAGAACAGAAAAAAAGAAAGTATTGGATTTCTTGAAATCCCTCAGATTGAAACCAGATGCAGCATCATCATCACAGATGATTGAAGGTCCGCAACTTACAAGTTGTGCTAAGATCAAGTTGTTGAAGGAAGAATCTCGTCGAGCGTCAATTCACGAGATGCAAGATACCTTCAAAAATTATACCTTAGTCGACATGGTAATTATGTTGCCAAAAGCACAAAGAGATCCTGATAAGGATCAGAAAACTGAGGAACAAGTCTTTGAAGGACCTGGATGGACACAACCGATGAATCTAGCAAAGCCAGATTGTTGGCCGATTCTGAGAAAACTCCGAGATTTGAGGCCAAAGCTATTTCAATAGCACCTCCCACCTTAGGCCAAGGAGGTCTCTAAGGAAATTCTAGTTAGGACAACATTTTGAGATTTGGTGAGCCTCATGGTGAATTCCGAAAGATGGAATGACCATGTAGGGACTAGTATTTCTAGGCAAGTATAATAAATGTTAGACCCCTCTTAAATAAAGTAGAGTGAGCCACCTTTTGATGGTGACCTCTAGTGAAGGAACTAATTCCACTTGTAATTTGCTAAATTGTGGAATTGCCACTTAGGCTTGCTTATTTAAGAGCGCCCCTCTCTTGTGAGGGAGCTTTACTTGTAATTTCTTGCTCTTGGTTTGAATAAAGAAGATCCTCTACAAGTATTGGCCTTCATAGAGCTCCTTGATCATAGTAGTTTCTTGTGTGATGCTTCTATGGTCTTGCACTTCCATCTCTTTGTGTGGTTGTGAAATTAGATTAGATTTCTTGCTTCTTCATTATGTTTTGTGGAAGTAGAGTGGATTATGTTTTATGGAAGTAGAGTGGATTAGTGTCATGCTTTCTTGCTTAAAGTAGAGTCAAGCTTCAAGTAAACTACACAGGCTGAAAGAGTGGCATAGATCTTGCATATTCATCTACTTTTCAGTTCTTGATTTTTCTTGAGAAGTTCAAGAATCAAGAGCTGGGCCTTTCTTGATTTTTATACTTTGTATGCTTGTTAATTAGTTTCTTGATTTCTTGTTCTTGATTTTGTTATTGCATGTAGATTAAGTGTAGGTTGCTAGGAACTATTTGTTTGATTTCTACAATATTACTCGTAGGATCTTGTAGGTGTTCATCCAAGCAGCAGGTTGATTTTTAGATGGACGACATGACTTGCATGTTTCAATGAATGTGAGTGTTTCAAGAGTGAACCTTCCCGTGAATCCATTAATAGACTGGATTTAAAACATATACTACAACGTGTGCCAGACCATTCTGCTTAATCTGGGCAATGAACTGAGAAGATAATCTCAAAACTCCCAACAATCTGGTAGTAGTAGAAATAATATGCAACCAGAGAAGAAAAATCATAAAACACATTTCACAAATTCTCAGATATAGAATCTATGAACACAAACGAAGGGAGAAGATCATTTTTGTGAGAGAACAATTGACACCCACTCAGTTCACATAGCTATGTACTTTGTTGGTGGAATACAAAGACTATTTTGCATGGACAGACAAGGATCTGAAGGGTATACCACCAACCATTGTCCCAACATGCCATATCTTTAGTGGATGGAGCAGTCCCCAAGGTGAGCCGATATTATCGATGCAATCCTAACTACACAACATGAGTTGCAGAAGCTGCGCGACACCGATTTCATTTATAAAATTGAGCATACATAATGGGTCAATAGTCATAGTACTCAGAAATAATGGCAAAATGAGAATCTATGTAGAAGCTTACAGTTTTCTGGACGGCTTTAGTAGCTACAATCAAGTGAAGATAGCGCCAAAAGATCAACATAAGACAACATTTGACACTGAATGGAGAACATTTGCCTATATGGTAATGCCATTCGGTCTTTGCAATGCCCCTAGTACCTTCTAGAGAGTCACGCAAGTGGAATTCAAAAAATACTTGCAAAAGTTTCTAGTGATTTTCTTGGATGATCTGGGCATGCATGGGCCTAATTCAGAACACTTATCCAATTTGGAGAAAGCATTGATTCAATGTCGCAAGTACTAGATATCTTTGAATCCAGAAAAGTGTCAGTTTTGGGTGACACATGGCCTAATATTGGGCCATATTGTATCAAGACACAGAATCATCATAGATGTATCAAAGATAAGGGTCATTGTTGATTCCTTTGGGGCACAATTCACGAGGTCTACATTTTCATGGGCCACACTAACTACTATCGGATCTGCATTGTCGATTCAATCTTACAACTGCCCAATTGGACGATAGAGTTCCATGTGCATACGAATACTTGAAAGTATATAGTTGGAGCCATCTTGACCCAGCCATGAGAATGTAGAAAGGAGTTTCCGATCCGATTTGCCAACTAACAACTCAGTGAATCAGAAATGAACTACTAAACCACAGAGCGGGAAGCACTGGCTATGATCTATGCGATCAAGAAGTTTCGACACTATCTGATGGCCATTGACTTTGAATTTTATACAGACCATCAACCCTTGCTCTATCTAGTGAATAAAGCTTGCAACCCGGAACAAATCATCCAGCTTTTGTTGTTGGAGTTTGATTTTCGAATAGTGGTATGCAAGGGAAAGCAATATTATATGGCATATCTTGTGTATCAAATCAAAGAGAAGGAAACGACAACCCAACCTGATGATGAGTTACCAGATGTTGCCCTGTTCTATATTGATATAGTACCGGAATGGGCCACAGATATGTGTGAATATCCAATGTGGGGCCAACCAAATAAATCCCTACCAAAGACAAAACAATAGAAATTGATACTTAAGGCTAGACCTTACCAGCTGATTGCTGGCCAATTGTATCGATGAGTATTAGATAGCATCCTCTGAAAATGTGTTCTTGCACATGAAAACACCCAAATCATATCGTTATCGCACGGGGGTGGTGGTCATTTTGCATCTAATATTACAGTTCGCAAGATTTTGCAATCTGGATGCTGGTTGCCGGCAATTCATAAGGATATGGAAGAATACTTAAGAAAATGTGATGTGTCCCAATGAGCTATAAGACCGAGAAGACTAAACTATGATATATTACATCTAGTTCTAGCTCAAGCATTATTTGAAAAGTGGGATTGGACTACATCAGTCCCATCCATCCAGCATCAAGAAGTTCACAAGCCCGACATATCATCGTGGCTACAGATTATCTCACCAAGTGGCTAGAAACAAGGCAGTTCGAACCGCTGATGCAAGGGCTACTGTCCCTTGACCAAAATACATAGGGCCTTGCTTTTCTAAAGGAGAATGGAAAATGGCAAAGTAGCAAGTCGCCTCTTCACCATCCTTCGAGAATACAAAAGTCAAGATGTGGACCAGTAGAATGCAAGATGCCAATTAATGGGTAATAAAAGATAAATGACAAAATCACATGGGCCTTAGGCAAGTGAGTCTTTATGATGTGATTGTAAGCCATCAACATTTGTTGGCATCATTCCAAGGTGGCAAATCCTCCCCATCTCCTACATATACTTGGGGATTCCCCTTGAAAAAGAGAGAGAAATGACTAGAGATGTCCTCAGTCTAAATTTTGGGATTCAGTCTATGTTTTGAGTCATGAGGATTGATTGTTATGAGAAAAATATTAGTGACATTTCATGTTTGGATGCTTACCTTTGCATAGTTATGACCCTCTCATCATGTATGAAGTAAAAGATTGAATCATAGGTGGAGAGTTTCTCTCTACAAAGTATTTGTAGCTTCATGCCTTTCTATCAATATATTCTTGAGAGTATTGTGAGTTCTTTGATCAATTGGACTACTACCTGTATTGCCATGAATGCAAACAAGTGTCTGTTTGGTGTACCATATGAAGTATTGTTGGGCCATGTTATCAATCAATATGGAATACTGACCCTAAAAAGATCAAACTACTCCTAGCTTTAATGGCTCCAACCACTATCACACAATTACAATTCTCTTTGCAAGGTATCAGATATTATAGACCCTATGTAATGGCTTATCATACCATAGCCTATCCTGTTAATGGATCACTAAAAAAAGACATAGTATGGGATTGGATAGACTACTGTGAGATAGCCTTTAGAGATCTGAAAGAAGCTCTAGCCACAACTTCTATTTTGAAACCTCCTTGTTATGACAAAAAGTTCATTGTTTTCACTAGCGCCATTGAGACTTGCATAAACTGTTGTTTGGCTCAAATATGGGATAAGAAATATCATTCGATTATATTTGTTGGGAGAAAACTCAATATTCCAGAACTGAACTACATGAAGGTTGAAAAAGTATGTCTCTTCATAGCTTATGCAGTTGCGCCTCCAAGTAAATTACCTAGGTGAATAACCTCTCTTCAAGAATATATTTTGAATAGTAAACCACCTAGACTCCATGGTTTGAATGACTGCATCTGTTAATTGGGAAATCTAAAGGAAGAGAGCGATAGTTGGGAGGATGAGCATTTGAGAGAGCTCTACAAAGTAGATATAGAGTTGATCCCTAGATGGTATAGCAATCTAGCCAACTACCTATCCACATTAAAAATTCCAACCACCTATATCTCGCAAAAAAAGGCATAAACTCAGGTTATAAGCATTAAGATTTTCACTAATAGTAGGAGTTCTATTTAGAAAAGGGGTGAATGGGATTCATCATTGATGTGTAATCCAAGATGAGGTTGTATTCATGTTAGAAGAGTGCCATGACTCTACATGTGGAGGCCACTTTGTTGGACGACTGACGGGACAAAAGATATTGAGGGCAGGATACTGGTGGCCAACCTTGCTTAGAGATTCTCATGACTATGTAAAGCGATGAGACATCTGCCAAAGAACAAATCCCAGGGAAGATAGAGTCTCTCATCCGTATACAAGCTTGTCTACCATTTGAGAAGTGAGGAATAGATTTCGTGGGACCTATCCGCCTAGCTTCTTCCTCACGAAAGAGCTACATCATAGTTTTGTGACACTCGCTTTGGAGCTGTTGTTGTCTACATGTGAACCTCAAGGGAGGCCTTCCCTACAATCTTTAGACCCATAAACTTATAGTCTTTACTTTTATAAGAACAAGTCGTGAATCATCTTGAATGAAATCAAACTTAGGCTTGAAAATAAAACTTGCAATCACAAAAATTCATGCACAAAATTATTCACATGCAGCATTTACAGCATTGAGGGGTCAAGATGGGGACCCCCCCTAAAGGATATCTTTGTATTATGCAAAACCAATTGGCCTTTGCCAATTACATATACATTGGATTCCCAAAAGGTCATAAAAAGTTGGACACGAACTTGGTTCCTTTCAATGCACTTGTTTTTTAATCTAGCTTATCAAAAGCATAGGATTTTCTTCATAAAACTTAATTCTATCAATATGCAATGATGAAGAATTCTAGAAATTTGACATGCAATTGGAAATAAGCAAACTACAGTCACATGCAAAGGAAATCATTAGAGTAATGCACATATGCAAAAGTTTAGAAGGACTTAATGCATGCATGCATCTAAACGCAAAATAATAGTGCACAAAACAGAACTTTTTATAAATCTAAGAATAAGCTCATGAAGCATAATATCTCAAATATATCTTTGTGAATCTCACAGAAATAAAAATTTCAGAATTTGGCACTTGCCATTTCAATATAAGTATCCAATAACATAAGATTCCTGCCAATAACATTTATGTCTACCAAACAATATCCAGCAACAAATTTGGTAAAAGTATCAAGCAATCCAGCAACATATCTGGTAATGCCTTCTCGGCTGATTGAGAGGCTTGTCCCTCTTAAATGAAATCAATAGCCCTCTCAGTGCAATCTTAAGGGGGCTCAATAATATCATCTCTCAATCCAACTAGCTCCCCTTTTTCATTTAGAAGTGGGGGAACCGGTTTAGATGAGGCACTTTGGAACCTCTCACTATTGTTGACTGCTCGAGCCCCAACTTCCTGATCTTCATCTAGAGGTTCTTGAATAGCAAGGACTCTCTCATCTCAATGTAGGTTGCCTGGACTTCATCCACTTCAACAGCTATGTAATTCATGTTTTTCTTGACGGCACAACATGTGGTAGTACCTACATTTGAAAGTAAATAAAAGAATAAGTTATTCACCTAAAATAAAATTACAGGGACCTAATCAACCCCCGGAGAGAGGCATCGACGAGGTTGAAATAGAAGCCATCATTGGAAAGCCTATCTCAAAAGTGAAGGTGAAAGACTATGATATTGTCACTGATATTGGTTCACTTTGTCCTAATATTACTTTCGAGCAATTATTGGTTGACAATAATTACTATCGTTAGTAGTTGAGAAGTCTTTCTTCTCCTAAGAAGAAGAAATCGATTTGTTTGCCAAATGTTGGCATATTGTCCACTGATCTGGGAGACCTTGGTGCACCAGAGATTGATGTTCCGATTGCTGGATGTTTAATTGAGAAAGTGCTGATTGATTCAGGTTCAAGTGTCAATATAATAACTAAAGACACGGCTCATGCCTTGGGTTTGACGAATATTCAACCAACCCAAAGAAATATCAAATTGGCTGATTCGATATGAAGAAAGCCTGTTGGTGCCAGTGTACATACAAGCCAAGTCTTTTACAATAAATTTTATTGTTATTAAACCACTTGGGTTGTCATTATATTCTGTTTTAATTGGATGACCTTGGCTCTATCAGGCTAATGCTGGGTGGACACATTTGGTTTGGTCAAGAGATTGCCTGGTTGATCCAAAATCACAGTTGTATGCTTGCCAATCTCATCTATATGTGATCTAGGCATTGTTTTAAGATCTTAACCATTTTGTTTCATGCAATATCATTGTATTTGAGTCAAATTTGGTTTCTTAGTGTATTTCACACGTGCTAAGAGTGTTAGATCCTAACTTTGCCTATACTCCATCATTTTATGTTATTGTTTGCCAAAAGTCATATTTCGCGATCAATATCTTGTGAATATATGTCTTGGAATGTGTTTAGAGAGTGCATGTCAGATTCAGCTCGCAATGTTCCTAAGATTGACGAGCATTAATTTGGCTGAGAGGTCTTATGGACAACTTTTAAGACAAGCATTTGAAGCAGCTGTTTTTTTAATTTAAAATGTCTATTAGTTGTCCTAATTATGTATATCTATCTTCCTTATAATTGATGACATTTTGCATGTAATCGTCGTTCTTGGTTGGTGCCATGGACCCTATATTCATCGGCAGTTTTTTGTGGGAGGCAATTGGAAATGTGTGAGTATCATACAAATTGTTGTTCAAATCATTCTATTTCATTCTAATAACTTGTTTAACATGAAATCACTTTGCAATTGATTATATTCAATGAGTCTAAAAGTTGATGAGTATAGTGCACATGGGTTGATTAGTTTGCAAGTTGCAAGTATGTTAGTTGTTGCAAGATACAAGAGTGCTTGAAGCCAGAGAAGTGGAGGCTTGCATATGAGTGTAATGTTTTCTTTTGGTGCAGAATGGCACGAAAGAATCAATAACCAAACTTGTTTCGGACTTGAACAATGCAAAAATTGAAGAGGATGTAGGCCAGTTTATCATGCATATATACTTTCATTAAGTTGGAGATTTTGCAAATTGCTCTCATTAAATTCCACCAAGTACTTGTTTACTAAACAAGTTCTTGTTTTTATATCAGCCATATGGTTATGTTTATTACCATGTACTTGCAAGGAAGATTACCTCAAGTTCATGAAATAAGCAAAAAAAGCCATATTCGACGTTGCATTGTTCCTTTGATTTCCAAAAGCAAGTTCTCACATTTCAATAGTAAGTTAGAGCTTTCAAGATGTTCCTCTTGAAATTGATTCAAAATGTCATGTTATGAGTTTTGAACTTCTAAATAGCTTTGAAGGAAGAATTTTGGGGGGGAGGGAAGATAGGTGAAGGGCTAGAGGGAATGCTAACCTATAACAAAGTCATGTTGGGAGTAGGATCTTGAGCTAGGTGTTTAGTCCAAAGGTGGGGCAAATTGAACATGGGTGATATGGCTACAACGAAGGAGGGAAGAGTAGAATGAAAAGGAAGACATAAGGTAAGTGGGATTGGAGCTAGAGGCAATGTCAAGGGAGGGAAGAGAGTGCAAGGGAGAGTCTCCAAAGGGGGGATCATAGCACAAGGAAGTACTTGATTTTCTATGCTCATTTAAAAGGATAATTTCTTTTTGGAAATTGTTCAAATAAAAAAGAGGGCATGAAAGGACAAAATTTCTAGATGAGAGTGCTTGCAATGGTATCTCAACTTCCACTTCAAAAATAAAGAAAATTCCTACTCTTTTGATAATCTAGAGTAGGGAGGGTTTTGGGTCCTCGCCATTTGTTATCCCATGTTTTTATTATTTTGATAGGATGACTAGGCCTCATGCATGAGTTGCAGATGCACTTATCGGCCGTTATACAAATCGTTGGCTGGGATGATTATTGAGACTTAAGCTACTTAACATAGGGAGGTGTAGACATTCTCCAATAATCAAGTTCTTCTTACAATGGGGACTAAAAGTCCTGAAGGCAAATTTTCATCTTATCGGGACAAAAACTCTGATTTCACTTATTGGCCATAACGTTCTCAAATTGGTTATATTTCAATTTTGTAAGTTTTATTGGCTTCATTGCATGAAGGTGCTAAAGCAGAAGTGTTTTTTTTTCAAAAATGTACATCAGAGCTAGGATTTTTTGGAAACCCTGAGTTTTCATGTTTGGAAGGAGTCCTTTCTTTTGTAGTTTTTAGTAGCTAGGCCAAGAAATAATCACATCCATGTGAGCGCTAGACGAAGGTGCTTCTAAGACAAGCAACACTTTAATTGGTGTTGCGTATCAATGATTATCACAAAATCATATATTTGATCGTGCTTTTGCATTTTATGTTTTATTATTTGATGTTCAAAACGTGATTGGTCCTACTTGTTCTCTTTTGGTATATGATTGTTAAGATTCAATTAGATCCATTATGGCCTTCTACATGTCAAGATATTCGAAAGTCAACCTCTGGTCAAGTAAAAATACCCTATATTTTTGTTTGTCAAGAAGCCATTCAAGTGTTGTGTGCTCTTCATATTCCTTCATAACACTAACTCCCACTGTCTATATCAATGCATTAACCATCCCACTATTAGTCAACTCTAACTCTAGTCACCATTTCCCATGCATTCACTGAGGTGATCTCAAGCCAACTCTAGAGTTTCTAATCTTCTCTAGATTCCCTTCACCTGAGCTTAGTCACTAATTAACGTAAGTCATTGATGCATAATACGTCTTGGACCACATTTCGGAACGTGATTCGAAAATCAAGGTTAGGGTTTTTCAAACTTTTTCTTGAGCTTTGTTTAGGAGAACTGTGAAAGAAAGAGGGAAAAGGTGTGGCACATGAACATAATCCACTGTAAAAGGGAGTCAATTTCATCATCCTCTATGGTTTGTTAAAGAATTTCTAGTGACTTTTGTACTAGCTTCAAAATCTGCATTCTTTCAATAGTCAAGATGAGGGCTAAAGAGCAGAAACAGGTGGTCACTCTGCTGTCAAGGTTTAAGAGATTTGTAAAATTTTCAACTTTCATGCCCCTAGACTAGGACATTTGAGACAATAATCAAATTTTGAGATCGTAATTGTGTCCCTTTTTCATGCGTATGTTGTATATTGGTAATTCTAGCATAGATATTACCATCTAACTTGTCAAGAAAATCTACCATTAATGTTTTTCCCTTGAAAAAAAAAAACTGCGTTCTAGAACACTCGTTTTGGAATGTAATTTCCAGCACAATGTGTTTTGCTTCAACTATGACGTAAGTCAATTTTGGTTATAACATACTTTCCTCCCTAAGGCATTTTTATTCTTAAAAATGAAAATTAGGGAAATTCTTCTTAATATTTTTAATTCCTTCCTAGGAGTTGTCTTCTAAGCAGCCTTTCTAACTAACCAAGTATTAGAGACAACACAAAGTCTCTAGACATTCTCATCTGCGGTGTGCCGAGTTTAACATTCTTGAATAACTTGCAAGAAATGAGCTTACCTTCTAAAGACAGAGCCCTAGGTGTGGCATGAAATGAAGCATCGATGAAAATACATGATAGCAAAAATCAAATTGCGTTACCTTACAAAGAATATTGAATGAATATTATATATCATAAATGGGTGAACCCTCACAAGAAATAGCATGAGTAGCCTTCACAATAAACAAGCTACCGAATGACTAGCAAGTACTCTATTTGTACTAACTAGAGGCCTTAGGGAACCTTTTATAACTTAGGATTTTGGGAGCATTGGAAGAAGTAACTGTAGCTAGAAAATATTTTTTTGTAGGCCTAGTAAAGTTTTTAGATAAATTTTCAATGTACCTACATTGAACTATTGAAGTCCAAGAGTAGCCAATAGCCTACAATAAAGAGTTGGCTTTTTTAAGTGAGAATTGTACCAAGCTATTCTTGAATCTTTGATTGTTTTCCTTCGAGTGTCATCCTCGAGTTGCAAAGAGTTACTATTCAATGGCTTTCTTTCATAGCTGCCAATTGTTCTGCAAATTAGCATGCCAAAAGTTTGCGATTGTTAGAAAAACACCTTTGTGTGATAGATTTTTTTTAATTAAGAGGCCGGAGTCAACAAAGAAATTTTGTGAAGTCCTTGATGTCGAAGTCTGACACGAGTCTAAGATTTATCAATTTATCAGGATATGGTTCTATTAATGCCACTTGTAGCATCATGTTTTCTTGGAATATCAAAGAGTTTCCTTCATCCTCTGTGTGTGTGTGTGTGCGTGTGTTTGTGGGGGGGGGGGAGGGTTATAAAAACCCATGGAACCCATGGTTCCCAGAACCGTGGGTCCTGGGAACCATACCATGGTTCATGAACCGTGGTATGGTTCCTGCAATTAATTAATTAATTAATTTTCTTTTTGCCAATTTCCCCCCAAAGCTGTTTTTGGGCTGTTTTTGGCCCTCATTTCACAGTTTTTGGGTGTGGGAAGTAGAAAAAAAAAGCCATTGATTAATCAATTAATTAAATGATATGATCTCCCCAAAAGAAATAATTAAACTCCTTAAATACTTCTGGTTTTTTGTAGCTTTTTTGGCATTTTTTTGGGCTGTTTTGGGGGGTGGGAACTTAAAAACAAATTAACTAATTAATTAATACACAGTTCACCTCTAAAAATTTTGTGAACCGTACGGTTCTGAGAACCGTGCTGAACCGTCCACGGTTCTCAGATTCTATGTAAAAAACTAATAAAAATTAAAAAAAACATAAAAGATCATGATTTCTTAACCCCAAAAAAAAACAATTAAGCCTAAAACCTAATCTTGTCATAATACGGTGGGGAGGAGCCTCATTCTCATCACCACCTACTCTTGCAGAGACAATAGATGCAATGTATGGGCCGGTAATCATGCAAGTATTTTTGTGTGTACGGGAGCAAGGTATATGATTCATACATGCACCATGTATTGGTTAACCCAGTCGGACTAGTACTGATGAAGAACTTGCTACCAAATTAGAAAACTGAATATGAATTGGTGAAGCATGACAATCACAATGAGATATCTCCATATATTGACCTAACTTAACATGCAATACTGCAAATTGTGATACAAAGTTTAATGCCATGTTACAATTTTGATTGCTAGTTTTGTTTTCTTTCAATATCAAGTTGTGGTGTTTTTATGGTCTGACCATGGTATAGCAAAAGAGGTGGCATCAGTAGATGTTAATTTCTACATGCAGGACTTCAAAAAACAGTTTACTTTTCTCCTTGACTGCTGAAATTCAGTTGTTGATTTCTTTTTTAAAACAGATGTGGTTGTGGCACCACCATTCATTTACATTGAGCAAGTTCTTAATTCGTTGACACCAAGAATCGAGGTTTCGGCTCAGAATGCCTGGGTTGGAAAGGGTGGAGCCTTCACTGGAGAAATAAGGCATGCTATATGTTTAAGCTTGATATTCATGGTTTCCTTCTGTAGCATTATAATTATTGTTCATTAGCAAGATGTCTTCGAATTTTTAGCTGGTCAGCTCATATGACATGGTTGCCAGGTGTTGAAGGATAAGATACTATCCATTTTAATATTGCTGTTGCATTTCGCCAAAATGGACCAAGTTATTATTGTACTTCAGTTCGGCTTGAAATTTGTATTTGTTTCTCACTTAAAATTGCTTCTTACACAGTGCTGCAGCAATTGAATGACATTGGCTGCAAATGGGTCATTCTTGGACATTCAGAACGTAGGCATATTCTTGGTGAAGCAAGTGAGGTAATATCAAGAACTGCCCAAGATCCTTAGATGTTGAAGGATAAAGATTTTGATAGCAAGGACAAGCTTGGGCAGCAGAAGGTGTTGAACTTACAAATAGATCTCCTGTTTGGGCTTCACTCTCTTTAAAGCATATCAAATTGCGCAGTTTCTGTAAAGTTTTGATAATCACTCATTGTTATGGCAAATCTGAAGACATGATTGGAATTTGGATGGACGGCTTGATGTGTGCTAACATTTTCCCTATGCATTTGATGCTTCTTTGCTTTTGCTAGTTCATTGGGAAAAAATGCTCATATGCTGTTAGCAAAGACCTGAAGGTCATTGCTTGTGTTGGAGAAAAGTTGGAGGAGCGTGAGGCAGGAAAAACTTTTGATGTTGTTTTTGAGCAACTGAAGGCATTTGCTGGTAAGATAGTGATTTTTTGATGCTGATTTTGGAAGACAGTACATTCTTAGAAAATTATCTAAGCTATCTTTCTAATGAATTTGAGTGAGGTTTAAAGGACTGCTAACTCAAAAATAATTGAAAAATCCTGTAACTTGTCTTAATAAGAAGAGCTCTAATGCTTCTCTGTCTGTTTTCTTCTCAGATGAGGTGCCTGGCTTACCAAATGTAGTTATTGCATATGAGCCAGTCTGGGCTATTGGCACGGACAAGGTTGCAACACCTGAGCAAGCACAGGAAGTACATGCAGCAATTCGTAAATGGCTTAAAGATAATGTATCTGCAGAGGCAGCATCTCCTGTTGAGGCCAGAGATTAACACAGTAATGTTCATTTGGGGCTTTGTTGAACCTTCTGTATGGGATAATTTGTTCTAGAGACAACTTCCCAACCATTTTATTTGATAGGATCTCACATTAAATCTTATTGCTATTTGAGTAATGCTCTACCTCACCTTGGGAATCTTTTCCCTGTAATATCGCCTAATTGTAATATTAATCATATCGCTCACAGATGCAATTACACTTTATTAATTGACTACTTAGCATCGAACAACAAGTCGATGCATGTGATGAGTACACATTTTGTGATCATCATTTTTTTGTGATACATAAATATCTTTATTCACTTGTGCATGTCGCAACCAATGTTGATAGGTAACAAATTCCAAAAGTGAGATCCATTTACATTCTATTTTATACGTGGATTATACCGAGGGGCCTTTTTTTCATCAGCCTTAGTATTATCCTCGGTTAGAAAAGTGTCCTTAATGCCTCTGGCCACCTGGACCCTCTTAATAACCCTCTCTATAAATGTTTGAAAAACAAGTTCAAATTTGGTAGGCTTATACCAACTTCAGGCTCGATATACTTTTCAAATTCGCTTCAGTATTCCGATGGATGTTCAGAGGCCCTCTAGTGGATTTATAACCCTCTATATATGTTTCATAAACAAGTTCAAATTTGGGAGGCTCATACTGAGGCCAAACACCGGACCTGAGGCTCGAGCATTCCGCTCCCCCCACGACTCATTTTAAAAACTATCCTTCAAAGAAATGCTCAAAAAAAGCCTTGGTAATCTCCCATCCTCTTGTGGTGAATCCTCTTGTTAGGGGGGCACATTGTTTCTTATATAGAGAGTGGAGAAGCATTCCAAAGTGAGTGAGGTGTCAAGTATAAGTGCATGAGGTGTGGAGAAGTGTCGAAATGAACTAAAGATGAAGTAGAGTGGATGGGTGAGGTGTATAAATTTGTAGGAGTTGTTAGGACGAATTGGAAGGTAAAGTAAGGGTGTAGGAGGGCTCCCCGTTCTAGGTGTAAAATAGCCTAGAAGCCATGTGGCAAGGTAGGTAGAAGTAGTTGGCACAAGGTTTAGATTTGGCCTCTCTTACATATGGATGTTCGTTGTCACAACTTGGGAATTCACCCCAAGTGCAAATTACCAGGGAAAGAGCCAAAGTATATGCCCATGTTATTTTGCATAATAATCGTTAATTCATTGGCACCTTTTTTCTAGAGGTTGCCCATCTTCAGTCACGGTGGATAAGGTCAATAGGGTGATCAATCCCTTGGCCTAGTCCCAATCTCTATAGACTCTTTTGAGCCTTCATTATAGACTTAGAAAATAAGCCTTCTTTATAGACTCCTCTGAGCCTTCATTATAGACTTAGAAATAAGCCTTCTTTGTTAGCAGCCTTTAGCTTAGAAAGCTTCTTGTTCTTGTTCTTGTCGTTCAGGCACTTTCATGAGTACTTGCACATATCTTCAAAGAAAGGTCAGTCCTTAAGCCTAGAAGGCTTCTTATTCTTGTTCTTGTTCTTCAGGCACTTTCATTACCTGCCGTCTTTCTTTTTTTGTCAATGCGCGTACGAAAGTGTCGTCCACGCATCCACAGTACATTGTATTTTTTGTACTGAATGAAATGGAACTAAATGTGTTATGGATACAACAAACCTGTACAAAATTGCACGTATTAATTAACATGTGAATGTTGATCATCATAGCTTACATGTAAATCGCACCCCCTTGTATATTCCCCACTTTTTGGTTGTTTGTCTAGGCTTTTCTAAGAGCCTCACACAGCCAATCAAGCATCATGTCCTTGGGTAGAAGGGCCGAAGGTCAGGTGGATATGGTTGTCTTCTATGGCCTCTCCTGAAAGTGGCTCGAGCAGTTTGTCTACGAGCCTTGGCCGCTTCGTATAGTGAATCCACTTTTGCATTTCCTCGCTATTAAGAATGCAAAACTTATTTACCTTCTCCCTGAAGGACTCACTCATTCTGATGATCGCTCCTTTTCCTTGAGGAAACCTCCCCAACAACACGCTCATCATCCTTCTTATCCCAAAGATGAGGAACAGAAGGATTGCTATGAGCAAGGAACTCCGTGATGTAAACCACGGACTCTTGCACTAGCCATCCTTCCACCATGCTACCCTCAGGCCTTCTTGCTCTTTGTCTTACGAAGCCTTTTCAATGTTTTCATGAATCGTTCCATGAAAAACATCCAACGGCTATGGACAGTGCCTGAATTAAAATGGATCAATGTTAGTGAGAGAACATGGGTTACGACAATAACAATAGTCTAGGATGGTGGACTAAGAATAGGCAATTGAAGTATATGATGTACTTGCAATGGGCCACCTCATATACCAAATGCACAATGAGATGCATTTGAATGGTGAGAATGGATGCGGAAAAGTACTTCTCGATCAAACACGCTGCCTTGATGGAGCTTTGTCTTGCCGTCTCAATGGATGCCAATGGTATCTCCTTTGATGAAATGTATCTTCATAAGAAAGAGAAACAACTACGTGTTAGTAAGATCATCATCTTGAATCACCCCAAAAACAATGATGTGCATCGCATACGTATTCACCGTACCTCACCAAACCACTGATTTTGTAGCTTGCACTCCTTAACTCCTCTATCCAGAGGGATGTGTACGGCCATTCTCGTAACAGCACGACACTCAATACATAGTGGTGCTGTATCATGCTATGTTGTTTTCCCCTTAGCTTTGATCCCTTGAGTGGAAAATGTCGTAACATTTTTGATGCATCCGCCGGGAGTGACTTGATAAGAGAATATTGCTTTAAGGGTAGTCATACTACCAATGGTCTAGAAATTTCATGTGTTTGAGATTGCAAGGGTTGAGAATGATCCTATTGTTTAGACCGTCAGCCGCACACGTAACATTTTTGGTGCGTCTACCAGGAGTGACTTGATAAGGGAATATTGCTTGAACGGTAGTCATACTACCAATGGTCTAGAAATTTCATGTGTTTGAGATTGAAGGGTTGATAAAGATTCTGTTGTTTAGACCGTCAGTTGCACACATAACATTTTTGGTGCGTCTGTCGAGAGCTACTTGGAAGTGGTCATTGATTGCTTGAAAGAAGGTTGTTGTCTCTCTAAGAAATGAGATCATTATCTATTGTTGTGAGAAGTGATTTGGATTGTCTAGAAACACTGTACTGCTTGAAGATAGACCATTTTGAGAAATTATCCATTGGGAAAGATATTTCTTCATTGTACACCATAAATTTCGCACACTTGTTTGTAGATATAGAGGATTCTGATAGGATCTGTCGATCCATCATATTTTGACATCTCGAGTCGAGGTGCCCTCCGGATTGCTTGCAAGGGTACAACAAGTACGGCTGATCCATCAAGTCCATTGCGGCTGGTCCTGCTTCTGCTTCAATTTCTCCGACTGCAACTCTAGGGAGGCTTGGTGCTTCATTTCCTACTCTTTGTTTACCGTAGATTTCGCATGCTTGAAGGTAGATCCAGAGGAATTTGATAGGATCTATCGTTCCATTGTATTTTGACATCTCAAGACAAGGTGACCTCCGGATTGCTTTCAAGGGTACAATAAGTATGGGTTGATCCATCGGGGTCCATTGCAGCTAGTCCTGCTATTGCTTCAATCGTGCAGCTGCAACTCTGAGAAGGTTTGGTGCTTGATTTTCTACTCTTCTGGGTATTGATCGTCCTAATATTAGATTAATCCAAGAGTATTGGATCTTGATGGATGTGAAGAAAATAATCTAGATCTATGAGGTTCTGATCAGTTTGATTGACTATTAGTGAGATCTTAGTCCTTTTTCAATGATTTTTCCTTGAAATCTCCCTGCTCCTTGCTTTGATTGAAATGAAATTTTCATTGGCGTCAGATCTGAGGCAGATTTATGTACCAATCCTATCTACGAAGGTTCATCATGCAAGGGTTGGTTGTGTGAGAGTTCTTTGTACTGTTTTGTAGACAAAAACTATGATATCTTGAGATCTACTAGGAAGTAACTCTCAGCCTCTTGACTGCAACTAGATCTGGTATGGATCTCGCTTTGTATAAAGTGGCAAAGGTTAACTCTTGTATATCTAAAAGTTATTGATGTCTGAGAGGGTTTTTGATCACTTTTTGGCTCACAGAATCGTCAATACTTCAAATTAAATCTCACAAACTTGATCACTTATGGAAAATGACTTTTTGGACTCAATGGACCATGCTGCAAGAGTTACTTGTGTGAGGTTTCTTTGATTCTTCAGATTTTTCACTTTTTTCAACACTTGGAACTCTCTTACGGTTTACTGGAGACGTGGCAACTCCCAAGCCTACATGGTTTTACACATGGGAACCACTACAACACCCGCTGCAATTTGTGACGTGAATCGTGAATTTAATTTGTTTTTAATTCGTCGCGGATGTCGAAAAAACACGTCGCTATAAGGTCGTCGGAATCCGACGTCCATAAAACACGTCGCAATATGACACTCATAAGTTGTCGGGATTCAAAAACGAAGAGCAATCCGACGTGGACGTAGGATTGCGACGTCCGATGTGGACGTCCGACACGTCGCAATCCGACTTCCGAAGACGTCGCTTGTTATCCGACGTGGACGTCGGATTGCGATGTCCAAAAAAACCTTGTCGGATTCCAACATTTGTAAATCCAGAATGATCCATAAAATTGTCCAACGGATGTCCGAAGCCCATTCGACATCCATCCGACGTATACTTGAATGTCGGATTCCGGCGTCCCAAAACAAGTCGGAATCCGACGTCTATTAACAGAATGATAAAAAGAAAGGTCCAACGTGTGTCCGACGTCTATCCAACGTTTGTCCAACGCATTTGGATGTCGGATTTCCGACGTCCAAAAGTAGGTAAAAAAATGAATAAAAAATGTCGTTAAACAAACAGCAGCGCGCATTTTTATCGGGCTGTTCTTGGAGTTGGGTTCTTGGAGAAACGATGTTCATGAATTGTTTTTGAAACAATATTTTTGTGTTGCATTCACATTTTGATCAAACAACAAACTAAGCATGAGGTAATTTTCATTCTTAAATTACTTTTCATTCTATATTTGATTGCATTGCTCCTCATGTCCCAATATGAATGACAATACTTTATTGCATTGCTTTATGCACATCATAAATTTCTATTTAGATTTCTATATATGATATTGATTGTTGTTTTGAAATCCGACATTGCGGTAAAATACGATATTGCTTTAAACAAAATGAAAATTATGAATTACATTTAATTTCTTACTATGTTAGATAACATATTCCAATAATAAAACAAATTGAAACAACACAAACTCACCGGTAAACTCTCACCTCGAAGCTTAAGGCAAACATTGCAATTGCTCGCTCTTTTTTTTTGAATATTTTTGTCACATCGCACAAGCAATTAAAAATAACACTATATTATACAATTGAACCAATATTATAAGCAATTTCAAACATACAATTACCCATCAAACACTATCGAGTCATCTACTACTCTAAATCTTAATCAAAACAAACTCTCTCTCTCTCTCTCTCTCTCTCTCTCTCTCACATTATAATCTAATATAAATTTTCTTTCAAACACTATTTATTTATCTATCACTCTTATAATACCCCTAAACTAATGCATTAATACAAAACACACACACACACACACATTCTCTCTCTCTCTCTCTCTCTCTCTCTCTCTTCTCTCTCTCTCTCTCTCTCTCTCTCTCATATCTTAAATTCAAAAGCCAAAACCACAATACATACTCACCTCCTCCCTCGCACCTCTCTCTCTCTCTCTCTCATCTTAAATTTTAATCAATGCAAAATGTTAACACAAAAAAAAACCACACACAACACATTAGAGGAGTTTCTCAATATCAAAAAGCACCCTTTAAGGAATGCCATGTAGGATATAGAAAATTATCAAATTAAAAAAAAAAATATTGTTATTTGCTTGCACACTCCACTCCCAAGGCCTCCCCAACTCCCAATGATCTAACCACATTGTCTATACTCACAGTTAAGAATGTTAACAGTTCACAGTATAACTTGACTAAATTCAAAAATATTCCCTCCCATTGGTTACGAACAACGGGCAATATTTTCACTGGATCTAAAATATGACTGCATCCCCAAATTTGAATCAAGAAAAATTGCAAAATGTTTACATATGCATTCCTTCACGAGAATGGAAATATGAGCGCCAACTACCTATTGGAATGAAAAAATGATCGACATTTCCAAATTCGAATCAAGCATACAAGCATGGAGATTGGATTGATCCGTACATAGTATATAATATAATTAAATATGAGTATTTTGTTTTTGCTTCATAGAATCTGGTCATAGTACTTTGATGCAACTAATTACTCTATTATTTTTTGATGATGACATTGTATCATCTACATGTGGATATCCCTATTGATTTTCCACCTTTGCAAAGTAGAGGAGGCAAAGGAATTCAAACATATGCTGAGGATCATTCTCATTACAAGGCAGAAAAAAAAAATTTGATTTGTGGATAGATGAAACATTATATCCACAAGATCCAAGCACTTTGACACATCCCACATTCTCTTCAATAACTCATTTAGTTACATGGATATGCAATGGGCATAGTGGAATTACTAAGATATGTGAAAGATTGCAGAACCATGGAAAACAACTTTATATGAAAAAGTTCACTTTTTAGAAGGTGAGTTAATTTCAGATATTTTCTTATTGTCAGAATAGAGATTGTCATCTCTAAAGACGTTAGAAGAAATGAACAACTTAAAAAACATAATGAATCATTACAGAAGATAACAATCAATATCAAATCAGAACTAGAGCAAATGCAATCACTCTTACAGTCTATTCGTATTAAGAACTTACAATTATTGAAGGATGTGGATTTGGCAAAGAAGAAGGCTGAAAGTAAGAAGCAAAAGTGACAAAGTTACAAGGATATTCAAACGCTTTCAAAAGAAGGTTATCGAAATAGAAGGATCGTGTATTCAAGTAAGCATATTCTGATTTTTGTAAGTTTTTTCAATGAATTTTGGATTTAATTTCAGCTATGGTGATATTTTGTTAACTATCTGTTTTTTTTGCAGATCTGCATTAGTAGCTCCTCGGAATATTAAAGACAATGCTTCAATAGGAATGTCATTGGGTACAATATTGACTTGCAAATCCACTGAGCGTATCATGATGAACAATAGGATTTCAGATGTAAAGTGTAAAATAGCAGAGTCTTTGATGGTGGACATTCAAAAAAATTTAGATAAGACTATACGTTCAGGGTGCTTGTGATTTGCAAGTATTAGTAAGGAAGCATATGCAACAATATTAAACTAATTAGAGAAGCTTTTAAGCAAGTTCAAATTAGAAAAGTCCCAATCCCTAGGACATATCACTTGAAGAAAGAGAGAGATACATTATACATAGGTATGCATAAGATCACTGAACTCCATTTCATATTGAGGAGGTGTATGAAATTGATGGAGATCGATATCTCAATATGTCCATCAAACAATTTATTTGTTGATCTAAATTACTTGATGCAGATACATCGTCACATTCTATGATATACCTATGAAAAGGTGAATTAGCAAAAAATCATAGTACTTAAGTTCGATTGAGTCAGAAATGTGAAATGGGCAGAAAATAGACGAGGGTAGAATTACTCTCATGACTATGGGTGCCTCTATAACCAAACAAAGAACCAAGAAGATTTCAGATTCCAAGTGTCCAGTCAGAAAAATGATATATGATTGGCTAGCGTTTCAGGTAACTAGCCTCATTATTACATTAATTCATTGAATCGTATTAATACAATTGTAAACTAAGTCTGATCAATTCTTTGGACAAGTGCTGACTAGAGGATCAATGATATATTATCATGCGATATTCTCAAGACATCTTATCCTAGGTATCATCAGGACCATATGGATGGAGGACTTCTCAATGTTCCAGGAGTTGGAGACTTCAATGGTTGAATGGCACTTAGCAAATGATTGAAACATTGAAATGTATGTATAATGTCTCTCTCAGTGCTAACACAAAACACCCTTGTTTGTATTGCATGCAAAGACAAAAGATGTAACTAGGGCGTACAGGAATTACTAGAGAATATGCCAAATCCAAACTGGAAGGCCTGTGCTGCCTATCCCCTTAAAAAATATGCATGTTTTGCACTCTTCATGCAGAAGTTAGATTAATAGAAAAGATCATTTATCTTCATATTAGTTTTTTGCTTGGAATGAACTAAGCCAACCCCCCCCCTCCACCCCCCCCCCCCCCCCCCCCCAACCCCCCCCCCCCCCCCTCCTTCATTAGAAGAACCTATCTCTCCGATTAAAAGATGTTTTATCAAAAGCCCGACTCCATAAAAGGACGTCTACATTCAAAAAGATGAAAAGGCTTTCAGGAAGAATGGGAAACATGCCAACTAAGCCAAGCATAGGAGGAACAAAAGCCATGTCGTTTCCTATCAAATCATGCTGGTAACGCTTCTAATATTCAACACTCAGTCTGGACAGATATTATTGCTGCCCACTCAAGGACTTTGAGAAAGCGGCACAAACCTAGAGTACTGAAAGTTGATATATGGAAAAAGACTTGATAGAATGATTGCTATTTTAAGAGAAGAAAAATACTTGATATCGATAAGAAAGCTATCCAAAGGATTGTGTCGAGTTTTGTTAATTCAGTATCAAAAGCATGAGGAGAAGATCACATCACTCATTACATGGTTAGTATAAAATTTTCCAAAATGCTTTCAAATTTTCATATATATTTAGATCCAAACATAAGACTAACGTTATGATTTTGACATATGCAGCACATACTAAGAGATCATACAACATTTTTTGCAAATACATATGGAAGCTTGAGTGGTTATGGTCATCACATGGGATGGACGAAGTCACATTGGTAAGCCACGAGCAAGATTTCATCGAAATAACAACATGGAGGAAACCAATGAAAAAATGAAACTACATTTGTCAATTCTTTCAGTGGTTCTACAGCAGAGTTCAGATTCGAGTATAATAAAGTCCACACAATACAACAAGTTTAGAAAAGCATGCAACTTCATACATGAAGACGAAAGTTCAGATGATTGCTGAGTAGAAGATCATCATTGTCATCAAATCATGACATGTCAAGAATTGCTTTGCAAATTCTACTGAACAAGAGAGGAGAAATACTCAATGTAAATGTATTGATTGTATTATACCAAAATACAAAGTGTCAACTATCTTGTGTTAGATATGATGGCAGTATCTGTCATGAAAAAAATTCTCTGCTAGTGTATGCATTAATAATGTGCATTATCTTATTTCACTAAGCTCAATATAAGTGGATACAATGAATAATGGAACTCCTTAAAGGAACATTCCCATCAGTAAGCCTAAAATGTTCAAAACATAAGATCTTTTGACAAAAATGATCTTATTTGTCTTCACAGATTTATGTCCTCCTAGGTAAAATGATAAAGCTTTAACTGCCAATATACGACTCTCCTCGATTGGGCTTAGCTTGGAATGAGCAATACAGATCTCCATTCTTTCAGGAAAATGCCTAAGATATGGCCCCAGTCCCACTGTCCCTCTGGAATGACGGATGCATGTTGTCTGAAAGCACCTCGTCTCGTAGCCAAATTCATTCTATTATGCACGAGCAACCCAGCAATAGGAAATATGCTAGCAAAAACACATTCAATGATTAAAAATATTCCTAATGCAAGGAAGTTTAAACACTTACACATTCTTCGTCATCAACAACAACCAAATCAGGATGATCAATATATGACCACATACTGAAGTGAATCATCAGTGGAAATGCATTAATGATGGACGAGGAAAAGCCCATCTGGAATTGAAATAGCCATGAATCTTCATCCGATGGTCCTGCCTCGCGCATCCTCAACTATATTTGATAAAGTCTTAGTCAGGCATTCTTCACCGATCATAAGTCCCCTCCTCATCATCAAAATCAATACCAGCAACAAGGTCCATCTGTTTCAAAATCTACAAAGTTGGAGAAAATATCAGAAATTGTGCTGGATAATACAACATAGAACATCGTCTTCATGATAGTCCAAAAAAATTTACATAAATCAAGCTATGTAAATATACACTTGCATTACGTTATAATATACAAGGCAAATTGAAAAGACATTTCGGATCCTCTATAGGGATTGAATTCATCATCAGATGTAGATATGGCCTGAATAGGCTGTGGAAGTAGTCTACGGTTTTCAGTAATCCCAAATTCAACCTAAGAAATGAACTCACGTCTGAATCTCGTGAGGATCCTGAGAAAGAGGCCATGACAGTAACGTGAATATCGCACTTGTGCGCGAGGCGAGAACTGAAACAAAAGTAACTATCAAGATGGATGGCGCACAAGAAGGGGATATATACGGCAGACGCATACGAATATCACACTTGTGCCGCACGTAGGTATTGTTGCAAGCAAACGAACAAAAAAACAAAAAACAATGCGAGCAGCCACAAGAGTGATATGCATGAATTTCAAGAACGGAAAAGGTAAAAAATAATCGGTTTTGTGCCCCTTTATACTAAATTTTTGCATGTGTGGTCAAGGACAAAGAACACGTGTCTACTTTCAATTGGACTACAGGTCCCTGGCACGTGTGACGTGACACCTGGACACAGTGTGAAATGACACTTGGACGCATGTCACATGTTCATTAGTTTGTTCAAAAACACATGTCGCCTCTCGCATTTGCTCATTCAATCCCACAAGTGTAATGTGATAGGGTGACACGTGTCGCTCTCGCATTTGTCCGTACAACTCCCACACATGTGATAGGCGTTCTTTTCGCAGTGTGAACCGCGATATAAAATCACAAACTTCGATGAATTTTTTTCACTTTTTTTTCGCTTTGTATATCGCACTTGTGTGCGTTCTTCCATAATCGATAATCCTCACCTATCGCCTTCCCATGCGCACAGGTTCGACTACATCTGCCTACGTGTCTCCCCGTATCGCATTGGTGCATATTATTCATAAACTAATCGCTCCTTCTCTTATATTCAGCTCGCACAGGTTACGCATTATACCGTTCATTGTCCGTACATATCGGTCCTTGCGAGGTCTTTATCATTCCTCTCTGCTACATCCTAACCCATCAACGAACAAAGGTCGCTTTCCCATAGTACACGTCCATGGTAGGAGAAAGCAGACAAGGAGGACTTCTTCTTCCTGGCTCATCCTCAGCCCCTGCGGGTGCCATTATACACCCGTAGACCTAGAACGGTGCAACCGCAGGTAGGTGGCTCTCTGTGATACGCAATTATCAAAGATCAACAGCTCTGTTGATCCCAAAAGAGCTCCATTCTACGTGTTGTCTGTAAAACATAACAAAAAATGTTCTCGGACACTAGTGGATTCACACCCAGTGCTCTTCAGTGCCTTCGGAGGCTGTTGAAGATTACATTAGCCTTTTTTGGAGGATACTTTTTTGCTTGCAATCCATTCAAGGAGAGTCACCATAATGCCCCAAGGGATTTTCAGCTCCTGATGAGAATGAGGGATAGGTATTGTAGGGTTACACGTATCTCAGCCTGCTAATCCTAGAACCATTCCTCTAGATCGGACTGATCTTCATATGGACGTGTCTAGGAAGTAGACAGCTCCAAGAGAGCTCCGAAGAAAGTACGGAAGGGTGAAACCATAGTTCTGTGAAGTCTACCCAGAATCATTGTAGATAACACTGTTTTGATAATGTGGTAGATATAGCTACATCTTTTTTGGATACCCCTTTGATCCTGTAGATTACTACACATCCGACCTCCCTCCTACCTCTTCCGAATTTTTATACATATATGATTCAGATAGTTATCTTAATTTGAGAAAGACATATCCGATGTTATTGATTACAATTGGTACTCCTTTTTTTTTTGTAATATATGAAACTTGATTTTAAGTATAGTTTTAGAGTTCTAGATTGCTTGGATCTCAAAGACAAACGAGTTCTATTAGTGACCCTGTGATAGAGGTCGGGCTTACACTCTTGCCAATATGACATTGCAGAAGATTCATCCAATGAGTGCTAGTGTTGAGTAACCTTTCTGCTTCAGGCCTTCAAGGAGGAATAATGACCACATTGTCACAAGTGTCTGACAAGTGGATTCACACCAGCAAACAAAGTAACTATCCCTGTCATCCCTTATCATATGAAGTATGATATATTAAATGATTCTTTGTTGTTTTTCGCATTAACATTAGCATTGTCATTGGAAATAGTTCTAGAATTGCAACTAAAGAAAATTTCCAATCTTATTTTGCAGTGACCACTGGAGGTTAATACGCTCTCTATTAAGAGATCTGTAGTTAATATTAATTAAAGGTTTTTGGTCGTCAAGATGGGAATTCTGATGAAGAAATTACACATTAAGGATGTAGATATATACTTTCCATATCTAAGTAAAAATATATTCCTACATATGTTTTCCCATTCTGTGGCGGGCAGATCGTCAGTTTGGAGGTAAACTCTGTCTTTCTTAATAGCAGTGTGAATTTCAAGTATTACTAATGTAATTGTTTCATTTCTAATTCATTCTGCTTCACTAATTAATGTCTTGTGTGCTGAATTATTTTGCAGTCACCCCAGCAAAATGAATTCATTCAACTGTGGGTGGTCAACTATACAATGGACAAAGTTATTTTTTGATGTGCGTTCAATCTTCAAACAAGATGTGATATTTCTAGGTAATAAATTTATTTATTTTTATTTTGGAATCAAGATTAGTTTTCCTAGTTGTTGATTTCTGGCCATTACTAATACATGAATGTTATATTTTGCAGTTTACACTTCCTGAGTACCACATCAAGCCAGCATGTATTAGATTTAGACAAGAAAATTATCCATGAAGTATCCGGCTAGGGGCAATGGCTTCCAGCTCTTTTTGTTTTGTTTATTGTGATGGTGCAAAGGATGATGTAGTTTATTACTAATTTAAGATCAAAAACATATATAGATTGCATAGAACATGTCATAAAAATACATGTATAGATTCATAAAAAAATATACTTTGATATATCAAATGCTGCACCAGTTTATGAATTTGGAGATCACAAAAGACATGTTCTGATGCCCAATTGGGCTTTTCAATTATTGAATGGAAAGGAAGTGTCTACACAGATTTCTACTAACGTTTTATTGAAACTATTGTTCTCCCACAATGTGATTATTGTAGGTAGATCTTTGCAGCACGTTATCAACTCCTGTCTTTTTTGCATCTGTGACATGGAAATATTAGTGAATGTGCAATTGTAAATGATACATTTTCTACTATTTTGTTCTATTTTGAAATGGCAATAAACATAAAGTACTTACGAGTCTTCCGTTGATGATAAATCTGAAATATGTTGGTAGATTGGTTTGTAATAGCATGAGCTCTGTTCTGATAAAATCAAGCTTCCAATGCTCTTCCACCTCAAACATAGTAAAAAAATTTTCATTGTCGATAATGATTATTTCCACTCAGTTTGTGTGACCATTTTAGTTCAAAGTCTCGATCCAGTGGTAGCCATGTACCTTCAATTTTCTTGTATCTCTGGTAGCTAAATGTGAGACTGAGCATTTGCTTGTCGATATGATAACGAAAGATCATTGAGGACTTTTTAATCCTGCATTCTATGTCATTATTTGTTTTACTATCCCATCCTTGATCCAGGAGATCTGACAAAGTCTCATATGATAAATCCTTGCAAACAAATAAAGTTGGTGTCCTACGAACACTAGCACTCGAGAAAAATCAACAAATATATAAATGTGATAAACCAACTTAGGTGAACAGTTTTTGAGCCTGTGTTATCTTCATAGCATTTCTAATATCAATGAGTAGCTTGCATCTCAAGGATTCAAAAACAATGCTGCCAGGAGTAGGCCACTCATCACTTTGAAAACTAGACAATGGAATTGCTTCGAGCTTGCCAAAACTTCCATCTGTTTGTGGCGTATATAAAGATTCATAAAAATAGATACCACAATCTGCAAGTTCCTTTGGACTTCTTCCTCTGTATTGTAGCTTTCCAACATCAGAGTGAATCACGTCTAATATTCCTGCAAGTGATTGTGAGGGCTCCCATTCACTTATGCATGATGGATATAAATCTGAAAGAAAAAACAATGTTGAGGCATTTAAATCATAATCTGAAGAGCATCAATAAAAAAAAATCACCTATGATTGTTGTAGAGTGCATATGTTTTGATATACTTACAATTACATTTTTGATGATCATGAGGATTGATATCATGTACTTTGATTTCTGAATGCATATACATGTACTAAGACTTCTGATATAGATTGACCTTCCGGGGTAGTCTTAAACTCCAAAATTTTTGCTTTCCAATAAGATTTGTAAGTCATTTTTGCTCTTTTCTTTTGTCGAAAATTGCCCTTTGATGATGGATGCAGCAATACCCATGAGTTCTTCGTATATTTTGTTGGCTTCCAGTTATCAGCCTCATCTTTCTCATTGTAAAGAATCACAGACTCGATTGTAGATCTGGGTCTCCTTGACATTGCTATTTTCAAAGCTTGGGCGCCAAAAATCTCTCTAATATGATAACTATACATACTATATTTCTATAATGCATAAGTCCATGGCCCAATGAGCACTTGTAAATAATCTATTTTGGAATAAACTAGACTTTGGGCCATATGATTAAAATAATATCAAAAGGCCAAAGTTTAAGTTAAACTTAGTAAGGTGGGGTTGATTCTTTGTGCGCCGTAGATTAGTTTTGTGTTTCTTGTAAAGGGTGTGAATTTCAATCCACCTCCTTGCAAGTAGTCAATAGAAAGCAAGAGTCAATGGACACCCCAAAGATAAAAAGACACCTATTGTATACCATTAGAGATTAATACTATTTTGAATAGGGAAAACTCTACTCACTTGTTGCCTCTCCTCTCTCGTGTCTCCTCTACTCTCATCTCCTCTCTCGTGTCTCCTCTCCTCTCCTCTTCTCCATCTCTCTTTCCCTCTCTACTTGTTCTTGATCTCTCTCTTCCTCCTCTTCTCTCCTCTCCTCTTCTCCATCTCTCTTTCCCTCTCTACTTGTTCTTGATCTCTCTTCCTCCTCTTCTTGGAAGATCCAAACACTCTCTCTCTCTCTCTCAATGTAGATGGTTGATTTTAGCATAGATATGAATGGTGTTTTGATGTTTCAAGGTATGTTAGAAATTAGGATATGCTCCTTTGTGTTATTGTCTAGAAATGTAAATATTGTAGATAAGTTTTGATTTGCTTTGTCCTTTTTCATTTCTTGGCATTCTTTGCTGTAAATAGCTCTTGAGTTCTTGATTTATTGCATGTGTTGGATTGTTGGTTGTTTGGTTTTCTGCTGGTTTCTTGATTCTGCTGGTTTCTTGGTTGATTTCTGGGTTGAGGTCTTTATTGCAAGCTTTGGGTTCGATTCTGGTTTTGATCTGAGTGCTAGGCTTGACCACTATACTACTATGTTGAGAAAGCCAGTGGGTGCGAAGAACAAGCGAACGTTGGTTGTGAGAAACGCTCTGATGCTGTTTGGCGTCGTTGCCCGGCTTGCAAAACATAACTCTCAAACCTGTCATAAAAATACTTTCGGACCTTTACTTGAATGACATGAAACCGGGTTCTGGATATCCACCTACTTTTCATTGTGGATGAAGGAATAGCCATCCTGCTATGTTCACCAGTTAACTAGCGCACTGTGAGCAATTGTTGTAGCAGATCATTGTAGGCCATCATCGCCCTCTCTCTACAGTCATTTAGACATTCGTGAGGCTGTAAAACAAACCTGCAAAACCAGTTTTTTCCAACGTAAACAACCGTCGGATCTGAAAACAAAGAAACTGTTGGACTTGACCTCCTACCCAGCTCGTCGCTGCCAAACAAAAAATGATCCGAGTTGAAGTTCCATCCCAAACCTGTTCGATCTGAGAGCTTCAGAACAACCCAAAAAATCCATCGGATACAAAACGCTCCTATTAATTTTTGAAATTTGTGCGAACTCATCCCAGAATTTCAAGAAACCCACCGCCGCACCACTGTCTTGCATCGCCAATCAAAATTCGAGTTCTTGAAATTTTTTTCGAGTTACTCGACTCTTGCATCCGCTGCTTTTTCGATTTTTTCGTTTTTTTCTATTCTTTCGATTTTCGCATCCGTCGTTTTTTAGATTTTTTCGCCAACCTACAACAAATTTGCATCCGCCAACAATCTCCATCCACCAACTATTAAGCATTTCAATTTTTTCGAGTTTTCGAAATTTTTTCCATTTTTTTGAGTTTTCCGGTTTTTCAATATTCCAGTTTTTTTCGAATTTTACCAGTTTTCCGTCCGTCGTGCATCCGCCAACTGCCAAACAAAACCACAATCTTTTTTTTTTCTGAAAACTGCGCTCGACGAGATTTCTAAATTTAGCATTTTTTTGTGTTGCTCAGAATTTTTTAGAGTTGCTCAACATTCTTTGAGTTGCTCAGGATTTTTTCGAGTTGCTTTTCAAGTTTTTAAATTTTCAAATTTTTCGAAATTCGAATTTTTCGAGTTACTTTTTCTAAGTTTCATATTTTCGAATTTTTCGAGTCGTTCCGAATTTTTCGAGTCACTTTAAATTTTTTTGAGTCTCTCTTTTGAGTCTCGCTTTGAAATTTTTCGAGTTCATTTTTTTCCAATTTTTCAACTTTTTTTAAATTTTCGAGTTTCTGGCATTTTTTTTTCGAGTTTAGCCTCGGCTAAAATATCGTCGGTCACATATTTTAAAAGATTAAATTCTTGGTCAACAGTCAACTCTAACTAACAATATCTTGCAAACTACTTAGCCAAATTGGAGTGAGCGGGTTTGATGAACCTTTTAGGTGGATTTGAATGAACTTTTGAGCGGTTTTGACTGAAATTTTTCAAAGTGTTTATTTCTTTGTGCTCTAGTTGAGATTTTAGAAATTGCATCTTCTTCAATGCTCCAAGGGCCATCTATGGATTCTCCTATATACTATGTACAGGATCCATACGAACCGTCAATTCCAGTGTATTGGTCGCACTTGCGTGGTCATGGAGCTATCCCGCCTGTCAGATACTTGCTTCAATTCAGTCCTTATTGGATTGCTGCAGGTTGAGTAATTTGAAAGTGGATCCATCCATCGTGTTGCCAGAGATCAGCACTCACAATTTCCAAGATAGATTCAAATCCCACAAATATAGATCTTTCTATACATATACATATTGGCAATTTGGCACATTTGCTGCCAAGGTTTTTTTTTCTGTACAAAACTTATTGTAAAGTATAAATTTATTCAGTTATCAGCTACTCTATTTGAACAGTTTGTACTTAGTAAAGACTCTAAAGAAGATTTTTAGTTAGTACAAAAATTGTTCGATGGCTCTCTAGTCCTTGTGAGATTGCCGCCTTATGGCAACTTACCTATCGGGAGATATACAAGGGCTTGAGAAGATATATTGTTGCTTGAGTGCCAAAGAGATTTAGAGATGGCACAACAATTACGTGAAGAGCTTAATACATGAAGTCTTTTTCTTCTATATTGCATTGCAGATTATGTGATGCTGTGTTTTATATGTGATGATCCTTATTTTATGTCGCTGAAATGTATTTTGAATCAATATTTGATTCCAAAATATCAATTGAAGGTCATCAACCAATGAATGAAGAAATATTTGTGACCTAACGAAGATCCTCAACACAAAAATATTCTTTCTAAGGAATGAATAAACCTTATAACGAAGAATATATGTTCACGAGGACGTTTCACATTTGAGGAGTGGGATATGTGATACCACATATTTGTATATTTACTCAAAAATTGCAATTTATACTTAGAAATGAGGATATGCGCTGGACAACTATATATTTTGAAGAGGCCTATATCATTATTTGGTCAGACAATACTTTCTTCCATTACAATCGTTTGCTGTGTTTCCGTAGAGTTGATCTAAAGAACTGTCTAAAAATTATTTTGCACGTCTAATCGAATACTTTTTGTTGGACATTTGAGTAAAAATAACCTTGGCGCAATTTTTCACAGTTGCTGATAGAAAAGTATGTATGTTGTGAAATGCTAGTCCCTAACTAAGGAGATGAGTTACTGATTTGTAGTCGTGTTAGTAACGAAGATAATTGTTTCTAACATTTTTGCAAAACTATTTGAGTTATTTAACCATGATTGGACTTTAGTTATTGAGAACTTCTATCTAGAACACATTAGTACTCTTTGTTTGTTCGTACACTTTTGCATCGAACATAATGTAGATCTCTGTCGACAAGTTAATCAGTCAAAGTGTGATTCATTTGAGTTACTATGATATCATTTTACATACATAACGCTTTATCTTCGGTTTGATAGAGGAAGACTGTTGTTTAGATTCATTACCTTTATACACCTTATCCAGAAGTGGTACTGGCTACTTACAAAATGTCTGTTGAAACCCAAATTTTCACTCAACTTCATTTCATTGGAAATAAGTCAATAATGTATCAACTTAACAACTTTTAAGAACCATTTTCTTGGGGAATGTGCTAAATACTACATAAAGATAGCAATTCTATGTTGGTATATTGTGACATTGCTCATCTTCAATTTATGGTGAATAAGGTCAATAGGGTGATCAGTCCCTTGGCCTAGTCCCAATCCATATAGATTCTTCTGAGCCTTCATTATAGACATAGAAATAAGCCTTCTTTATAGGCTCCTATGAGCCTTCATTATAAACTTAGAATCATGCTTCTATTCCAAACAAGTGCTCATTGGGCCATGGTCTTACGCACGCAAGATGCCATGACCCTCGCAACTTATTGTTAATGTTGGCCTCAAGGAATCTGCCAACATTGCTCCCTTCTCAAACAACTGCAGGTCCTTCTGCAATACTGGATGAGGAGACTTATTGAAGATGACTCTATCGGTGACTTGTGAAGAATTTGCAATTGGAAAAGCGTAGATATTTTATCGCTTGCATAAAACCAACAGCTTATTAGAAAATTGTGTTTCTTCTTGTGGTGAGAAAAGGTTTTCTGAAACCTTGCATTCGATTGAATATGTCGTTGAGGAGCAACTGCTTTCTATCAGCCTCAAATCTTTGACTTAATTGCAGATTCCCATTTGAATCTTGGACATTGAAAATAGAAGCATCTTTGTCATCTGTTTGAGATTTGTGTTACAAGTGGAAAATTAGCAGCTTGAGGTTGATTAGGCCAATAGCCACTTCGTTGTAGAACATAGACAAAGTAACGGATAATGACTCGTTACCATGCTTCATGAGCTTTGCGGATCATTGAAATAGAAATGTCACTCTATATCTCGCACCTTTCTTTTTTTCACTCATTTTTTTTTAGGGCACTCAAGAAAGCTTCAATGAGAAAATGTAAAGTAGAATAAATTGAAATAAATAACGTAGTGGTGAGTCCCATAAAAGAATAAAAGAATAGGTAAAAGCTGCGAGATAGGACTTACAAGGTTTTTTTCTGAAAAAACCAATATATAAAGAGAAAAAAGAGTCCTGCTAAAATTGTAGTCCGCTTCTGGCTGGAAGTAATGCAAATCTGTAAGAGGGTGTTTTAGATGAATAGTCCTTGAGCGTGGCAGTATGGTGTGTCTTGATTGTGTGTTCGAGACAACCACTTAAAATATGTAGGTGGTGCTTGACTCCTTGGTATAGAATGGTTACTCTCTGCATATCCATCGCAAGAGTTGTATGCGTAAATGTAGTCGAGATAGATTGGAGAGATTGATGAATCATTCTGATCTTGGTATCATCATGAAATGTCGAATGAGAAATTTATTCATTTGTTTCCGCAGGACAATATAAAGATTGATAAGCATTTCCATTTAAATAGACCCTTTGACTGCATGACGCATGAACAACTTCGCTGAGGTCTTGTTGTCTGAGAAGCTGCGTTCAAGTACATTTCACGTGTTGTAGGTGTATGTGCCTCTGGATGTTGATGCATATGTTGGTGTGCTTGAGTAGCAACTGTTCCATTGGACATGGTAGTTCAAAATTGCTTTAGATCGACATTGCTTGGTTGAATTCGTAGTTCAAGCTCATTTTCTCTGAAACAAGTGGCATTTGCTTGAAACATCCCCTCAGAACCATTCACGTTTAATTCAGCTTCATTCTGATCTATCCTTTTTAACACTTGTTCTTCTACACTTTGTTTATTTGGAGATATAGATGTGCTGGCTCCATCCTCCTTAGTCGTTGATTGATCATCCTTCCATGTGTACCCCTTCTGCAACATCCAGTGGAGAACTTTTTGCTTTGGTAGCTCAATGTGATTGTTTATAGACATGAAATCAAAAAACTTGTAGAGGTTCCTTTGCAGGCATGAAGAGTTTCTCGACTTGGTGGAAATCCTTGATGTCATGCCATCTACTTACCACATCGTCAATTTTTTCGTTGATTTTCCTTCTTGTTCTCCACCAATGGTTGAAAAGCTTCTTTCGAATCCTCGTGTCTTATTAGCTTTAACCAATTAAAGTAGGAATCCCTGAATTTGATCTAGTGGCCAACAATCTAGAACTTCATTAGAAGTTGTGCAAAAATTGTGTTCTGTATCTTCAAGCTTATTTGCATCAAGCCACAAAAAGTTACACGTCCGCTAGGTACATAGATTTCTTCTTCGTATACTTGTGTAGGTACTCAGGTTTCCAAGGTTTTCTCTTATAGTTGTTGGTAGGACAATATGTGCTTCCATATTCGTTTGCAGTTATCCATATTTCTATGTGGAGATGGAATCAGTTGATTCCACATCCGACGGTATTGCTCCGTATTAGGCAGCTTATTATGTCGCCACCATGTGGATAGTGAAGCATCTACTCATCCATCCATTCTTTGAACAATTTTTTTGTTTTTTGATCTTCCATTTGGCAAGCTGAAGATTGGTTGTGCTGTCATTGCTCGCCATGAGAAACTTCTTGAAACACTGATTCCTTGTGTTTCACCTTTCACAACGGTCAAACTATTGTGCATTTGGCATACACGTCCCTGACATCTGGATTTTTCTTTTTGAATATTGCATTGGTTTTTTCAAAACAGGTAGACTTGAGCACCTTGAACTGAGTATGAACGACGGACGATGGACGTAATGGACAATCTAAACAAGGGCTTTGTTCCGCAGTCACACAAGAGGTGGCAAATGGTATAGGATTAATTCGATGAGGACATTCAATTCTACAATGTCTACCTCCACACCCAAAAATGGATGCATAGATTTTCTAGTTGATAGTTGCACTGGTGCTACATGCCATTT
>CM055110.1:31521197-31638331 GCA_029204225.1 Diphasiastrum complanatum
TTCTCCTCTCCTCCATTAAGTGACATGCCATCCATTCTTGTCTTGAGGTGTAGAAGTCTACTCTCCTCGGCCACAAGAACATTATGCAACTTTTCAATGGATGGAAGAGTGTCTTGAATAGCAAATGATTGGACTAAGTTGGTGAACTCATCACCTAGGCCATTCAATATGATTTGTACTAGCTCTTGATCTTGGATCTTCTCTCCTATTGCACTCAATTCCTTGTTAAGAGATTTGATCCTAAGAACATACTCTTGTCCACTCTCTCCACTTCCTTTCATGCTTTGGAAAACTTGATTTTTTAGCATGAGGATTCTTGAAGTGTTATTGGATTCATAGATACTCCTTAATGAATCCCAAGCCTCTTTGGATGAGGCACAACAAGACACCTCCTTCAAGAGGTCATTGCATACATTCAACTTTATGCAATGTAGAGCTAATCTTACTCTCTTCTTGTATTTGGTTTGTTCTTGGGGAGCTTGAGGCTCTTCCTCAACTCCTAGAACTATGTCAAAGAGATCATGGATCACTAGGAGTGATTCCATCCTCACTTTCCAAGTGGAATGATTTGTGGAAGCGAGTCTCTCACTTGATTCCAACAAATAACCACCCATGGATGACATTGTAGAATGAATGCTCTACAAAAATCACAAAGATTTCTGAATTTTTATAGACCTATGAAAGCCCTAAAGCTCACAAGATTGCCTATAGCCTTGTCTCTATCAAACTAGCACACAAGCTTGAATGATACACAAAGATCTTGACAAAAATTCCTAGCTTTCACTCTCACAAAAAAAATTTGCTTTACACTTTTCTTACAGGTTTCACTTCAACTAAGGATCTGAACAAATCAGACTCTTAGATCTGATCTTAAACTCCAAAAAAAAATGCTTTAATGATCCAAAACTCTATTTGGTCATAGGCATTAGCTAGTTTGAATCTAGATCAATACTATGCTTCAAAAAGCACTAAAAATGAGCTAGAATTGAGATTATAGGACCAAAAAAACACTAAGTAACTTGAAATGAAAGTTGTTGTACATTTTCACACGTGTGAAAAGTACATACACAGCCTCCAAGTCAATTTGATCCAAATACAAACAAGCTATCACTCTAGATGAACTCGCCCTCACTAGTATTGGCCAAAAACAAATTTTGCCAATGATCTTTGCAAGTTTTATGATTCAATTGATCACTCTTTTACTTAGCTCTGATACCATGATAAAATCTCAGTTTTTAGGACAATAATGATTGTACTTAACAATCATAGAGAGTTATTGGTTGCTTAATCAATGTATCTATCAAGTTCTACACATTAGATCTTGATCTAGATTCACTACACTTAGATTTAAGGAAGAGCAATTGATCAACACATCATAACTTAGTGAGAGTGGCCTCACACGTGTGGAGTACTGTCCACAGTACGGCCTGCACCTGAAACAACAAGTACTATAGTTCTTGATAGCAATCATTCATAGAAAATCACAATTCTAATGACTAGAAATCTCACAAAAGTGTATTTTCTAGAAATTTTTGATATTTTTATAAAATCATAATCAAGATGTGATTATTCCAATGTATTCTACACGAAGAGTAGATCATTTTTGCTTTTTACCTCATCTCCATCCAAGTTCAAATAGGAAAGTTATGGCTAATCAGATATTTTGATGATGTGGCATATCGCCATGACGCGAGAATAGATCAGTTTTCCTTAACAAAATGCAGATTCTCGCATGGTGGAGATATTCCAATGGATTCTACATGAAGATTAGATCATTTTTGCTTTTTACTTCATCTCGATCCGAGTTCAAATAAGAAAGTTATGGCTAATCAAAGATTTTGATGTTGTGGCATATCGCCATGACGCGAGAATAGACAAGTTTTTTTACCAGAATGCAGATCCTCGCGTGGTGGAGATATTCCACATCATCAAATGCCACATCATCAAATAATATAAATGCTGCATCATTGAATTCTTATCTGGTACTATAAATCTTTGATCTACCATTACTTTCTTATCTGAACTCTGATAGAGATGAGGTCAAAAGCAAAATTGATCTACTCTTTGCATTGAATATGATGATGTGGCATATCGCCATGACGCGAGAATGGGCAAGTTTTTTCTTACTAGAGCATAGATCCTCGCATGGTGGAGATATTCCACACAATCAAGTGTCGCGTCATCAAAAGCTTATCTTGTACTATAAATCTTTGATCTACCATAACTTTCTTATCTGAACTCTGATAGAGATGAGGCCAAAAGCAAAATTGATCTACTCTTTGCATAGAATGATGGAATGTTCGTATCTTGATTATGATTTTATAAAAATTAAGAGCTTGCATTTTCATTTCATAATTGACCTCTTTTTAATTTGCATTTTCAAATTTGAAAAAACATAAAAGCAAATTCAGACCCAACTTCAAGTTCTCCCTTATTTTAATAGTTTAAGGGAAGAGGATTTGAACCTCTACAAGGTTAAGCCTTGTCTCCCAAACCCTTAATCCTACACAAAGGAGTGGTTAATCTAATAGCAGAGGGAACATCTTACTCAACCAAGAAGCAGGAAACATCAATACATTATCTACAACAATATTAACTATTAATCTAAGGGAGAGCAGAATAACAATAAACCTGAACATTGCGAAAAGCAATCACATCACCTACAAGAACAAGACATATAGCATCAATAAAAAGCTGCAAAAGGAGCCCACATTGCTAAAACTTCCTTACAAAGCTCCTCAAAGTCATTCTCAGGATGACTCACAAGTATTCGACAAGCTAACATGCAAATTAGTGTGACAACATGACTGGAGAAATCTAAAAGGCTAGAGGTTCTATTTATGTAAAACTTCGATCCTTTACACATGAAATTTTGGAGAGAATTTTCTCCCACGTGTGGCGTGTGCTTGTTTCTTGGCAGCGTGCTTTGTTTCATGCGCACTATTAATATACTTCAAAAAATGAGCCAGCCACACAACTTAGACGGCGGGCAGCACCGGAAACTAAGAAAACGAAAAGAAATTCCGGTCATTTTATCATTCTCTCTCTAACATTCTCTTACTAAGGCACGATTTCTTATACGGCCCTTTTAGAATCGAAAACTCCTCTAATGCTAGTCATAACATGTTCACACTAACTAGATTGATACAAAATCAAATTAGATATATACAAGTATGAAAAGTACTTTCTTTCACACGTGGGAACAGGCTCTACATGTGTAAAATCAGATCATCAACATCGTTCTAATGATTGATCTTTATTTACAATAAACAATGTCAAGTGAGAAGTGACAATTTTCAACATTTAATATGCTATCAGAGTTGCTGATTATCTTGGCCTGGTAGAGGTTTCCTTCTCTGCATCCAACCGTCAGCAACTTGTTTGTCGTCTTCTCGATCATGCGGCAAGTGTTGTCGTCGAACAAAACTCGAATGCCAAGATTTGCCATCTTGGAGACATATAGCAGATCTTTTCTGAGTGAGGGCACATAGAGTGCTCCTAGCAGCTCTGCCTGGCTTGACAATGTTTGTAGCTGTAGAGTGCCGATGCCTTTGACATTGTGTCTGCTCCCATTACCTAGAATCACTGCTCTGTTGTTTTTGAGCTCTCTGAAGTCGATCAAGATCTTCTTGTTGTAGGTTATGTGAGATATTGCTCGTGAATCAATGACTACATTGTAGTCGTGTTCGGTGTAGCTCGTTGAAGCTTCATCGAGTATCGTGAAAGCTTCGTCACCTCTGTCCGCATCTTTTGATGACTCTGCAACACTGGCTTTTTCAGCT
Organism: Diphasiastrum complanatum; assembly: GCA_029204225.1. Taxonomy (NCBI): domain Eukaryota; kingdom Viridiplantae; phylum Streptophyta; class Lycopodiopsida; order Lycopodiales; family Lycopodiaceae; genus Diphasiastrum; species Diphasiastrum complanatum. The sequence goes on from CM055110.1 coordinate 31,524,980, forward strand.
TTATTCGTTCTTTTTGGGTTGAATCTACAATCGTATGCAGAATGACCTTTCTTCTTGCAGTGCATGCAAGGAATTGCTGGATTGAACCAGTATTTTTTGGCCATATGGCCTGGTTTGTGGCAGTGATCGCATGAAGAAGATTGCTGATTCAAGGACTGCGTCTTCTCGAATATGAGCTTGTTCTTGTTTTTCTTCCTTCCTTTCATGAAGAGAGCCTTCTCTTGATCAGTGCTTCCCTCTCCTTCATTTCTCATCAGTCTCTCATCAGCGACAAGACTGACTGCTTTGTCGAATGTCATATCTGGTAGACTCAGTATGAGCATTCTTAGCGGCTAATAGGACGTCGGTAGAGATTTCATGAAGTACATCACCTGCTGTGGTGCTGGGACCTGGTGCTCCTAACCTAATGCAGCGAGCAGAGCGAAGATCATTCTGATCTTCTCAACATGCTGATCCAACTAGTTGTCATTCCATCGTATGGATTGCAGCTGATTGTGAAGGTGCATGACTGAAGCTACAGTCCTCACTTCATACTTCTGCTTTAATCTTTTCCACGCTGCATGGCTGCTTTCACAGTCTTCATTCTATATGAGTAGGTCTTCATTTATGGACAAAACGATGATTGCCATTGCGCGCTCATCATTTTTTTTGATCCATTCAACTCTCCTCGGGTCTCCCTCTGGAGGCTGCACCTCTAAGAATATGGTCACCGACCAGATGCCTTTGCCCTTCAAAAGTGTTTTGATTTTGAATTTCCAGATTATGTAATTTGCGCCATCAAGATTGATTGCTACTCTTGTCTAGATTGTTGTAGCCATATTGTGTTGTCTGTAAGAATCACTGCTGGGATATCAGTAGTGATAACATGTGAGCTTTGATACCATGTCGTGAAAAGCGACAGACTGTTGTTCAGTATCGCGAAAGCGAAACTGTTTCTTTTTCGTCTTCATCTTCGTCTTCGTATTCGCAAACGATTTTGTGTCTTTGAATTTTCTTTTTGAGCAAAAGCTTTTTTACAAGATCCTAGACACGCGACTACACATCACAGAACACATTCTATTCTAGCAATCAAGACAAAGATATCACAAGATGGGGAGATGCACGAAAATTGAGTGATTGTACTATCAGTTTAGTTTTGAAGCGAGATCGTCAGTGTCTCGCTCGTTGGTGGAATGATGCTCTACTCTTTTGCTGTGTTCTGCTCGTTGGCAGACTTTCATTCACAGCTCTATTATTTCTAGTATTTTTTTTCTGCGTTACTCGCTACGTCTCTCTCTCTCTCTCTCTCTCTCTCTGCCTCTTACAGATCTCTCTATTCAGATTACTTGTTATGATCCATAAAGGATAGTTTATACCTCCACAGTGTGGAGTTTACAAGATGGCTAAACGCAGAAATCACAAGACTAGTTAACGCTAATCAACTAATCAGTTAGTCTCTGTCGTTGCCTCTTGTTTCACCTGGGTGTGAAGTCTACAACTCCAAGCCCGTTGAGCTGCCAGTTGGCAGCGCGAAAGATTCCTCTTCGTTTGTTTCGTAATCTCCCGTTTGCTTTCATTCTTTTTGTTTCTTTTGTAGTTTTTCGGTTTGCGTCCCTTTGCGGTTTGCGGTCCTAGAGATGTGTTTATGATTCACGAATGATTTGCGAATCGCTCATCCTTCAAGTCAAGGGACGTTGACTATCGCAAATTGTTCTCGTTCGACCTTTGTTTCTTGTTCGTGCTGCGACAAAGTTGCAGGATTTCACCATTTCTGACAAATTCTTGGTTTCTGGATTCTGGAGCTACTCAACATATGACCAATCATTGTGAGCATTTTCACTCCTATACGCTTTATGGTACAAAGAGATACGTTCATCTTGGCGACGATAGTACTCACACTATCGAAGGTGAAGGCACTGTAAGATTGAAATTCCATGATCAATTCAAACTACTATCAAATGTTTTGTATGTACCTAAATTCTCTATGAATATGTTATCAGTAAGTAGAATCACTAATTTAGATCATAAAGTAGAGTTCGAGTGCCGAATTATCGATAGGACAAGTAAAGTCCCTACACACGGCGAGATGCATGAATACTTATATAGATTGGCACATTGTTATTTAGAGACTAATCAAGCCTTGAGAACCTCTGTTCTTGTCAATAAAGCATTACTATGACATCATCAATTAGGACACTTGAATCATACATCTATTTCATACATGTCTAACCAATCTCTAGCACTTGATCTCGACTATCCAGAGCCGACAAAGTCAATCTCCATGTCTGTCATAGCTGCATCCTTGGAAAGCAGGCTAGGATTGCCTTTAGATCGAGCCATAGGCATGCAACAAAATATTTGTTAGACATTTTCATTTAGATATATGTGGTCCAATGAAAACTCCATCATTGCTTGACGCAAAGTATTTTATTACCTTCATTGACAAATATTCAAGAAGAACAGCTGTTTATTTCGCAGAAATCGGAGGCTTTCAAAATATTTCCACAATTCAAAGAGCATGCAAAAAATTCAAACTGGCAAAAGAATCAAAGCACTGAGGTGTAGAACACCTTGACTGACAAGTCTCAGTTCTACTAACAAAGTGTACAGTTTAATCGACAAAGGCTGAAAAATTGAATTTGAAAGATTCAACATTCATGCGACCTTCATTCATTTGACATTTACTTATTCAACCTTTATTCTTATTTGAAAGATAAACGACTTGAAAGATAAACTGTCAAACATGGAAACAAAACGTCATTGTATATCAACCATTTTAAAAGTTAGATCTGTGAAAAATGCAAAAATTATGCTTGATCAAGGCCAAATCTATGTATATAGGACGATTACACATGTGTGGAGCATGTTCCCATGTGTGAAATAAATGTAATTTTAATGTAGTACATCATATAGCTTGTACATATAGTTTAAATTAAGTTCTATTGGCTAAAAAGGCCAAAATCATGTTTTTTAGTCATATGCCACATGGCATCAATCTAGAAATTGCATGAAGCCACATCATGAGATTAGGTGTCAAATCCCATGTGTAGAGGTCTTCTCACACGTGTGGAATAAGTTGAGGAAGTTGAATTTTAACTTCTAGAAGAGTTTTTCCTAGTTCTCTACATAGAAGAAAAATGGACCAAAAATGCTCAAAATAGAAGGTTTTGTCCAAGTGTCAATTTTGCATGATGAATCATCACATGAGAAAGCACCCTCACACATGTGAGATTAGAGGGATGATCAGTACTACGATCTCCCACTTTTTGTATATATAGAGCCACATTTGGCCATAATTATTAAGAAACACCAATCTTGGTTTTGGAGGCAATTCTTGTCAATTTCATCGTTTGTCTTAATTTTTCTTGATAGTTTTGAGCTCCTATCATATTGTACTTTGATTTTAGGCTACAATCTGTACTCTGACAGGTTTTCACACATGTGAAACCAACAAGTACATTTACCTTCATTAATGATTGTTCTTGTTAGATTTTCGTGCCTAGAATTGATCTAGATTGATCTAAATCTTGTGTAGATTGATAGATCAATTGTATCTAACATCCAATCCCTCTTGTGGATCATTTTAGGATCCATTATTGGTCCTATTTTGCAGATTTCCACATGGTATCAGAGCCAAGTACAAGAGGATTTATGAAAATTTGATGGGGTTGATCCAAAACTAAGCCCAAATTAGCAAGTTTTTGGAAACTGGCTAATTTTGATGTGGCGAGTTGGATTGGATAAGTATACTCATAATTTTTGCATCAAAATTGGTTGTGGGCTGCAGGGGTAGTCTTCACACGTGTGAGGATGTACAGTACTAGTTTTTGAGCCTTATGTTACAATTTGATGCTCATACACCCAAATTAGCAAGTTTTTGGAAACTAGCTAATCTTGAGGTAAAGAGTTTGAATGGATTGATAGATTCAATATTTTTGTACCAAAACTTGTTGTAGACTGTAGGTGTACTTTCCACACGTCGGATCGTACAGATCCAGTTTTGGTTGAAAAATTCAAATCAATGCATAATTTGACTCAATACACCCAAATTTAGTGATTTCATTAAATGTGATTCTCTGATTTTTTGAGTGTATTTTGAAGTTGAGAGAGAAATTGCCAAAAATCATAGATTAAGGAGTGATCCCTATTTGTGAGGAATTAGTGTTGCTTTGATCTGTAGCATTCTAGATTGTGCTCTAGCCTCAGATCTATTAGTAGATGTGGTATTACTTTGCAGTTGATCTGTGTATGAAAAAAATGATTAGTACCTTCAACATAAGGATGATTGAAGTACTCTTTTTTTTTCAAAAAAGAACTTCTATTCAATGATTTAGGTAATGAACCATATGATAATGATTCTTCCTCACTATCATTCATAATGACATCATTCAAAGTACATCCTACTTTGAACACTTCACGTACTTCTCTTCTTCTTGACTCGTGACTATCTCCCTCACCAAGTCTCTTGATAGAACCATTTGATCTACTCTCTTTATGAAGACATGTGACTCCACTTGTTGGAAAAATGACTTTCTTGGAATCATAACAAAAGTAATGTAGAAGAACCACCTTCTTTATGCATGCACCTGGCAACATCTTTTTCCATATGATCAAAGAAATCATTAACAACAATCTTTTCCAAGGAAGAACCTTCACCACCATTGATGAAGTTAGCTCTTTCCTTACCTTTTGCATGCTTGCACTTGCCATGAAGAACCAACAAAGAACCATCATTATCCTCATAATGAGCCAAGTTAGCACAAAGATGAACATCTCCAAGAAGCATATTAGATCTTGACCTAGATCTAGCATAAGGAAGCTTGTTAGAATTTGCATAAGATCCACCAATCTTATTGATGCTAAAAGGGAACTTTGGAAAGTTGAGATCAATCTCCTTTTCCATTCCATCCTTTTTGTTAGCCATAACAAAAGCATCAAGCTTGAAAAGTCTACCTTGTCTATTGCCCCTAGCAACCAAGATTTCTTCCTTTGTAATGAAACAAGCATCATCACCAAACTTTACCATGTATCCTTTCTCTATCATTTGACCAACACTTAACAAATTCTTTGAAAGTGAAGGAATGTAAAGAACACCATCAAATCTTGCCTTCCTATTAGTAGAGAGACAAATAGGAATTGAATCAATACCTTTAATCACACACTCACCACCATTGGCCATGTGAATTGCTTTCTTGGCTCCATCATAAGTGACCAAAGAAGTAAGGAACTCCTTGTGACTAGTCATGTGTGAACTAGCTCCACTATCAATCCACCATGAATCTTTGTCACCTTCACTTGATATTAGACTTTAAGAACACATCAAAAGATAATCACAACCACCTAGATCCTCATCATTAGTGGTAAAGTTGCTTTGCTTGCTACCTTCATCTCTTTGCTTCTTCAAACATTCATTTGCAAAATGCCCTTTGATTCCACAATAGAAGCATTTTAACTTAGACTTATCTTTCTTTTTGCCAAAAGAGGAAGTCTCACCTCTTGCCCTTTAGACCACTTGCCCTTGAACTTGCCTTTGATGAAGATAGCCTCCTCTTCATATTGAGATGTTGATGTGGATCCACCTCCTCTTGATTGAAGCTTAAACTCCTCATTCACCCAGATCTCTTGCAAATCCACAATACTTGGCAAAGTCTTTTGAATAGCAAAACTTTGAACAAGATTAGCATGATCATCCAACAAGCCATTAAGTATAACTTGACCAAGTTCTACCTCCTTAATGCTTTCATCAATACATGCTAACTCATCATTGAATGCTTTAACCCTCAAAACAAAAGCATGAGTACTCTCTTCCTTCTTTTTCAAACTTTGAAAGATTTGCCTCCTAAGAGTAAGCACCCTAGATGTAGACTTGGATTCATAAAGCTTTTTCAAAGCTTCCCAAGCCTCCAAAGATTATGTGCACTTACCAATCTCCTTGAGAAGTTTATTGGTAACATTCATCTTAATCATGTGTAGAGTGATGAAAATCTAGCAAGTTCACATGTGTGGGAACCAACCTCAGAATGTGAATGATCTTTGTTAAGCTTTGTATTTAGCACATAAACTGATTCTAGATTGAGTATCAAGATCTAGTTATAGAATTTATGACCAAAGCACAATCTAGCATGCTAGTAATCAAAGAATGGTTACTTTCACAAAGAATGGAATAAGTAGTAGCATAGCCTTCTACTCGAGTTAGAGAGAGAAAAGGAGAGAGAGCAAAATTCAAGCATACAATGTGATAGATCCAAAATGACATCATTTAGCTTCAAAGCTTGGTTCTTCATCATATGAGAGAGCTCACATACATTTATGGAGATTGGAATAGCTTGAGGTAGAGCCATCTCTCTTCTATTTTCATCCACATCTAAAAGTGATAACTAGCAAAATAGTGACATTTGTCACTTTACATGCATGCATTTCTACCTACTTTTACCAAGTGGCAAATTCTAAACTAGAATTGTCCAAATCACTATGCATGTGTCCAATACACTTTGTGCATGACTTGCATGTCACTTTGGAACACTTACAACCTTTGCATGTGATATGACACGAGTTTCTATAAGCCCATATTTGGCATTTCTATGTCTACATTCTATATGCATGTTGTATTTGACCAACTAGACTCATGAAACCATGTAGCTCGAGTTTCCTCTAGGCCAAATTTGGCATTTGCAATAAGAAACATTACATACACATAGGAAAAACGTTACCAAAGCCTAAAGTCATGATAGATGATTTTTCATTTTCAACACTCCTCCTAAAAATTAATCTATGTTGACTTGAACATGGATCTTGGAATTAATCCAAGATTGGCTCTATGCTTGATGAAGGAATTTTTGCTCAGAAGCGCGCTCTTTCTAAAATAGTACTCTGATGAAACAGAGAGAAAGAAGCGAGTTATTGTGCTCTAAGGTTCGATCAAATGAATAAACAATGATCTTGTTTTTCTACCTATTGTCTATGTTTGATTTGAAGTCTATATATACAATTTACATTGGTACATGAAAGCGGTGTCTAATGTAGATCATGGCAAGAGGATCGTGAAGCGATGGAGCATGATCAATGGCACGAGAATTGTGAAGCAGTCGAGCGTGAAGTCCAGCACCGCTCTGGTAATGACTGCAAAAGATGCTTTTGCGGTTCCTTTGAAGTCAGTCCCCTTCGTAAATTGTAATCGCTAGTGACCGCAAGTGGTTCACTTGCGGTGGCTTTGCGGTCATCATTGAAGCTGGTCTCCGCCACTAATAGTAAATCAAGCTCTTGCGGTGCCTTGTGGTTCTTCGCAACTCACGACCGCTAGTGACCGCAAGTGGTTCACTTGCGGTGTCTTTGCGGTCATCCACTTGCGAGACCTTTGAATTAACTTCCGTTACTGACCACAAGTAAGGCTCTTGTGGTACTCCACAGCTCACAACTGTTAGTGACCGCAAGTAATTCACTTGCGGTGTCTTTGCGGTCATCCACTTGTGGGGCCTTTGAACTAACCTTCGTTACTGACCGCAAGTAAGGATCTTGAGGTGCCTTGCGGTACTTAATAAAAATTTTGGGAAGAACAATATTGACCACAAATGACCTTATTGTGGGGCTTTTGCGATACATTATAAAGGTCGAAATAGACCGCAAAAAGAAACTTTTGCGGTGTCTTGTGATGACTTCAAAAACCTGTTTTACATAGAGTATTTCTGTAGATTGTAAATTTGTACAAATATTTACATATAGAATGGAAGGATCTAGATTAGCAACAAGATAAGGGATGGAGAGGATAGAAATCCATTCCTTCAATCTTACACTCAATGTCATTTGTTGTATAGATTGATCTTTTAGTACCCTCATATGGCAAGAGACTAGTGAATGAAATTTTAGAACTAGACATATGGGAACTAGCCCCACTATATATCCACCACAACTCCTCACTCTTGAAGGGAGATAGAAGAACTTGACATCATCAATGAATCCTCCCTATCACTCTCATTACCCTCACTCTCTTTCTCATTAATAAGGTTAGCTTGCTTGAATTGGTTTTTTTTCTTGAAGCAATTTGAAGCATAGTGGCCTTTCTTTCCACAAAAGAAACACTTGATCTTTGACTTGTTCTTCTTTTCACTAGATGTTGTAGCTTGTGAGGAATGATCTTCATCTCCATCTTTGGCCTTGTCGTTGTCCTTCTTGAAGTGTTTTTGTTGTTGTCCTTTGCTCCTCCCCTTTGGCTTGTCCTTTGTGAAGAATGTTTTGTCCTCTCCACCATCCTTTAATGAAAGTTTTTGTTGATCCTCAATAGCTCGTTCTCTTGCCTACACTCCTCAACAATAAGAACTCCTTGTAATGCTTCCAAGCTTGGAAGCTCCTCTTGGATTGCATAAGTTTGAACAATATTGTTAAATTCATTTCTCAATCCATTAAAGATTACTTTGCACTAATTCATTTTGAATGATATAATAGATTATGGGATATTGTGTGGTAGAGTAAGTGTGTGATGTGGTAGACTAAGTGTAGAGTGGAGTGGAGTGTGGGTCAACTCCTCCTTGTTTTCCTTACTTGGCTAGCATATTTTGTTTTGTTAGTGTTAAAAAGCATTTTTGTTAATGAAGATAACAAGGCTAGGAAGAGGCGACCCATCTTCAACACTCCTCATTGGACCGAGAGTCTGCCACTTGTACTACAACTACACTCGAGATCTTTGCATACAAGAATCACAATACATTTGGCACCGTTGTCAAGGAGCCAAATGGCCCATTTCTACTTCTTTGATATCTTCTCCTTTTACTAGTTTTTGTGATGAATGTTTCATGAGTTGCTTATTGCGCACGTCTCACTAATTTATGAGATGCTAGAAGCTTCGTGTTGTCCTAAAACAATCAACCTATTTTCTTTTTTCTTCTCTCTTTGTTTGTTTATGCTTAGCCTTATCTCTCATGGCTTGTTTATATTCAATGCTAGTTGCCAAAGCACTACGTCAAGCATTGTTGACCCGGCCAACTTGCGCATGGTTTGTTCCAATGAGGCATTGTCAATTTAATGATTCCATCTCTAAAACATAAGAAACCAACAAATTTAGATTAGAAACGTGTTCTTGCTGCAAGTCACTCAAATTCGGATAATATGCATTATGGGCTTCTGCACCAAGGTGGACCTTGAACACCATTCGATTTATGTGGTGTTGAGCAATGATTTTTCAATATGTGTTGCGCGAGCGGACTAATCACCTGGTCCAAATACCCATTCATCATTTCATCATAAAGTGGACCAATTTTTTTTTTTTTATAAACCCAAACAAATTTTTTGCAGCGATTAGAGACATATGTAGTGCCTTGGAAGCTAGGCTAGCTAGATGTTTCTTCTCAATTTCACCACCATGCTACATCATAGACAAGCCTTGCTCTTGTTTGTAGTGTTTGAAGGTCCAAAGCAAGACATGTCCAAGGGCTAGAGTTTATGCGAAGTAACTCAAGGTCCAAAACCAAAAAAGTCCAAGAGCTAGTACAATTTCAGCGCCCTTGTTGTTTATTAAATTCACAGCTTCAAATCATTTGAATCAGAGGCCATGGTTAACTAGAAAAATAGTCAATCAATAGCCTTGATGAATAGGTTCTCACTTGCATCTTAATTGCATTAATAGGTGAATTCCCCAAAAGTTACATTCTTGCTACGTAAAATCAGTTGACATTTTAATGAAGAAAATGGTGAAAACTCACAAAACGATATTTTTGGGGCAAATTTTTCTTACATGCACCTTCCATATGCCGAAAGGTGCACGTAAAAAAATTAATTCTTTTCGACACACACCTTTTGCCCGAAAGGTGCGTGTAAAAAAAAAATTACAACAAAAAAAAAATGTAAAAATGGATTTCGGGTGGAGGAAGGACTCCTCGGGCGTTCCGCCCAGAGAAGTGTCTGGACGCCCTTCCTCGACGAAATGCATGCCCTTTGTGGAAGATGGCAAAAGAAAACTATTTGTTCTTTGAGCATAAATGGAAGTTTGGATGTGCAAATGTAGGTCCTTGCCCCCAACGCAACACAGGAGTCAGAGTCAGGACAAAGAGAAAAGAGAATGCTTCGTGCTTGCCAACTATGATTCCAATTTCCCTGAGTCCTTGCCTGCACGATCTTCAATGATTCACTACCCAAGCTGTCTTCACACGATTCTGAGATTGGCAGTTGGCTGGGGCTCCAACTACCTTCAATGGGCTGGCCGCTGCCTGCATAATCATGGACGACTCCAGCGTAATAAATCACCATCTCTGCGCGCATGACAGGCCCTCCACGATTGCTAACAAGTCTCTGAGATCTTCAAATGGCTGATTTCATCAATGTTATTTATGCTTCGGGAACCTGAAGAATCGGCGCACTTTCTCACGTTGATTTCAGAGCCTATGGCCGTAGATGAGACGCCAATCAGATGAAGCACTCCTGTGTGATAATGCTGGAGTTCCTTGAATGGGTTGGTATCTTCCGCACTGCAGGATGCAAGCTCCTTAACACACCAGTTGAGAGAAGCATGGTAGAAAGTAAAAAGCACGACATTTCAAATCACCAGGAATGGAGCTTTCTCAACAAGCTAGAATCTGACTCTTCCACAGAACCTTGCATTTCGAATCAAATCATCTTCTGAACACATGGCTTCTACCGCTCGCCTCTTATTGGGACGGGTTCTATGACGCCCGCCCCACTGCGTTACCGCCACGTGTCCCAGGCGTAAATGGCTCCTGCCCTGTTCTACCCATAGCCCTCATTTATCCCATAAGTATTCTTTTGGGATTTCTCAGAGGCAATATATACCCAATCTTTCCCTATAGCTTATAAGTATTTTTTTGAGATTTATGGCAATATATACCCAATCTCTGCCTATACTTCACATGTGTGTGCGTGTGTCGGTTGGCACCGCTTGACACTGCCCTTGCTTGGCGTCACTTGCCTGTGCTTGCCTGGCGCCACAAGCGCTGTCCCTGGGACCATGGCCTGATGCCACTCTTGCCCGCCTGGGACCGCAACATGATGTTGCCCAAGCCACATTTTTGACGGGCACTGTGCGCGCCCGACCGTGGCCCAAAAAAATTTCGGGCAGCCCAAACCACCTGTCCCAAAGGCACGGGAGCGGGCGTTACTTCCCCTCCTGTGCCAATAAGCGACTTCGGCTTCTACCCTCTCAGCACTTTATGTAGGGCATGTCTGTGGAAATGTAAATTGTGCTGATTTATGTCCAATTTGTGAATTGAGTTTGCTTGGCACCACCTGCCCAATGCCTTGCTTGGCGTCACCTGTGATGCCACTCTTGCTTGCCTGGTGCCACCTGTGTTGCCTGGGACCGCGACATGATGTTGCCCAGCCCTAAAGGCTTTCCAAAAGCTTAAGGATGCATTGGTTTCAACACCAATCTTACGCCCACCCAATTGGTCCATTGAGTTTCACGTGCATACGGACGCATCGAAGTATGCAAATGGAGCAGTCTTAACCCAGCCAGGTGAACACAAAAAGGATTTTCCAATCCGATTTGCAAGTTGACAGCTCAGTGATACAGAAATGAATTATTCAACCACAGAGCGAGAAGCACTGGCAATGATTTATGCGGTTAAGAAATTTCAACACTACATGATGGCCACACATTTTGCTTTTCATACGGACCATCAACCCTTGCTCTATCTCGTTAATAAAACTTGCAACACCGGGAGAATCACCAGATGGCTACTTCTGTTGTTGGAATTTGATTTTTGGATAGTAGTTCGCAAGGGAAAACAACACTTTATGGCAGATCATGTGTCTTGAATCAAGGGAAAGGAGATTGCAACCCAACCCGACGATGAGCTGGCCGATGCTGCCTTGTTTTACGTAGACACAGTACCAGAATGGGCCGCCGACATTGTTGAATATCTAATGCGGGGCCAACCAGACAAGTCACTACCAAAGGCGGATCAGCGGAAATTGATCTTGAAGGCTAGACCTTATTAGCTGATTGCCGGCCAGTTTCATCGAAGAGGACCCGACGGAATTCTTTGGTGGTGTATTCTCCCTCATGAGGCCACGCAGATCATTTCGCTTTCACATGAAGGCATGGGTGGAGGCCATTTTGCATCCGACATTACAGTTCGCAAGATCCTACAATCAGGATGTTGGTGGCCAACGATTCATAAGGATACGAAGGAATACCTGAAAAAGTGCGATGTGTGCCAAAGGGCGAGAAGACCAACAAGATTGAATTATGATTTACTGCATCTTGTCTTAGCCCAAGCACCATTCGAAAAGTGAAAATTGGATTATATTGGTCCAATTCACCCTGCAGCAAGGAGTTCCCAGGATCGATACATAATCGTAGCCACAGACTATCTCACCAAGTGGGTTGAAGCCAAGGCAGTAAGAGTAGCTGATGCTAGGACCACTACCAAGTTCCTTTATGAAAATATCATTGTGCGCTTTGGATGCCCGGTGGAACTAGTCAGTGATCGCAAAAGTCATTTCATCAATGAGACCATCAAGGTCCTGTTGGAGGAATTCTTCGTGATCCACAGAACTAGTATGCCTTATTATCCTTGTGGTAATGGGCAAGTAGAATCATCCAATAAGATCCCATGTAGCGTGCTCACGAAAACAGTTGAAGCTAGCAGATCAGATTGGGAACATAAGTTGCATGTTGCTATGTGGGCATTCAGGACAACATATAAAGGAAGCATTGATCAAACACCCTTCCAATTGGTATATGGTCAGGATGTTGTAATGCCAATAGAGTTTCTAGTTCCTTCATTAAGGATTGCTACCACGCAACATCTTAATGAGTCCAAATCTCTACAACTATGCCACGAAGCTTTGCATAAACTCTGTGAAACACGCCTACTAGCTGTGCATGAACTGGCAGTTGAAAAAGAAAGACACAAAGCATGGCATGATAGTAGGTTACAAAAGAAGGATCTTCGTTTCGGAGATCTGGTCCTGATGTATAAAACCAAGGTGATCAAGGGAAAATTAAAATTCATAGGCGAAGGTCCTTATCGGATCAAGGAAATTCTTAATCATGGAGCCGTGAATTTAGAGAAGCTAGATGGGATGCCATTCGACACATCCATCAATGGTAGCCGGTTGCACAAGTATTGGCCACCACAGTAAGATAGATCTAGATTGGTGGTGGCACAATACGAAAAGCTATTCTGCTAAACCATCACTGCTAGATCTAGGAAGATCAAGCCAAATCAAGCTAGATCCATCAAGATTCGGCCAGATCTGGCAAGATCGGGGAAATCCATTAGAATCCAAAAGGAATCCAGATCCAGATGGGATCAAGGAGGAAGCAAATCATCATATTATGCTAATAAGTCCCCTAAATTTGCAGATCAGAGACCTCTATCTCAGTAACTATGTCAAATTAAGGGCAAAATTCAACCATAACTGGTGGATCTGCTACCAATTATCCATTAGAACTTCCAGAGAACTACCAACAGTCAGATCAAGCATGGATGAAGCTGATTGCCAAATTGCAAAAGTACTTCTTTCATGATTTTTGGAGATCCCCTGGGAGATAGCTCTTGAAACTTGGACAGTCACTAGATCCGACCCAAATGCAGCCATAATAATCTCTGCGAGAGTTCCTGATGGAAGAATCATCATTTTTAGTATGTGCGAGGGTTCCCATAAACTGAATCTACAGAACTCTCACAGAGCATCAAGATCATCTTACCAACCCTCGCAAGGTGTCTAAATGGAATCAGAGCAGTGAAATTAGCCTGTCTACATAGTCTGATCTTGAAAATACAATCACAAGAACATGTTCTGCGAGAGATGACTTCTTGCGAACCCTCGCAAACAGTCTGAACCCTCGCAGAACCTTCACATGGCAGTCAAATCACCTTCTGAACTCTCGCAGACTTCCCTGAGGTCTTAAAATTTTGTGAAGAAGATCTTTGCCAAAATTTGGGTGGAATTGAACAAGGAAAATTTGATTTCACCTAATATGCACTCTAAATTCCGCGGTTCAAGGATACGATGGCAAGAGCTTTGCCATCCTTTTCTTTCCATGTTGGTAGCATTTTAGATTCCGCCGGTTTGGCTATAGAACCACTGACATATCCCCATAGCTCCTTTTCGATCTGAATCATCCTCATCTTGAATTTCCACATGTGGAAATCGTCTCTGTTGAACTTGTTGATCAAGCGGATCTCTGAGGTTGAGCCTTCCATGATGATCAATGAACAGAGATTACAAATCAGATATAAAAACTAGCTCTGAAATATGAACTTGCAAGGTTCTTCATCTCAAGACTCTTAGTGCATCCAAAAACCATGTGCTTTTATACCACTATGATGGGACACAAGATGGATATTCACAGGCTGTAGCGGAATAGAGGTCGTCGTCCCACCAAAGAAAAACAATGATGAAGAAGGATCTTGGATTACTTAGAGATTAAGATGTAGAACAATTTTGATTTGTTTAGATGTCAAAGTAGCTATCGTAGACAACCATAGAGAATGCAAACAATTTAGGCTTCTGAGACAGACGTGCTATTCTCTCTTTCTAACAAATAGGCTCTGATAATAGAGAGAAAGAGTGATATACATTCAAGCATTCAGCAAAAATATAGTTGTTACGAAAAATAGCGCTTCTGTATAAAAGGGTCTTGTAGTAACAACAATATCATATCACAAAACAGTGGCACAATGCACGTGATCCTACTTACAGAAGCTAATGAATGATATCTTTCTAAATACACTTTACTCTCTCTAAATGGTCACTAACTATGAGGAGTCAGCTACTAGAAGACCACTTTTGGTCGTTTGATATTTGTCATGCTTTCGCACTCTATGTGTGTATATCTCTCTATTTTTGTATGTTCTCTTCAAATCGCTCGGATGTTTACATAGTTATCAGAGAACTATAGTTATTCTAATTATAGTTTAAAAGATCATTGACTACCCTTGTTCTTGATCTGTAGATCGATTATTAGTGCATCGTGAAGATGTGAGGAGGTACAACAAAGGATTTGTATATCGGTTATTGGTGCATCGTGAAGATGTGAAGAGGTACAACAAAGAATCTCCTTTGTACGCATCAGGAGCATGAAAATGTGGCATCGTTGCAACTGTAGCCTGACTGTAGGACCGTGAAGATAAAATCATATGATGTCAAAGACTATCAAATTCTCAAGCACAATGAAGCCAAAAAGAAGATTCAACAGCACCAGAAAAAAAAGCACTGACTCTATCAAAAATTCCCAAGAAGATGAAAAGGCATTGATGGTACAAGACGAACCCATTAGAGATGCCCCATTCCAACCTTATTGGCTATAGCTATTGCAGATAATCTAGACATTCATTAGATGGACGTCCAGACAACATTCCTTCACAAATACATTCAAGAAGAAATTTTCATTTATCAACTAGAAGGTTACGTCCTTCAAGGCCAAGAGCATTTGGTATGTAAATTGCAGAAGGCGCTTTATGGCCTCAAGCAAGCTCCTAGGGCCTAGTATGAACGAATCAATCACTTCTTGTTGTAGCACAATTTTACTTCATGCTTTGCAGACTCAAATGTGTACCTCAAGAACAAAGGCTCAAGCTATGTGATAATAGCCTTATATGTCGATGATTCTTTAATCATCAGCAACTCAATTCAGTT
The DNA here is from genome assembly GCA_029204225.1 of Diphasiastrum complanatum. NCBI lineage: Eukaryota > Viridiplantae > Streptophyta > Lycopodiopsida > Lycopodiales > Lycopodiaceae > Diphasiastrum > Diphasiastrum complanatum. The sequence goes on from CM055110.1 coordinate 31,540,553, forward strand.
ATTGCACGAGACAAAGTCTCTACTTTCACAAGAATCTGAAATGATTGATTTAGAGCCAGTTCATTACCTACTTGGTATAGAGATCACTAGAGATCGCGCAAGCAGAAGGATTATTGTAAGCCATGAAGCATACTTGAACAATGTACTTCGTAGATATGGCATGGAGGACTGTAAGTTGATAGACACACCAATGGATCCAAGATCCAAGCTATCAAAAGACATGTGTCCCAAAACCAATGCAAAACAGAAGGAGATGAACAGATATACTTATCAGTCCATCATCAGATCGATAATGTACTCTATGATGTGCACACGTCCTGATCTAGCTTATACAATAAGCACACTGTCGTAATACATGTCCAATCCAGGCCTACAACATTGGAAGGCTCTACAACGATTAATGAGGTACATTCAAATAGATGAGGCACTATGCTTTGCACTGTAATGGAAATACAGCACTCACACTAGTTACCTACAGAGATTCTAATTGGGTAGGAGACATTGATACCAGAAAATCCATGTCTGGGTATATCTGTTTTCTTGCAGGAGGACCCATTTCATGGAATAGTAGAAAGTAGAAATAAATTTCGTTTTCCTCTACGGAATCTGAATATGTTGCAGCTACATCAACAATAAAGGAGATCATATGGCTTAGAAGATTGCTTCAGAATCTGCAATTTCTGCAAATTGGCTCTACTATACTTCAGCGCAATAATCAGAGATGTATAACTCTATCCTCAAATCCACGAACTCATGCTAGAACCAAACATGAGGTTCAGTTTTATTTTCTTAGAGAGAAAGTTCAAAACAAAGATGTTGTACTAAGTTACTGTCACACAAACAGTATGTTGGCTAATATTTTGACAAAACCATTGTCTAGGAAAAAACACTTTACTATGGTAGGATTGTTAAGTCTCAATTTGAATTCAGATTCATAGCAGTAAGCTTAAGGGAGAGTGTTGGAGTCTAATTTTACTCCTACTCGTCCTTTTCACCCCCCTTCATCTATTAAGGAAATCACTCTTTCAAGCATCTAGAAATGGTCTACCTTTTTTGACAATCTGTAGAAATACACGGAAAACTTCAACAAGCAAGATACTGCAAGGAACCACTAGAAACCACAAGTATCTAGCCTATGGGTACTTATGAAAGAGACCTAAGTAAATCGCAAAGTCTTGCTTATGATCAACGAAGCAAAGGCTACAGCTCATTGCCAAAGGCACTACCAGACACCGTAAGTTATCACTTACGGTCACCTACAAAGTGAATGAACGGCAGTTGACCAAAGGAAACCGCCAAGTCAACGATTGTGGTTGACATACGGTTTTATCTGCATGCTCCTACAATCAGCTCTAACGATTGCAACGGCGCCACATTTTCACACTCTTGACGCATACGAAGGAGATCCTTTTGTTGTACCTCTTCACATCTTCACGATGCATCAATAACCAATCTCCAGATCAAGTACAAGGGCTATTTATGATCTTTTAAACTATAATTAGAATAACTAAAGATCTTCTGACATCTATATAAACATATGAACGTTTTGAAGAGAACATACAGAGATAGAGAGATACACACACACAGAGTGTGAAAGCATGACAGAGATCAAACGACCAAAAGGGGTCTTCTAGTAGCTGACTCGTCAAAGTTAGTGATCATTTAGAGAGAGTAAAGAGTATTATGAAAGATAGCATTCGTTAGCTTCTGTAAGTAGGATCATGCGCATTGCGCCATTGTCTTGTGATCTGATTTACTATAACACCCTTTTATACATAAGCGCTATTTTTCATAACAGTTGTATTTTTGTTGAATGCTTGAATGCCTCTCACTCTTTCTCTCTATTAGCAGAACCTATCTGTCAGAAACAAAGAATAGCACGGCTGTCTCAGATGCCTAAATTGTGCGCATTCTCTATAGTTGTCTACGACACCTACTCTGACATCTAAACAAATTAGAATTGCTCTACATCTTAATCTCTAAGTAATCCAAGATCCTTCTTCATCATTGTTTTTCTTTGGTGCGACGATGACCTTTATTCCGCTGCGGCATGTGAACATTCATCTGGTGTCCCATCAAGGCAAATTGTAGATTCAGCCAATGGTAATGTGCGTGGACAGCCAAAGTGCCATATGTCTTATTTCATTCTTGAAATCATTTGTAATGTGGAACTATATTTTATATATACTCCGTAGTTTTATTTGCATTGTCAAGACAATCATTGTCTTTAAATGGAAATGGGTAAACAAACCGACTGAAAAATTGACTCATATGAACACGATACTACTTTGCCAATGGAATGATTTACTTATCGACAATTGCATTGTAAGACTAGGTAACTCAGTTAACTCTAAGAGAGAATATTTTTGAAGAGTGCCATTTTGTAACCAATATGTCAACCAGAGATTTTTTCAAAAGAATATATTGTTAGAATGAATTCCATTTCTTTATCAACTTACGGATCCTAGTTTCTACTAAGATCCATCGTGGGATGGTCTAGGAAAAGCATGCAAAGAAAATCTCAAAAATCAGGAAAAGTCCTATCTACTTGTGTTACATCAATGTAGCTTAATACAACTAATGTCCGACCACATTTAGATAAATGACATCCAAAGATGGCTAAAGAGTTTGTTACCTCTTAGTAAAATTGACTCGTATAATCAGAAAAGAATTATTGATTTTCTAGGGAAGGATTGTTGGAATTCGATGCTCAGCCTCAAATCCATTAAATAATGGGCATCCTGAAGATCTGTCGAAATTCGACTGCATCGACTTCAAAGTCACGAAGTTATTGAAGTCATTGACTTCATCAAACTTCGACTTCTCATGTATATACATATGTTCAAGACTTGACTTGCTTGACATCAAAGTACTCGACTTACTCGACATCGACATTTCAACACTAATTCCATCAATCAACTTTGTTGACTCAACCGACTTTATATCAACCGAATAGCTCAACTTTTTCCATCAAGGAAAATCGATCCAAATGAATTGTCAGAAGTCTTTATGGCAGTTCACCTACTATTGTACATACACTTATTGTTATAAGGTGGTTGTAATAAATAGCATATAGCAGTTAATGCTAAAAGATATTTAACGGATAGATATTTGTCAAGAGTATAGAATCAATTGAGAACACACTCAGTAGTAAGTTGATCACTAATCAATCTTCTCACAAGAAGAATTCCTATTGTCAGTGTTACTACACTCAACGAACATGTTGAAGTTATTACTTCAAGCAATTGTACTCATTGTTGATATTAATCAAAGTGCAATTTCTATCTCAATTTTGTATTGTTCATTTGCGCTTATCTGAATCATTCATCTTGAATATTTCTGCTGCTAACTGTGGCGCTTCCGATCTCACACATCATGCTCGCTCTACTCCCGCTGCCAATCCTCTCGATTTCCAACATAGTATCAGAGCGGGCAGTTCAGTAATCTGCATTTCTATTGTAGATTATCAGTCTTGTTTCTACTAAGACATTGTTCTAGCAAGCGCACAGCCAGCAGTATTCTGATTTCATTGCTTCTACTAATGATCTCGCTTAAATCAGAATGGATCCGTCTACTAGTTCATCTATGATTGACAAACTTGATGGAGAGAACTACCATCTCTGGAAGCTCAAGATGAAGGTCATATTACTAGCCAAAGAACCATGGGACATCGTTGATGGCATAGAACTCAACTAGAAGGTGATGCAGTCATCATCATCAAGTGGAGACTAAGAAATGGCAAGGCATTTTCCATGATTACTCTCAATATCAAGGATACCCAAATCATCCATATATGTGCTGCTCAGACTGCTAAGCATGCTTGGGACATCCTAGCAACTCTCTACGATATCAGGGACATGACCTCCAAGCTTCACTCGAGGAAGAAATTCTTCACCCTTAGAATGTCTGATGCAGATAATGTTTCAAGTCATCTTTGACACTTTCAAAAACCTTATGGAGCATATGACTGCAACTGGATCAGTCATGGAAGATTTCGATGCTGTTATGACTATCATCGAGTCTTAGACTACCTAAAGCCTATGAAAATTGGGTTATGGCAATTTTGACTCAGGAGCATCTCATTTTTTAAAGAGTAATTTCTATGCTTCTACAAGAGGAGATCAAAAGAACTGCATCATCTTGGGCTCAGGATCGGACCCTTAGGCTCTATATTCCAAAAATCAAAAGTTTAGATCCAAGAGATCTACAAAGTCAGCTTATCTTGACAAGAAGAGCAACATGCAGTCTAGATCGAACTCAAACTCCTTATCATTCCAACCAGTGCAAAAACTGTAAGCGGACTGGCCATGAAATCAAGGACTGTAGAACTCTAAAATACAACAATGAGAAGAAGAAGCAGTTCCAACAACAAGCACATAGTGCTACAACCAGTCACTCGATCCAGCAACAAGAGGAAGATAAAGCAGCCTTCATGACCAAGGTCGGAGAACAACAGGATATCGATTCCTAGTATTTGGACTCTGGAGCAACACAACATATGACTCACCATCTAGACTAGTTCAAGGACTACAAGTCATTCACTCACTCTCGAGTTGTGCAACTTGGAGACAACTCATCTCATTCTATCGAGGGTGAAGGAACAATCAGAGTCGAATTTCAAAAATGTGAAGTCAAGTTGCCGTCCAATATTCTCCATGTTCCAAATCTGATCAAAAGTCTGCTCTCAATTAGCAGAATCACTGATTCAGGTCGAAGGGTCGAATTTGATACAAACGGCTACACCATTCTTCACAAATCTCGGAAAGTTCTAGCTTTCTAGAGAAGAAGTGGCTATCTTTACAAACTCAATAGTCAAGCTCTTCACACAACCACTTTTGAATCAACTGATATGCTTTGGCATTTCAGATTAGGCCATCTTAAATTTAATAGTATCCAGCAAATGTCGACTCAGAATCTAGTGCAAGATCTACCTTCTGTTAGCAAACCAACTTCTCCATGTGAAAGCTGTATTGTCAACAAGCATGCTAAAAGTCCCTTTATTTCTGATTCAGTTCATACTTCTAAAGGTTTGCTTGATCTTGTACATTGCGACATTTGTGGCCCAATGCAGACTGCTTTGACAGGGGGAGCTCTCTATTTCCTAACTTTCATCGATGACTTCTCTCGAAGGACTGCAACTTATTTTCTGAAGAACAAATCAGAAGCATTCAAGTTCTTCAAGCGATTCAAGACATCTACTGAAAATCAGACCCAGAGGAAGATCAAAGCCCTATGCACTAATGGAGGGGGAAAATTTATCTCCATTGAATTCAAGGAGTTCTGCAAGGCCAACAGAATACATCAACAGTACACAACAAGCTACTCAGTACAGTCCAATGGTGTAGCCGAAAGGAAGAATCGAACATTCATCGAAAGTGCCAAGAGCATTCTGGCCCATGCCTCTCTTCCAAACAATTTCTGGGTAGAAGTTGTTACTACAGTTGCCTATGTACAAAATCGATCCATTACAAAGGCCCTGAATGGCAAAACACCTTATGAGGTGTGGACACGATCGAAGCCATCACTCAAAAATATTCGAGTGTTTGGATGCATTGCTTATGCTCAGATCCCTGTTGATCTAAGAAAGAAATTGGACAACACTAACAAAAAGTCGATATTCATAGGATTTTTCCCAGATCACAAGGCATACAAGCTCCACAACATGGACATTCAGAAATCGTTCACAAGTAGAGACGTTGTTTTTGTGGAAGACGAATTCATCGACCACAAGGGGAAAGCTACATTGACTTCCAATCCTAGAGGCATCAGATAATCAAAGTTCAACCCAGAAGAAATTTATATGTCGCATCCAACGTGCTGGAAAAGTGTGGAATGACCAACTGCAAAGCGAGTCACTTTCCACTTGACCTTGGTCTAAAGCTTTCAAAGGAACGATCTCCTCAAACAGAGGCAGAAAAGGAAGAAATAAAGCAATATCCATTTCACTCCATCGGCTCACTGATGTATGCAATGCTCTGTAGACGACCAAACCTTGCATACTCGATCAGTTCAATCAGCCAGTTCCTATTGAATCCAGGTCCAACCCATTGGAAAGTGCTCATGAAGGTCATGAAGAATGTCCAAGCAACCAAACATCTCAACATTTGTTATGGAGGTAGCCAATCTGCCAATATTCTTGGGGGAAAGCCTTTTGGCGAGCTTTTTGTGGCGAGGTTTTTTGTGTTTAAAGCGAGCTTTTTTAGCGCCTTACGATACAACCGGATTTGGGTCCAACCTGGCATCTACATGTCCATGTGACGGAGGGGAATGATGAACACGTGAGCAATATGTATTGACAATATTTTTCCAAGCAAAACTTTTTCTATAAAATGTATATTTCTCGGATCTATGTTAGCAGTCCCAAGTTCCACAACATAATTTTTTGCAGTATACTTTAGGTTTTTGAATGTCTAACATCACAACTCTTGGAGGGCTACCTTTTATTTAGATTGAATAACATTGAAATTTTCACCTTTGTGTACAAAATGGCATGTGAAATAAATACCCATATTCAATACAAGACATAACTAAGATTGCAATTCTTGGAAATAATTAGTGGCAATTAAGAGACTGGTTACTTATTGATGTTTTTGAAAACTGAGATAGATTGGGAATCGATTTTGTTGGTATTGGTGGTCATATTCACTGTCTCATCTTTAAACTGGTGGTCAGATTGTAAGAACAACCATGATTTTAAATTTGACATTTTTATCAAAATGAGGACCATTGCTAGTTTTGTCCAACCTTTGATTGTGACAAAGAGGTCTAAAGAGACATTTTGCTTTCCATAATCAGTAGCAAGTCTTGCTCTGCTATTATACTAAGTTAGCTGAAATTTCAATGAGATCAAACAACCAGTAAAGTAAGTTGTGGATGTATATATTATGTCCTTTAAGCTACTTCTTGTGTATCCTTTCAATTTGTGCCCTTTGGACCTATCATACTGAAGAAGATGAGCCAAATTTGTATTTATTGGGCCTAGTGGCTTCCCTCTCCATTATCCTTTTATGGGTGTTTCTAAATAAAGCAAACTCCATTTCCCCATTTGATTTGTTTCAAATCACATATTCTAGATATTGAAAGTATCTGTCTGAGTTGAGGTCATTCTCTGGTTCAAGCAAAAAAATGTTTGGACAGATGTAATAAGCATATTTGTAGTTACCACTATGGGTGATTTTTAAGTTTTATGGTGCATATCTTTTTTGCAGCTTGTACTTTCTACAAGTCTGATTTGGACCAGAAACTAAGTGTGAAAATTGTCAACATTTCCTAGCTAGTTTGAGGCCTAAATTGGCTAAAATTGTAAATAGTTTTGGTTCTGGAGTTTCACACGTGTGAACCAGGCCACAATGTTTTTATTTACTGTATTTTTTCAGTATGATGAAGTGTCAAACTTCATACCCTTCAAAATGAGACCATTTTGATGTATTTTGGTCATATAAGCCATTTTTAGCTATTTTTCCTATATAGGGAATATCTAGGGTCAAGTACCTTCTAGAGAGAGGAGAGAGAGTCATCTTCCTCATCCATAAATAGTAGGGAAGTCGTGGAGAACAGGTTGGAGAAACCTTTTGTATGCTTCATTGAGATCAATAGATCATTGTCATTGTTTCTTACTCCATTGAGAGCATTGTTGTGTGTATTGTCTTCAAGCTATTGTGTATGATCTTAGGTGCTTTCCAAAAGTGGTAGGCTGATGTATTATGGACTGTATAATGCTATTTTGGGCCGCACTTGATGTTTATGGAAGTTTCCATTTGTGATAAATGCTTTTTGATCAAGTTCTTTGCATTCTAGGTAGCATAGAATGTGTTGCCAATTCCTAGCTTATGTAGTTTGGAGTGCAAGCATTCAAGCCAATGATCTTGGAGTTTAGATCCACTTAGGATCTGTATTTTTCACATGGTATCAGAGCTGGTTGGCTTCTATTTACAGTAAGTATTCCATTTTTGGTGATATTTGGATGTTTGATCAAGTTCTAGCATGATTTTGCATTGCTTTGTTGATCAAATCTTACTAACCTTTGTTTTGTGAGTTGAACTTGTGGATCAAAAGCATATTTTAGGTCTATTGAAGATCAGAGGCTGAAAAGAAACTATTTTGGATCAGATCATAACACCTAATCATTTGTGATTGTGAGGCTTGTGCATATTCAATACTAACAATGTTCTTTTCAATCCTATTGTTGACAATCTCCATTCTTGGATGAACACTCTCCTTAAGTGGATGAAACTTCTCCTTAAGTGGATGACAAATGCTCTTTTGAGTGAGTTGTAATTCTCCTAAAGGCTGAGCAAAGCTCCCATTTGGATGAAAGATCCCCTTTTTTGGGTGAACATATTGTAAGCTCCATTGTGAAGAGCATATTGTAAAGATTGTCATCAATTTTGGCATAAATTTTGGTGTACTTTGTTGAGCATGTAAGTAACTCTCCTTATGTAATTTGATTGGAGCATTTACTGGAAGGTGTTAACCATTATGCAAGTGTGTTTTCAGGTTCTTAACAGGTTGAGGAACATTCTCATGTGAAGTGATCTTAGATCTACATCTAAACACCAAGATTTGACAAGATAGTGAAGCTAGTCTTGTGATTCACTAAGTGTGCTCATTCATTCACCTCTAAATCTTGTATTTATCACTTGTTGGAGTTTATAAACTTTTAGAAGTGTGGTTTACATGTGGTTTTACAGGTTGAATCAATATCTTAGTGTGTTGATCATATGTTGATCAAGTTTGTTCATTACTAGGTAATCTTGGCATCCTAGTTTTGGGTATTTTCTAAGAATGCAAGTAACTCTTCACACCATAACTTGATTTGGTCACTTGCTGGAAAGTTTGAGAGCTTAAGCAAGAGTGTGTTCAGGTTGGTTTGATTTTGTAATCCATTCTTAGTGTGTGCAAAGTGTTGCATGTGTTTCAATCTTCCTTTCTATGCTTGGAAACCATCTAGGTTCAAGATAGAAGTGTTTTAGGGTCCTAAATCTTCATAGATCTCTTTATCTATCATTTGTTGAGAGAAAAGTGAGTGCTAAGTGCTTTAGGACAGAACCTAAAAGTTGAAGAAACATTAGAATCATGGCTTCCAATGGTGGGATCATGCTAGAGTCTAGTGAAAGGTTGAGTTCATCAAACTACTCTACTTGGAAAGTGAGGATGGAGTCCTTACTTGAGTTGAATGAACTCATGGACATAGTTGCAGAAATTGAAGAGAGACCTCTCACACTTCAAGAGCAACAAAGGTTTGATAAGAAGGCCAAAAGGGCTCTTCATATCATTAAAATGAATGTTACAAATGAACTTCTCAAGGAAGTTGGAAAGTGTCAAAGTGCAAGTGAGGCATGGAATGCCTTAAAGAAGCTCTTTGAATCAAAGTCCACATCTAGGGTATTGACCCTAAGGAGACAAATATTTTCTAGTAGGCAAAGAGAGGGTGAAAGTGCTCATGCATTTATCTTGAGAGTTAAGTCCCTAAGTGATGATTTAGCATGCATTGATGAGAACATAAAAGATGGTGAAATAGTCCAAGTTATGTTGAATGGTTTGCTAAATGAACATGCTAACCTTGTGCAAAGTTTTGCCATTCAAAGAGTCTTGCCAAGTGTGGTTGACTTGCAAGAAATCTTATTGGCTGAAGAACATAGGTTGCAATCAAAGCTTGATGGTGCATCCTTGCAAGGTGGAGGTGAAGAGGCTTTCTTCACAAAAGGCAAATTCAAGGGCAAAGGTAAAGGCAAAGGGAAATGGTCCAAAGGTGGTAACTTTGATCATGATGATCACTCTTCCTCTTCCTCTTCTACTAAGAACAATAAGTCAAAGTTCAAGTGCTTTTATTGTGGGATAAAAGGTCATTTTGCAAATGAATGTTATAAGAAGAAAAGAGAGCAAGGAGAGAGGCAAGGAAATCTTACAATAGATGAGGAAAAACATAACACATGTGAATCACTTGTTATGACTTCAAGTTTGTTAGCCAACATAGATGATAATGATCCTTGGTGGATTGATAGTGGAGCCTCATCTCACATGACAAGACATAAGGAATACTTTACATCCTTATTGTCTTATGAGGGAGAAGGTAACATCATCTACACTGCAAATGATGGTCAATGTGACATCAAAGGCATAGGCACTATTCCTATTTCCCTTTCAACAAATAGGAAAGCAAATCTTGAAAATGTTTTGTACATTCCTTCAATCACTAAGAATTTGCTTAGTGTAAGTCAAATGATTGACAAAGGACTTGATGTGGAGTTCATTGGAGATGCATGTTTGATAAGTAAATGTGGATCCTTGATTGCTCAAGGTAGGAGACATGGTAAACTTTTCAAGCTTGATGCATGTGTGATCTCTAATCATGAAGGATGTATGGCTAGGGAGCAATTGACAAACCAAGAAGTTTGGCACAAGAGGTTGGGCCATCCCAACTTCAAATCTTTGGAGGTAATGGCAAAGAAAGAGCTTGTTCTTGGTCTCCCTAAAAGTCTTGTTGCAAACAATAGTGTTTGTGAACATTGTGCCTTGTCCAAATCTCATAGACTTGCTTATTCTAGATCTACTTCTAGATCTAAAGAAGCTTTTCAACTTGTGCATTCTGATATTCATTCTTCTAGTACAACTAGCAATGGTGGGGCAAAGATGTATGCAACTTTCATTGATGACTTTAGTAGGTATACTTGGATCTATCTTCTTAAAAGTAAGGATGAAGTGTTTGCTGCATTTGTCAAGTTCAAGAATGAAATGGAAAACCAATTCAATACAAAGATCAAATGCTTAAGATCTGATAATGGAGGGGAATACACCTCAAATAGGTTCAAAGACTTTTGTATAGCACATGGGATTAAGAGGGAGATGTCTAGTCCTAGGACTCCACAACAGAATGGAGTGGCCGAGAGGAAGAATAGAACCCTTTGTGAATGTGCCAAGGCAATGAGACTACATGCTAATCTTGCTAAGTCTTTTTGGGGGGAAGCTTTAGCATGTGCTAACTATCTATGTAATAGATGGACAAGTGCTTCCTTGGATGGTAAAACTCCTCATGAGGTTCTTTATGGTAGAAGGCCGAGTGTCAAGCATTGTAGGATCTTTGGATGTACATGTTTTGTCAATATCACACTTGATGATAGAACTAAAGAAGATCCTTCATCAAAGAAGGGTGTGTTTGTTGGCTATAGTGAAGTAAGCAAGGCTTACAAAGTGTACATTCCTTCTACAAAGAAAGTTGTCATAAGTAGGGATGTCATCTTTCATGAAGAGAATGTTTCCAATGTTGTTGATGTTGATGTTGATGTGCCTACTAATCATCATGATGTGCAAGATGTCTTGGATGAAGATGGAGATGCCACTCCAAAGCAAACTTCAAGGAAGACTCAAAGGCAAAGGGCTAAGCCATCAAGGCTAACCTATGATGAAAAAGGAAAGCAAGTGGTGGACAACTCTAACTTTGCTTTTCTTACCTCTTTTGATGAACCAACTTGTGTAGGTGAAGCAATTCAAAAGAAGGAATGGATCCAAGCCATGGATCATGAGCATCAAGCACTCATCAAAAGCAACACATGGAGGTTGGTAAAGCTTCCAAAGGACAAGAAGGCAATTGGTTGTAAGTGGATCTTCAAGATCAAGACAAATCAAGATGGATCAATCAACAAGTACAAGGCAAGGTTGGTGGCAAAGGGGTATGCTCAAGAATATGGTATTGACTATGATGAGACCTTTGCACCCGTGGCAAAGATGGTAACTATTCGAATCCTAATCTCTCTTGCAATTCTTTATGATTGGGATATGTGGCAAATGGATGTTACTAATGCCTTCTTGAATGGTGATCTTGAAGAAGATATTTACATGGAGCAACCCGAGGGCTATGTTTCACATGATGAGCCTAATCATGTGTGCTATCTCCAAAAGAGTTTGTATGGGCTAAAGCAAGCACCAAGGAGTTGGTATGCTAAGCTCAATTCCTTCTTACTTTCTCAAAACTTTGTTATGAGTGAGTATGATCATTCTCTCTACTTTAGATTGAATGAAAATGATATCACTTTACTTTTGATCTATGTTGATGACATTATCTTAAGTGGTGGTAACAATCTAGATATAGATGAAATCAAGATGGCACTCAAAAGAGAGTTTGAAATTCAAGATCTTGGTAAACTTCATTATATCTTAGGAATAGAGATTATTAGAACTTCTAAATCTACATTCATATGTCAAGAAAAGTATGTTAACTCTATTCTAAAAAGGTTTCATATGGAAGATTGTAAAGTTGTTTCTACTCCTATGGAATCAAATGTAAAGCTAACTACAAGAAGTAATGAAAGATCCTTCAAGGACATTACTCTCTATAGAAAGCTAATAGGATCTCTTATATGGTTAACCATCACAAGACCTGATCTAAGCTTTGTGGTTGGTAAACTAAGTCAATTTATGCAAGATCCTAGTGAGGCTCATTGGAAGCTAGGAAAGAGAGTACTTAGATACATCTCGGGATCTAGAGATTTTGGCATCTTGTATGGAGGTACTACACCTAACCTTTGTGGATTTTCAGATTCAGATTTTGCAGGTGATCAAATGGATAGGAAGTCAACAAGTGCCTTTGCAATCTATCTTGGAGATGGAGTGGTCTCATGGCTATCAAAGAAGCAACCAACTATCTCTCTATCTTCCACCGAAGCCGAGTACAAGGCATTAACAACATGCACCAAGGAGATTCTTTGGATCAAGAGGATGTTATTGGATCTTCACTTGCTGGAACCAGAGAAGACTCCAATCATACTTTGTGATAACCTTTCAGCCCAAAGCTTGGCAAGCAATCCTGTTTTTCATGCAAGAAGCAAGCACATTGAGATTGCTCACCATTTTGTGAGAGATCAAGTCATTGCCAAAGAGGTGGAGCTTCAACATGTCTCTTCAAAGGTGTGTGTGGCTGATATCTTCACCAAACCATTGGGAAAGGACCTATATTTAATGCATAGATCTAATCTTGGAATGTGCTCAAAGACTATGTTGAAACTAGCATCCAATAATGAAGAGGGAGTGTGAAAATTGTCAACATTTCCTAGCTAGTTTGAGGCCTAAATTGGCTAAAATTGTAAATAGTTTTGGTTCTGGAGTTTCACACGTGTGAACCAGGCCACAATGTTTTTATTTACTGTATTTTTTCAGTATGATGAAGTGTCAAACTTCATACCCTTCAAAATGAGACCATTTTGATGTATTTTGGTCATATAAGCCATTTTTAGCTATTTTTCCTATATAGGGAATATCTAGGGTCAAGTACCTTCTAGAGAGAGGAGAGAGAGTCATCTTCCTCATCCATAAATAGTAGGGAAGTCGTGGAGAACAGGTTGGAGAAACCTTTTGTATGCTTCATTGAGATCAATAGATCATTGTCATTGTTTCTTCCTCCATTGAGAGCATTGTTGTGTGTATTGTCTTCAAGCTATTGTGTATGATCTTAGGTGCTTTCCAAAAGTGGTAGGCTGATGTATTATGGACTGTATAATGCTATTTTGGGCCGCACTTGATGTTTATGGAAGTTTCCATTTGTGATAAATGCTTTTTGATCAAGTTCTTTGCATTCTAGGTAGCATAGAATGTGTTGCCAATTCCTAGCTTATGTAGTTTGGAGTGCAAGCATTCAAGCCAATGATCTTGGAGTTTAGATCCACTTAGGATCTGTATTTTTCACACTAAGCAATTCCAATGTACCAATATACCAGGTCAGAGATTGATCCACAACATGAGTCATTTGATATAATCATATAGTACTATCCACAACATTAAGGTTAAATGGCTATGCCATATTGTGTGGAGACAGTGAAAAACAATAGTCTTTACTTGTATATTCCTTTGGGTAAAAAGCAGTACTTGAAAAAGCTCACTTCGAACATAAAAAAAGCTCGCCCAAAAAAGCTCACCGCAAAAAGCTCATCAAAAAATTACACCCATATTCGTGAAGGTACACAAATGCGGATTGGGCAGGAGATATCGATACTAGAAGATCAACTTCTAGATTTGTATTTTTATACAATCAAGGCCAAATCTCTTGGAACAGCCAAAAGCAGAGTGATTACTTCAAGCAATTGTACTCATTGTTGATATTAATCAGAGTGCAATTTCTGTCTCACTATTGTATTGTTCATTTGCGCTTATCTGAACCATTCATCTTGAATAATTCTGCTGCTAACTGTGGCGCTTCCGATCCCACACATCACGCTCGCTCTACTTTCGCTGCCAATCCTCTCAATTTTTGACAGGAATAACCACAAATTAGAAAACAATTTGGTTAATAATTTGTGTGACATCATCCAAGGTTGATGGTTAATAGTAATTACCTTCTCTAGGAAATCACATGAAATTGGGTAAATTTGAATAAAGAAATTCACTAATATAGTTTTAAAATAAAAAAATGGCTTTTAGGATTTTTGATTTTGTAACTTTGAGATATCCATAAAGGGACGTCATGTCCAATACCTCAAATTTTCTGACAAAATACTCTCACAAACATGACCAAAATATATGGCATCATTTTAGATTTACGGCCGCACAATGGTCAACCCAATCCAGTTAGTTTCAGACCTCCCCTTTGTAATTGGCTGCATCCCATACCACAGGTTCTTCCTCTAGGAAAACCGTCAATTTTGTGATCTAATAATCTAATATGACTATTGAGTTTAGCAAATCGATACTATATGAAGTTCTCAGAAATTGTCACAAATTTCAACTTCATAGTACAAACTCCGGCTCAAGTTTTTTTTCCCACAATTGTTCTTAATCTTTACGGTCACTAAAGTGAATCATAACATTACCCTAAAATCCCTAAAGTTGACAGATCAAGAATTAGGAAAGAGAGAGTAGGAATTATTCCACTTAAGAACAAGTTTGATACTAGGATTCAACTAGAAATTCTCTAACAACATGGTGAATTAATTATTTGTGCAATAAAAGTTGGCCTTACGATACTTTCAAACTAATTTGATTTAAAACTTCATAGAAAGTGCACATTGTATGGTCATGTTTGTTGTGATCGTTATGAGACAAGGAGATCTCGGATTTCCATCAAAGAGGAGCGTGCACACCAAGAAGGAGAATGCCTCAAGGTCAAGCATCCACATGAAATTTGGAAGGAATCAATTTTGGAGGTGCTAGGATGGTGCAAAGCTCTCAAGTTCATCAAAGAAGTCAACATCAAGGAGATACTATCATGGATATGGTGATCTCGGATGCTCATCAAACTCATTGGCTGATCTTCACACCTATGAATCTGCAATGATCAGCCTTAGGTTTTGTAGACATATGTACTATATATGTATCAAGCTAAATATTGAGGAGTGTTAGATTTGACAATTTTCATCTTGATATTGATATCCATGTGGATCCACACATGTGAAAACATGTCCACACGTGTGGAATGTCATGTAAAAAGTTCAGATCCATTGTATATAGATTTCAAATGAGTCAAATGTCAAATCTCCTAAATTGCAGAACCTAACTCCTAGATTGTAGGAATCTAGAAGGTCAACACTAGCCACCAATGATGATGTGGCAAATTAGTGGGATCTTATCTAAAATGGATATGGATAAGAACTATGAGCTATCCCACATGTGTTGAAAGTGGCCTAGAGAGAGATTATGATGATTTTGTATTTGATCCATGATGGATTCATTTGGAAGCAAATGATGAGAGACATTGATTTGGGAGCAATCTAAGTGTTTTCACTCTACTATGCATGTTCTTTGTGAATGAATGCTTAGGATCTAATAAGTATACATTTTTTGTTAGAAGGTCGTACACCTACTGTACTTCACATGTGTGAAGGCTTTTGATCATTATTTTTTATTGTTCTTGCTTGGATGTGTAGAATTGTCAAATAAAAGCTAGTTTTTGATGCTAGTTTGGAGATAGATCAATATTCCATGTTGCCAATCACTTTTATTGATCTTTTATAGATCTAATTGAGTCCTATCTCTGATTCTTGACAACCATAAGGTTAATCCTAGAACTTGCTTCACATTTTGGTTGGATGATTTTCCAAATGGATGTTTCTAATGCATTCCTTAATGGTTATTTGGAGGAGGAAATCTTCATGGAGAATCCCCAAGGCTTCATCAAGCTCGGGATGGAAGATAAAGTGTGTCATCTTCAAAGGAGCTTGTATGGCTTGAAGTAAGCATCAAGGTCTTGGAATTCAAGATTTAATGACTTTCTAGTTTCTATTGGATTCACTCAAAGTGAGTATGATCCAAACTTGTACTTAAAGTTTGATGTAAATGGCATTTTACTTTTGTTGATGACATCATACTTAGTGGTGATAACATTGATGGCATAGAGAAAACCAAGAAAGAACTATCTTCAGAGTTTAAGATGGTAGATCGTGGTCAACTTCACTTCATATTGGGCATAGAAGTACTTAGAGGTTCAGATTTCATCTTCATTAGTCAATCTAAGTATGCTCAAACTTTTCCGAATAGATTTAAGATGAAAAATTGCAAGCATGATGTAAAAGTGTTCAATAAAGGTGATGAAGAATTCTTCATGGACATCACTCTTTATAGGCAACTTATAGGCTCATTTATGTGGATTACCATTACTAGACCTAATTTATGTTGTAGTGTGTGTAGGCTAAGTCAATATATGCAAGATCCATTGTTCATACATTGGAAAAGTGCAAAAAGGATCTTGAGATACCTCTCGGGCACTCTAGATCATGGAATTCTTTATAGAGCTAGGGATATAGTTGATTTGCATGCCTTTAGTTACTCGGATTTTGTAGGTGATAAGAGGGATAGAAATTCCACAAGTGCATATGCAATATTTATTGGTGGAAGGGTTGTTTCTTGGTTGTCAAAGAAACAAGAAACCATCTCACTTTCTTCTATCGAGGCTGGGTATAAATCTCTTACAACAACTACAAGGAGCTTCTTTGGATCAAAAGCTACTAATGGAACTGAAGGTCATGAGTTTAGATGTTGTTCCAATTTGTCAGCCCAACACCTTGCAACAAACCCAATCTTCCATGCAAGGTCAAAGCATATTGAGTTCTCTCATCATTTTGTGAGAGAAAAAGTGCAATCTAAAGAGGTCTCTTTGGAGCATGTGGTCACTTAACATGGGCTATGATTCTATCATTCCAAAAATGCCATCTCATGTACATATCTCCACTCTACTTGACTCCTCGGTCAACGTAGATGACTTTGCACTACACTTACTAACTAAGCTAGAAAGCTGAGCAAGAGTTAGAGTTGTGTTTGATGATCAGCTATTTATACTAACGCACGTCTAGTAGGACAGCTATTAGGTCGCAGATTGCAATAGCCAGTTGGCCATAATGAGCTGGCATCCATCCAGTTAGGATTTCTCATAAATCTACTTGCTAATCAGTTAGGGCAAGTCTATAGCTTCAATTCAAGTGGAACAATAATTGTCTTTCATCGACATGGCCGAAGTGGCCAAAGTCTTCGACTTTTGTCGGGGACGTCGATATGTCGGATGATGCCCGATATGTCGGAGCCAACTATGAGTGATTTCTGAGTATTTATGCAGATTGTGTAGAAACACGAAGAAAACTGCAAAACTAGATAATAAGTGGATGAAGATTAAAGATCGATTATTCGATCAATAGAAGAATAATCTAACACTCTCCCTTAATCTGAATCCATGAATGCTTTGACCTTCAAACTTAGTTCTATACAAAACTTTGTGTGTTCATCCAAGCTTAATGCTTTAGTAAAAAAACTCGTTGTCATATCTTGCATTCGACAGTACTGCAAGTTAACCTCTTTGTCGAGAACTTTGCTTCTGACAAAATGATACTTAATTTCAATATGATTACTCCTAGAATGAAATCTAGGGTTGGTTGATAAAGCAATGGCACTTTGATTACCACAAAATAGAATTGTCAGAGCATATTGATTCATATTGATATCTGAAAGTAAGTTTCTCAACCATAAAGTTTCCTTTGTAGGTTGAGAGGCTGCAATATACTCGAATTCAGTAGAAGATAGAGCAATCAAAGTTTGCTTGCATTTGTTCCATGAAATAGGACCATTGTTGAGGAAGAATGTAAATTTGAAAATGGATTTATGAATGTCTACATCTCCTGTCCGCCTTGCATTTGAATAGCTCGAAGATATCTCAAAACTCTAATAAGAGTCTTCTAATCATGTGTATTACCAGGATTAGTCATAAATTGGCTTAAGAAACTGATTGCAAAAGCTATATCTGGTGTGGTACAAATCATTGCATAAATAAGAGATCCTATTATCGAATGATAAGGATACTCATGCATTCGCTCCTTCTCTTCGATTGTTTGGGGACATTGGTCCTTTGACATCTTGAGTCCTGGCTCCATCAGTGAGAGAGCTAATTTGCAATTCCTGATTATATCTGATTAAGACATTGTGAATGTATCTTTTCTAAGTAAAATAAATCAACTTCTGCTTTTTGTCTCTTTGGATTTGAATACCTAGACAGTAATGAGCTTTGCCCAGATCAGTCATGTCAAATTCGGAAGATAGTGTGAGAGATTTCAACAAGTTTAGTCATATTTTGATAAATTGTCAATATGAGGCCAAAACTCATTTTAGACTTAGAGATAAAATTTTTGAAGTTATATTAGTTTAAAATACATTCAATAAACACTTTCTAAAAGTGTGGGAAAGTTGGTAGTCGAGTTTGAGAGAGATTCAAATTTGAACTTTGGGTACATTGAATCTAGTCCCAAAATAGTAGGATTTTTCATGTTGGAGGGAAAGCCAAGTGGCAAAGTAGGCTTGTACATGCTATATATTGTTGTAACTCATGGAAAAAGAGATCTCCTCTCTCATCTCTCTCATTTCATCATTATACATGGTTCTCTTTGGGTTTTACTACTCATTGGTGCACTCTCATGATGTGATCTTGCAATTCTATGTGTAGAATGAACATTTGTTGTTATTTTCGGTTCCACACGTGTGAAATACAGTAGGGTACAGACAACAACTATATTTTATGTTTTGGTTCATGTTTGATCAATATCTCTTAGAGTTTGCATCTCATTTTGTATGTAGATGCTGATTTTTCTACATTGATAGGATTGTTGGCTCTCTTTGTAACCAAAGATCAAGGACATGGATTTGGATCTTGAACGATCTGAAATCCTTCACATGGTATCAAAGCTCTTGTGTTTCAGGTTATGAAAGGATCAACCACGTTTATCAAATATTTGAAGTAGTTACCAATGCTAGAGCATGCTAGATTGATTTCTACTCAAAAATCTCCATTTTTGCATATGTAGAATTGATCTTTTGTAGGTCAAAGCTCAATATAGGTTTATATACTTGATCAATTCCGATTTCACACTTGGTTTACTGGAATAAGTTGATTTTTGGTGCATCTGAGGAAGGTCTCATTAGAGGCTACAAGATGATATATCAAGTTTTTAGAAATTGCATGTAGAATTTGAGATACTCAATTTTTTGTGATTTTGTCAAAAATCTAATTATGATTGGATCTCTAGTTTGTGAGGTTACTGAACTTCATTTGAGTGTGTTTCAATCTTAGGAAGTGGCAAGAATCATTATATTGAGGATAGATCATAGGTTGATCAAGATTTCACTATTCTATGTGTTGATTTTCTGAAGTGCTAGAAGAGATTTGAGAGGTTATGATTCATTTGTTGACATTCAAGAGAGTGCTTTGTGCATTGGAACAGGTTAAAAGAAGAAGATCAGGTCATTGCAACATGGCTACAAGTGGTGGATTCATGTTGGAAGGCAATGATAGGCTTACCTCAAGTAACTATTCATTGTGGAAAGTGAGGATGGAATCACTTCTTGAGATGAATGATGTTTTGGATATTGTTGTAGGTTTTGAGGAGAGACCAGCAACTCAACAAGATCAAATGAGGTATGATAAGAGGGCCAAAAGGGCTCTATGTTGAAAATGAAAAATCATCTATCTTGACTTTAGGCTTTGGTAAAGTTTTTCCTATGTGTATGTAATGTTTCTTATTACAAATGCCAAATTTGGCCTAGAGGAAACTCGAGCTACATGGTTTCATGAGTCTAGTTGGTCAAATACAACATGCATATAGAATGTAGACATAGAAATGCCAAATATGGGCTTATAGGAACTCGTGTCATATCACATGCAAAGGTTGTAAGTGTTCCAAAGTGACATGCAAGGCATGCACAAAGTGTATTGGACACATGCATAGTGATTTGGACAATTCTAGTTTAGAATTTGCCACTTGGTAAAATTAGGTAGAAATGCATGCATGTAAAGTGACAAATGTCACTAGTTTGCTAGTTATCACTTTTAGATGTGGATGAAAGTAGAAGAGAGATGGCTCTACCTTGAGCTATTCCAATCTCCATAAAGAATGTGAGCTCTCTCATATGATGAAGAACCAAGCTTTGAAGCTAAATGATGTCATTTTGGAGCTATCAATTGTATGCTTGAATTTTGCTCTCTCTCCTTTTCTCTCTCTAACTCGAGTAGAAGGCTATGCTAATGCATTGATTTCTTGCTACTTTTTCCATTCTTTGTGAAAGTAACCATTCTTTGATTACTAGCATGCTAGATTGTGCTTTGGTCATAAATTCTAGAACTAGATCTTGATACTCAATCTAGAATCAGTTTATGTGCTAAGCACAAAGCTTAACAAAGATCATTCACACTCTGAGGTTGGTTCCCCACACATGTGAACTTGCTGGATTTTCATCATGGTATCAGAGCCAAATTAAGCTTTGCATGCTATTATTATTGATTGTATAAGAAATTTTGAGCTCAATTCAAGTAAGAAAGCAGTTTTCCACTTTTCTTCAGCCTTCTTGAAAAGTGTTTGGATTAAAGATGATAGAATCAAGATTTTCAGATTAGAATTGACATTGTATGGAATTTTGGAATTCCACACGTGTGAAAATCAAAGAATTTTAGACCTCTTTATTTCTTTCATCTTAGGTCCAAAGATAGTGATGGTATAGCTTGATGGAAATCTAGTAGGATCTACTTTCCATTGCAATTGGTCTCAAATCAATCTGATGTGTCTATCAAGAGTTATAAGCTCTTAAAGAGGGTAGGGAGAGCTGCAAAATCCGAGTGACCACCTTTTGATTTGATCCAAATTTTGCTTGATTCACAATCCATTTTTTGAGTAATCAATACAAGAAACTTGAGATCTAGACATAGTTTTGAGTCATTGAACACATTGAGCCTTATTTGTGTTGTCTTTTGTAGCATTCCACACGTGCCAAAAGAAGAAGAACCAAAACTTGTCTATACTTCAATTCATTTTGAGAGGTTGATCTAGTTTGTCTTTTTTTGGTGAAATATTTGAGATCTATCTCAAATTTAGTTGCAAGATTTCACATAGGATTTGGTAGCTCACCTTTGAAAATTCATATATTGAAAGAGAGTAGCAACATCTAGTTTGTTTGGAACAAGCTCAAACATATAGTTGATTATTAACAAGAAAAGTCTTCACAATTATGGCATCTGTGGGAGGATATCTCCTAGAAGCAAGTGAAAGACTAAGTACCTCCAATTATTCAATATGAAGGGTTAGGATGGAGTCTATTCTTATACTCCAGGATGTTATGGACATAGTACTTGGTATTGAGGAGGAGCCTCAAACACAACTTGAAATACCAAAGTTTAAGAAGAGAGCTAGGATGGCTGTACATTTCATTAAAATGAATGTCTCTAATGAGATTCTAAGAGAAATAGGATCTTGCACCACTGCTAAAGAAGCTTGGGATGCACTTAAGTTTATCTATGAAGCTAAGAATACTTCTAGAATTCTCACTCTTAGAAATCAAATTTTTCAAAGCTTTCAAAGAAGTGAGGAGAGTGCATCAAATTATGTTCTAAGAGTAAAAGATCTTCATAATGAGCTTTCTTGTGTTGGTGTCACAATCAATCAAGATGAGCTAATACAAGTCATTCTTAATGGCTTAAAAGAAGACTATGATAATCTTGTTCAATCCTTTGCCATAAAAAAGGAGTTGCCCAATTTGGAGACTCTTTAGGGAATGGCAAAGAAGGAGTTGCCCAATTTGGAAACTCTTCAAGGAATTCTCATCTCTGAAGAAGCAAGGCAAAGTTACAAACTTTCAAGGATGAACAAACTCGAGCATACGGACAAAGCACAAAGGGAGGAGCAAGAACCAGTTTTCTCAAGCCTTCATCAAAGACAAAGCAAAGGACAAGAACAAAAATGAAGAAGAGGATGACTCAACTCATCCTTCTACTTCCACCAAGACCAAGAAGAAGAAATTCAAGTGTTTCTTTTGTGGCAAAAGGGGGCACTATGCCTCTAATTGCTTCAAAAAGAAAAATCAACCCAAACAAGCAAATCTCTCTAATGAGAAAGAAGAAGACTTTATTGCAAGTGATGGAGAAGGATCACTCATGGTGTCAAGATTTTCTTCAACACCCTTCAAAAAGGATGGAGCATGGTACATCAACAATGGTGCTTCATCACATATGTGTTGTTCTAAGAAGTCTTTTGAATCTATTGTACCTTATGAAAGACTTAAAAGACCTATTTATACAGCAACTGATCATGAGTGTTCTAATGAAGGAATTGGCAATATTTCTTTAAAACTTGCTTCTTCTAAAGTTCTACCACTTTCAAATGTTCTTTTTGTTCCTAAGCTTACAAAGAACTTGATAGGTGTTGGAAAGTTGCTTGAGTGTGGTTGTGATGTAAAATTCAATGTCAATACTTGCATTATTAAGAAAGGTGATGAGATCATAGCTCATGGATCTAGATATGGTGGCATCTTCAAGTTAAATCCTTAGGAAAATGCAAATTTTTGTGAAATCGCTTTAATGTCTAAGGAGGAGTTATGGCATAGGAGATTGGGACATCCCAACTTCAAATCTATGCTTTCTATGATCAAGAATGATAAGGCTATTGGCCTACCTAGATCACTTTCCAAAGATGTCAAGCCATGTGAGGCTTGTGCCATAGCAAAGTCACATAGAAAGCCATATCAAAAGTCTTCTATCAAGACTTCTCATCCATTGGAATTACTACATTCGGATGTTCACTTTTCTTCCTCAAAAAGTATTGGTGGTGCTACTTGTTTTGTAGCCTTCATGATTTTTCCAAATATAAATTAAATAAAAACTTTTTAAATCTATTGTTGTTTCGTCGGGCAGCATGTGGAAATGCTATTGGTTGATGAGGCTTGCCTTTCCAGCTCATCACTGCCTGAAGAGACCCAAAAATATTGAAAATGAATATGACAAATGGTTGAGATGAGAAAATCGATGTACCATTAATGTATATGCATTGTCAAACCATGGTTAACAGGGATAACCAAAGTTAATTTGTGGTGCCAAATAGATCAGTGTTTCAAATTTTTGCCAACACTTTTTCTCAGATTCATGGCTTTTTGTCTATGCAAACTTTCATATTCATAGTTCATTGTTTCAGATTTTTGCATGCAAATTACGAATGGCGCCATCAAGGAAGCCGTGCTCCTCAATCGACTTTGTGCTTCTATTCAACGAGACAGATGATAATGGATTATGGGTGCCAAGAAAATATACAAAAAACTCTTGGGTTTTGATACATCCATCATCAAGAGGAGCATTTTGAAAAAGGAAAAGGTCAAAACTATCATTTTGATCTTATTGGAAGGCCAAAATTTTGGATTTCAGAACAGCATAGGGAGGAAAATCTATTTCTGAAATTCTAGTCCAACATGTATATATGCAAGGATTCAACCGTTAGGATCACAAAAAAAACAACTGTGAGTATCGATATTTTTGATACTTTGATTTTTGTCATTCATAAATATCTAATAGTAAACTTGCCAATCTTATCATTTTTCTCTTGCAGATTTATATCCATCCAACATAAATGAATGGGAGCCGAGTGGATCTTTAGTAGGTGTGTTAGATATTATTCACACTGATATTGGACAGCTGCAATATCGAGGTAGAACTGCAAAATATCTAGCTGATAGTGAAATCTTTTTCTATGAATCAATGTACATCCTTGATAAAAAAGAAAATTTTGGACAAATAGTACCAATTCCATTACCTAGCTTTGAAAGTGATGAATGGATTACACCAGATGCTACAGTTTCATAATCATTTCGTTGCAAGATATATAATGATGTAAAAAATTCATTAAAAATGAGCACGAGATAAAAAACAGTCAGATTGAATTGGTTTATTTCCTTGAATATATTTGTGAATTTTTTTTTTCAAGTGTCAATGTACACAAAACCCCAACGATGTTTGTATGCAAAAATTTATCAGATAGTTTATTATATGAACTTATGGATGAAGGCTGGGACAAAAGACTAGATGGAGAAATAGAATGCAGAATTAAAATGTCTTCCATGTGCTTCCGTTATCAAATTGAAAAACAAATGTTGAGCTTATGCTTCCATTATCAAAGATGGAAAAAAAAATAAAGGTAAATGGGTGCCACTCGATCAAGACTTGGAAGTTAGGTGACATTCAAAACGAAAAAATATTGAATTATATACAATGATGCCATTTTGACATGTGTTGAAGTGGAAGAAGATTGGAGTCTAAACTACATCCGGCGGTAATTATTGCTCCTACAAGATGATGTACTTTCAGACTTCAAATTCATTTTCAATGGTAAACTCGTATGTAACTATAAACACTCGATTTTTTTATGAATAGTTTCAATCAAAACTTTCTAATACAAACTCTGTACTTATTCTAACTAGCTTTGTATTAGTTTTATGCAGGTACGTAAAAGACATGAGCTCGAGATCAAATGCAAAGATATTGGCGAAACAATCCAACTTATGGAAGAACATTGAGATTCACTATCAGCAAATACATGCCAATGTCTTTTTATCATTATAAAAAACTTGCATTCCATTATTAGACTATGGACACAAGCTGATTGTAAGAATCTATTGTAATATCAATAAAAAAAACCCATAAACGTGTTGTTTACAAGTAAAATGATTGTATCTTTTTTTTTATGTCTCTCTATTTACAAATAGATCTCTATTCAATCAATTTTTCTATATTTTCTATATCAGTATTAGGAACTGATAAAGCAACAGCTCCTTCTATAATCTCGTCCTCCTCTGTTTCGGGAAGGGCCTCAATGCCTTTTAAGGCAAGAGGAATATCTGCTACAAAATTGTCTTCCTCTGTATTAGGAAGGACTTTTATTCCTTTTTGATCTTATAAAATAAGATCTACATCCTGAACAACCTGAAAGGCTAATAAGACAAGAGCAGCTTCCTTTTGAGGGCCCTCGATTGCAGGTGCAACGCTTACATCGTACTTGGCAAAGGTTCTGATCAACTCTTGTCGAAATCTATATACATCATCAGGAGTATATGGCTCAAGAGTGACTTTTCAATATCTACATCCGTTTGTAAATTACACCATTCAAAAAATAGCTTCGCATTGTATAGGACGAACCATGCACAACTAAAAGCGGCATTTTGTTGTACACACTGCATATATAGAACAAAAATTAGTAGTATTATGGTAGAAATTTTATTTATGCTATGACGATACATCTGAATCAAAAAAGCAATACATGCATATCAAAGATAAATTGAATATACCTTGAGAAATTTAATGGTTATATCTCCAATTGGAGTTGCCGTTGTCGGTATTTTCCGAACGGCATTATGAAGTAGAAAATCAATTTTTCTATGTGTATTTGCAGCTGAGTTTAATTTTACACATAGAAAATTTGATACTCCCTCCTTATTTATCTTTACAAAAAGAATGTTTAGGCTCCAATGCCAACTGCAACAACCAAGATGCAAATATCATTAAATTCATATTTATGAAAAAATTCCGTTCTTATTAAAGCAATGAGGCATGCAACAATCTAGATTAAAGCAACAAAAAACAAAAGAGCAATAACTTACTTATTTTTATATGGAATCAAATAAAACTTCGCCATAGGACTGCACTCGATAAAATAGACAGCCTTCTCAAAATTGGCTTCTTTCGCCTTTACTGCTCCCATGAAAAATGGACTAACTACAAAAATTGTTCCATGGGAATCGAAACTAATACTATTCTGCAAAAAAAAAACTCCAACTTCTACTATTGCATCTGAAATTGAGATCTTATCTTTTAGCTCGGCACAAAATTTGGGACCTAATCTAAAGCTTCTACGTGTATCTGGAAGAAAAAAATCAAAAAAGTTGCCGGGAAGATCAATTTTGTTAGCTAGGTAGGCCTCGTATTGATTATAATGGTCAAAATAAAAAAAATAAAATTGGGCTGGATCGTATGGAATTCTCACAAAAACATTAGGTACAGGAGCATAAACAGAAGTGAAAAGAATATTTACAGATTTCTCTGTTATTCTGTCTAGCTCCTCTTGGGTAATCAACACTTTTGGTAATGAAACATACTGAGGAGCTGGACGAATAACAAGAGGAGGACTGGGTGAAAATTCTCGATCTGAGTCAGATTCTCCAGCATCTGACTCAGAGCTCAGGAAGACACGGGGTCTCTTGGTCGGGATACATCTAGGAGGAAGTGAAGCAGCTGGCCTTCGAGATCCAATCTTCTTGGGGACAGTCTGCTTTCTCTTCCTCCTAGAGGTAGTAGGCACGTTGGTTCTATCCAGAGGCAAGTCTCTGGAGGAGCTGGCATTATCAACATGGAGTGTCCCGAAGCCTTTTGAGAATGACGAAATCATTTGGCATGATGGTGACACACTTACCATGCACTGCCAAAAGATAAGTATCCTCAAAAAATTGGGATAGAAAATCTTCTGCAACACCCTGCATGGCTGTCACGACAAAATGAACATCCAGCCCAAGTGATAGAGTGACATTCTGTACAGATCGGCCGAAAGGAGCTCTAGGGATCAACAATTCAGTTGATCTCTGGAGTTTTTTTATCTCCCTCAGCCAGACCTGCTTCCTGGCACGCCTACGGCCAGTACCAGGGGAAACACAAGAATGGGATGGCTGTACAGTGGTGATGGCACGGGCGGTGGATTTGGTCTTGGCCATCATTCTCGAAAGAAGAAAATTAACAAAAAGAAGTTTGAACAAAACAAAAGTGGATCAAAACAAAAAAATTTACGATGAAAGGGCGCTTGAGATCGATACCAGCACTGAATATCGGTTTCGAGCACAAGATCCACAGAGATTATTTGCAAAAGAGATATGTGCTCTCGAAAGCGATATTGCACAGCAGGCGGTATCGGACTCGAGCACACTGTGAGAGGGCGGAAGCTTGAAAGATGAAAGAGCGCGCTTGAGAGCGATATCGGGAGCTAAAAGCGAAAATTTTGCGGAAAAAAATGAAAATTCTGAGAACTTACATATACGAAATTTTTGCACATGTGAAAAGATGGCCGAGACACGTGTCATCAAATGATTAGACCATGTGAAATTTCTGTACTGACAATGATGACCCAATTATGAGGCCACGTGGGCTGAGACACGTGCACGAATCCTAATCGACGCGTGTCATTCTCGCACGTGACAGATGTCAGATCAATCATGCTAGGTACGGCGCATTTAATTTGGCCAATCACAAGTCGACACGTGTTCCTTTGCCACTCCTCCACACGTGCAAAAAAAAATTTATAAATATGTCTTTTTGGACTCGGATTTTCAGCAAATTCACGATTGCTTTGTAGGATATCGATTTCAAGCGCGCCGCTTGCTCTCATTACATCTCGTTGGCTATTATGCGCCTGGATCTGATACTGCATCGTCCGGTATCGCATTCGACCGCGTCTCGCAACCCTTTTCTTTTCTGCTCGTTGTTCTTGCGCTCAGATCCGATACTCCAACTTCAAATATCTCCCTCAAGCGCACGTTGATTTGACGTGCTTGTCGGACCTGGGATTTGCGCCTGAGAGCGATATTTGGAACTTCAGTTCTGTTATTTTTGTTTAAAATGTCTAATTTTGAATCCAGTTTGCTTTTTTTTTTTTAATGAATTTTTGCAAATTTTTGCACATGTGAAAAGACGGCCGGAACACGTGTTGCCAGATGACTAGACCACGTGAAATGTCCATACTGATAATGATGACCCAATTATGAGAACACGTGGGCTGAGACACGTGCGCGAATCCCTTATCGACGCGTGTCATTCTCGCACGTGACAGATGTCAGATCAATCATTCAAGTTACGGTGCATTTATTTTGGCCAATCACATGTCGACACGTGTTCCTTCGCCACTCCTCCACACGTGCAAAAAAAATTATATAAATAGGTATTTTTCGGTTCAGATTTTCACGCAAATTTACGATTGCTTTGCCGGATATCGATTTCAAGCGCGCAGCTTGCTCTCATTACGTCTTGTTGACTATTATGCGCTTGGATCCGATACTGCATCCTTCGGTATCGCATTCAAGCGTGTTTCGTATCCCTTTTGTTTCCTGCTCGTTGTTCTTGCGCTCGGATCCGATACTCCAGCTTCCAATATCTCTCTCGAGCGCACGTTGCCTTGACGTGCTTGTCTGACCTGGGGTTTGCGCCTAAGAGCGATATTTGGAACTTCAGTTCTATTATTTTTGTTTAAAATGTCTAATTTTGAATCCAGTTTGCCTTCTTTTTTCAATAAATTTGGTATTACTGATAGGTTGGACTATTTCAAATCTCTTTTTTCTCCTTTGCTTTTTATTCTACCTTCTATAACTGAGGGCCCTGGTGTGGAGGCATTTTTTGAGATATATCTCAAATTTAAGTTTCTGCTCAGTACTCCATTATTCAGGTCTCAGAATAAAGACATGATTCATTATCAGGACCTAGTGGCACTCGACAAGCATATCTACAAAGCTAAGCTTGACATAATGTTTACCAAGTTACATAATGATTTCAAGTCTGTAGATGAGTGCCCAATTCATGATAAAAAAAATGTTGATTTGTTGATTTTCAGTCTGTTTTTGTTTTTTTTATTTTGTTAAATATTTTTTACGATTCGGACTCTGTGCCCTCCACTTCTGAAGCAGCTTCTTCTAGTGGTACAAAATCTGAAAAGTCAAAGATTGTAGATATAGATATTTTTTTTATTGACACAAGTGTTAATTTA
The DNA here is from genome assembly GCA_029204225.1 of Diphasiastrum complanatum. Lineage (NCBI taxonomy): Eukaryota > Viridiplantae > Streptophyta > Lycopodiopsida > Lycopodiales > Lycopodiaceae > Diphasiastrum > Diphasiastrum complanatum. Next base: position 31,569,559 of record CM055110.1, read on the forward strand.
GATGATTGTTCTGATTTTGATCCTGCTCAAAATAGGGCTACTTCTATAGGCCCTAGAACACCCACTACCCTTTCTCCTTCTGATAAATCTTTGATCACTTTGCCTACTTATAATATAGATAATAATTTCTTTTTGACAATATTGGATATATCGGATTTTTTTGACTTCACTGAAGCTGAGACTCTTTGCATTTTGTGCAAAGAGCTTGCTGAACTTGGATATAATTGATTTTGATGCTGATGATCTTCTCCCTGGTGTTGTCGATGTACATAATGATAAGTTTTATTCAGGAAAAGATTGCTTGAAAATGGTTGTGGAGGAAATGCGCAACAAAGAAGATGATCTACCTTCTGAGGAGGAGTTTCTTAGAATCCAAAGTCAACATGGTTTTCCACAGCCAACTGTCTATTCACCAACAATATTGACATCGAAAGGTGGACATAATATTGATGGAGAGAGTATAATCAGAGAAGACAAAGCCGAATGCGTAAGTTTTTGTCTCTTATCAAGTACTAGTAGATTTGTTATGTCAGATTACTTTGTTTTTTATCATTTCAGGAAACAATTTTCCTTGATGATTTCGCAATTCGTCGAGGAGGGCAGAGATCTTATGCGGGAGAATTTTCAAGAGATCATGCACTCGGGCACTATCTAAAGTCCTTCAAGAATAATGAGATAAGTGTTGTCCATTCAAAGTTTCATCAACATTGTGAAACTATGATTATGGCAATCAAGGCACTGTGTCATTTTCTTGGAGCTCACAGTAACCCAAAAGGCCATTTTTACCATGACACATATAGATTATTAACTGACTCACCGAATGAAAATTTGGATGTTGCAATGAACATGGATCAATAGGATACAATGTTCCTGATGACCATAAATCTACATGTTTTAGCTTTTCCTCCCTGTATCGGACCATATCATAAGTTGACAATTTGGATTGCTTTGAATTTCTCGTCCTGAGCGGAGCATATTCTGGTGACAGATCCACATGAAAATGATAAAGCTTTGTCATCAATACAATAGTATAGTAACAAACAACACAATGACAATAACAAAGCTGGAGATGGCGCTAACGACTCTGCTAGAGGTAGAGATGGTGTAGGCTTTTTTTAGAAATGTCACTCCTAATTCAAATTTTTGAGTGTTCCCAACTGTTGGGAGGGAATATTTCAGCATTTTGAAAAATTATATTTTAACTGTAATTTAAAAACCAGTGAAGTTTGATGTGACTAAACTAAGGTGCATTCATTTACATGGAAAGTAGTGCGGGCAGATGCGTAAAGAAGTTAGAAAATGATATTATAATTACTTTATAGTTATTTTTCTCTCTCCTACATGGCATTTCTTATAGGGCCCATATTTTCTCCAATGCTTGCTCTCGACCTCCATATCTTGGGTCTTCTTGGATGGGAATTTTTTCTTCTTGCCTTTAAAAGAAAACTTAAAAAATCAATCCTATTCATGATATGAAGCATTCTACTCTCCTCAGAAACAAGCACACTATGAAGCTTTTTTATACTAGGAAGTAGATCTTGAATAGCAAAAGTTTGAACCTATTCAAAGATTTGATCCTAAGAACATAATCTTGGGCACTTTCATTACTTCCTTTCATGCTTTGAAGTATTTGGTTTCTTAGCATGAGTATTCTTGAAGTATTTTTGGATTCATAAATGGATTTTAGTGAATCCCATGCCTCATTAGATGAGTTACAAGATTATCAGATTTCTTTCAATAGGTCATTACTTACATTCATCTTTAAGCAATGTAATGGCAATCTAGATCTCTTCTTGTACTTTACTAAATCTTGAACACCTTGAGGTTCTTCTTCCACATCAAGGAAAATGTCATAAAGATCATGAAGTACTAACAAAGACTCCATTCAAACTTTCCAAATAGCATAATTAGTGGCTTAAAGCAAGAATCCACCCATTGATGCCATTATTAGTGAAAAAGCAATTGAAACTTTAGATGGTTTCACTTAGAGATCTGAACCTATAGTGTCTTCTAGCAATCAAATAGCTTGTAGACCCAAACCTATCACTCTAGAACAAATCTTGAATGATGGATATATAGATTATAGTTTCAACTTTGCAAAATGACCCCTTAATCTATGGTTTGTAGAAATCTTTCTCTCTCAACTTCAATGCACACTCAAAATATCGGAGAATCTTGTTTAATGTACTGTAATCAAGCCTAAAATCAACTACATGATTGATCTAAACCAAGAACAAATCAATGGAGTAGAAACAATGCAAGTGAAAACTTGAAAAATGTACTAAATTGACTCAAATTGGGTGTATGAAGCTCAGAATGCACATGAATTTTACTATCCGAAATAGGTTCTGTACATCCCCACACGTGTGAAAAGTACACCTGCAGCCCACAGCAAGATTTGGTACAAATATAATGTTTCTAGCTATCCATTCAAACTCACTACCTCAATATTAGCTTGTTTTCAAAAACCTGCCAATTTGGGTATAGTTTAGATCAATGCCTTAAATGCACTTGTACTTGGCTCTGATACCATGTGAAAGTACAGCAAAAAAGACCAAGATTCAAATCAGATCCACAAGAGTTATTGGGTGTTTGATTAGATTGATCTACCAATCTACACAGGATTAGATAGCATTAGATCAAATCTTCATCAAGAAATCTAACAAGAACAATCAATAATGATCAAAACTTTGCCTTCCTGGTTTCACACGAGTGTAAACCTATCGGAAGCTTAGAAACCAATAAATGCATAAAAACACAAGACAAATAGAGAGATAAGTCAAGAAATGCTCCAAAACCAAGATTTAGCTTGCTTGTTTATTATGGCCAAATGAGGCTCTATATATACATGAGTGGGATCTCAAGCTGCTGCTGATTCATCAGATCTAGCATGTGTGAGGATGCCTAGTCACCTTTGAATCCATCAATCACATCAAACTTGGCACATGGTCCATGACTTCCATGATTTAAGACACCTCCTTGATTTTGGGTAATCTCCCTAACTTATAAGAACTTAGACAAAAATCTTCTACAAGCCTAAAATCGACTTCTACTGATTTTTTCACATGTGTGAGCAGAACTCTAAACATGGAAGATCAATCCTAAACTCAAGATGTAGCACATTCTACCAATAAAAAGGTGCCATGTATGGTTTGTGTGTGGTATCACTAGAAATCAGATTTCAATGAGAAGTTCAGTTCAAAAACTTTGTAGTGATAGTGCAACAAAATGATGCGAGTTCCTCAGGCATCAAAGACAACCGTTCTCTGATCAGAAACTGAGGAGTCGTAGACGTCTGTGTTCTGATCAGAGTGAGTAAACAAGCGTGATTATGTAGAAATGAAGTGCATTCAAATCACAATAAGCATTTATCTACGTTACACACAAATAGAAAAGTGTATTGCTGCTATATTACATTGAAGCACAACAAAATAGTAGTTAAAACCAGAATGACGGCGTAACTGGGAGGCTTAGAATCATTCGTCTCATGGACGGAGCATCACATAGTGTGTGCGTGGATGATCCATTTATAGATTGCATCCATTTATTAATTACAATAAATGTTTGTCATCTAATTAGGCAAGTCATTTTACTTGGAAGTATTTGGCTTGTAATGACAACTATACATTGTGTACACGGTCAACGAATCAGGGAATGTTGACACGGACGAGGACGTCGCAAATTCTCTCACTTCGCATTTTAAGAAAAGTGGTTTTCTCTCACTTCACATTTTAGGGAAGTGCCTGGGAACGTTCCTTGTTGAAAATAGACGACCTTCAACATTTTCTCTCTCTTTGGAATTTTGCAAAAAAATCGAAGGTGCCCTAAAACAATTTAACTCTGAAAAGTAGATGACCTTCAAAAATTTTCTCTTTCTTCGCATTTTGCGAAAAAGTGGAAGGTGTTAAAAATAGTTAATTGGACATAGGAGCACTTGCATGGTCTCTCTTGCATTCAGTCACCATGGCATGGGGTGAACTGGTTAGGGTATTGACTAGCCATTTCCTGTTGGTTGGGTGGTTTTGCTCCACAGGTGTCCTTTTGGTTGCATGCAACGGGATCTAGTCGGATCTTCAGTAGGCGATCCTTACACTAACCATCAATCAGATTCACAATAGCTAAAGAAAGAGCACACCACACCCCAATTAACACACCTAGTGAACTATATTCAGAAAGAAAACATGGTACATTTATGTAGATTTTTTTGGGTTGTACCGCTACATAAAACAGTCCTCGTTACAGAACGTGTGTTTTAACTCAGTATTCATACATGCCATAAACAAGGCACACACATTGTTTCATATGCAGGAAATTGAAAAACTGTTAAAACTAGAAATGTAGATCAGACTAAATAAATCGGGCTGATTACATTCAACAAAAAAAAAACCCTCTAGTTCCACATTAATTAAACGACTCATTTTCCTTTTATACTGGAGAATAAACTTGCTATTTTCATCAATAAAAAATGGAAAAATCCATCGGAGTCTAAAGGAGTGCATGTAGCAAGTATAAAGGCCATAAGGCGAATTGGGATATTGTAAAGCAAATATAGTAATGCAAAGACTCAAACATTCGAATTCATTGAGGCACATGATTTACTTAAACATTAATCTATTTTAAGAGACAATTTATCATTCGTATGTAGATGGTCAATCTAACTTTTTGAATCAGATTCTTGAAAATTGTTTGTATAGTGTTTTTTTGCCCTTTTGCCCAAGATTGGGATCAACATTTGTGCTTTGCAAAATATAGTTTCAATATTCACAGATAGCATTGGTCATGGTTTTTCACTATTCTTACCCTATCAGGGCTACTTTCCATATTTCTCAACCTATTGGATGATACGCCTATTACTATTTCGTCTTATTTTATTGATTTTTGTAAATTTGTGCAAGCACACAAACAATTACAACATATTCAATAACAATATAAGCTATTGACACAGATGGATGCTATCTTGAATCTCCTCTAGGCCAAAATGTTTTTCTTCTTTGAGTTTTGCTAAGCATAAGCTTTAAAAATTGGCTGCTCATGACTAGGGTCCATTATGTATCCTTGAAAAACTTAGTTCAGTGTTTAATCACCAGTAGCTTAGATCTACTACCAAGGCTTGTGATATTTTTCATGTTAGTCTCCTTTGTAATTTTCTCTTTCTTGGTGAATCTCATGAATCCACATTTCCCTCTGATGTTTAAGCTTTTTTCTTACCTTCCTGTTACCATTCTCTAGGTTCATGTTCAATAACATGATGACACAAACTTATCTAGTTTTTGGTTTAATGGGATGGGTAGACCCATTGATGAAGCCAAATGAGAAAATATGGATGTTTTTCTAACACTCTTTTTTGTAGTCACAAGTGTGCACACTTTATGCTACTAGTCAAAAAGATCTTCACATTCTTGTTTTTGTTCCGATGTTTTTGTTGTCCCGATCTTCTTGTTGCTATTTTAGATGTTCTTGGTGCCCCATATTTTTCTCGTCCTATTTCCACTATATCTGACATTCTCAATATTGGCACTATATGCTCCACTTGCAGAATTAACTTCTAAATAATGGTTTATTATTAGTAGCATGAGAGAAAGTATTTGCTTTATCATACTAACAACGTATTTCTATAGCCATAGGGGATTCGGCTTTTGGACTGACAACACTAGCATGAGATTGATAACCCAAGAAAAAAAAATACAAACAATGGTACAAAAGCAACTGTAGGAGGTGAACAGTAAGTCGACATTGAGGGCCATGTTTTGACGTGGGGGAGTGTTATGGACATACAAACAATCCATGCTTCTCTAACTATGGTCACATGAGTACCCACAATTATTATACATGCTTATTGTATTATTTGGGACCCCCTTTTTTATGGATAAGGCTAGATGCCCTAAATTTAGCATCCTAAATTGAAAACTTGTATTTAATCGCCAAATCAATATAAATAAGGGTATGGGATCTTTCGTTTCTCAGTTCTGTAAGTTTGATGTCATGAGCTCCTTGTAGGGGAGTTTTATTTGTGTTTGAAGATCTTTGCTAGAGATTTGCTTGAGCTATCAACAAATATGGGAGGAAAAATGGGTCTCCCCCCAACCCTTCATTTGGGACTTGCCAACCAAGCTTAAAAATGCGACAACATCTAGTTTGAAACCAACCTAAAGCATCAACCCTATAGTAAAGCGAGTCTTAGAATTTTGAGACATTTATGTTAGATGGTCAAAAATTGAGCAAGAAGAACATCTTGCCTGGCCAAAAGGGTGAGTGTTTTTTATTGGGTCAATCTCACTTTATAGGCCAATTTTCAAGTAAAAGGTAGGTAGGGTTTTTGTTCAACGTGTAACGTGTGTTGCATGATCTGTGTTAAACCCCCAATTCTATTGCCATTTGTCTTTGACTTTGGCATCCATTCAGTTCTTCTTCCAAGAGACCCAGTTTCGAAGCCTGACGGCCGCACCCGCCTCAGAAACTAGTAGGTAACCACGCTTTTACACTCATCGTCAACAGCAGCAGCAGCAGCAGCCGTGAACCTCCGTCCTTCAAACTTTTACTACTCTATGCTTTCTCTCGTGGGCTTGCATCTTCTAGCAATCTTCGTCATTTTGTTTTTTGCTATGGCGATTCGAGCGTCAAATTGGATATCAATATAAGTGGTCGGCTGCACAGTGCAGAGATGATTCCTGCTGGATCAGGCATATCTGCAGACACATCTGTGGTTGTCTCTGGCTCACGTGTCAGTCGTCTGAAGCTGAAATGTTGCTGCAAAATTAAATTGGTTGCTTCTTGCATTTGGGTTTACATTATGTTCTTCCATCCCTTCCCTTGTTGGTTCTAACAGTCACTGCTGCTTCGACTCTCTGTGATCTCACGGGGTTGATAATACCAAGCACGGGGTTGCTAATACCAAGCAGCATGATTCCACAAATTCCTTGTATCACCTCCTTTCCTTGAGCTTGATTGCTACCTGCAGCTGCGCACTTCGATCTATCACCTGAGTATCAACGATTCCCCTTTTTTGCGTCAAAAAGTCAGTTTTGCTCTTGATTTTGTCGATCTTCGTTAGATGACTGTCAGCAGCCAACATTGCTGGAAAAGAATGGGTTTGTTGCAAGTTGTCTATTCGGCTCATTCTCCTTTGACAAAGTGGGTTACTCAAGGTAAATCATGTAGCTTGCTAGCTGCAAACACCTGCGTTCGGAGATGTCACACGAAAAATAGTAACTATCAGTTTCGTCCGACCTTTCCAACCTTAAGCATGCCATTCATTGGCGGATTCCAGATAACTTGCGTTTCTACGAAAGCCAGGGAGCCTATAGTTGAACAAGAATCAGCCGGCTTGGATAGAGAAGAGTATTTATACGCAGAAGATCTTCATACACAAGATGTCAAAGGTTTTGCAGCTTCGAACGACAATAAAGAGGTTAAAGTGGAAGACCTTACACTGCTGGAACTTCGCAGAAAACTTCAAGATTTTGCCAGAGCCAGAAATTGGGATCAGTTTCACAGCCCACGCAACCTTCTTTTGGCCCTAGTAAGTGCCCTCCTCCCCTTACTTCTTCCAAATCAGTGACACTTTCCGATTTAATATTTTTACAGAAGCACGTTTAAGATTTCCTCCAATATGCCAAAACCATTCAGCTTCTTCCTCGAGTTTTCGTGCACAGGTCGTATCACCACTGGAAATATTTTTATCCAAACAGTCCTACAACATTTCAGTTGTAATGCCATATTCTCTTGAACGATTTTTTATTGTTTTGTGTTGTGGCTAGGTTGGAGAGGTTGGAGAGCTATCAGAAATATTTCAGTGGAAAGGGGAGGTGCAAAGGGGCTGTCCAGATTGGAACCCAAGTGAGAAAGAGCATCTGGAAGAAGAACTTTCTGATGTACTCCTGTACTTAGTTCGCCTGGCTGATGTTTGTGGTGTTCATCTCGGGCAAGCAGCTCTCATCAAGCTTCAAAAGAATGCAATCAAGTATCCTACTGAGACCCGGAAAGCATCACCATCTAACCACCAGTCTCAAATGACAAGCATAAACCGAACATCAAGGGAGCCTCACCAATACCTTACTGGCAGTACTCCTAATATGTGACTCGAAAGCACCCGCTTTTGAGGTTTCCCGATGAAATTAATTTTCCTTTCTAATCTCTTAAGAATGCCATTGTACTGATGTATCAGACCAAACTTGAGTGGGAGAAAACTTTTTACATGTTGATCCTATTCAAATGCAGAAAAAGTTTACAATAGTGTTCTAGCTCAATGCAAGAATGCTTTACATATTTCCTCTTCCATGCTGTATGAAAGCAACATTTATGCTGTACAGTTTTCTTAGGATGACATATTGCGTTCTAGCTCAATGCAAGAATGCTTTGCATATTTCTTCTTCCATGCTGTATGAAGCAACATTTATGCTGTGCAGTTTTCTTCTTCCACACTGTATGAAAACAGCGGGAGTTTACTTATTGCGTTTTGATTTGATTCAAAAGTGAATTACATGTTTATTGTTTATTCTTCCAGAATCCAAACTGTTTATTTTTGCGTAGCCTTGTCAAGGCAAATTAATGAATACATTCCTAATAGTTGGTAGAAAAAAAAAGGGAAATTTGGATGCCAAGGTAACCAATTAAGCCACCCACATCTTGCCTTTAATTCACTTAAAATGTTTTTAATGTAACCTGGCTAAACTAAGAGTACACTAGGAGGATGGTTTAGATGGAAGGGGTCAAGAAAATGCATTCCTCTTGGTGTTTTGGAACTCAAGTTTTCCTTCAAATATCCTATATCTTATCTTTTAAGGGATGTTGGTTTTTGACAAGTGTTATAAAAAATATTGTCTTCTAAAATCTTGCAACTATTAAAGGTTCTCTTGATTGAAAAATACACATTCAAGGCAAAAGACTAACACATCAATTAAAGTATTTTGATTTGTACTTGTCAAAAAATTTCAAAGTTTTCAAAGACCATTAGTATCCAATTATTTTTTTTGCCCCAACTTGGCCCACCCCAACAATGAATTTTATGGTTAAGTGTATTATATATTCATAAATTAGCCATGTATGACATCCCATGTAACTTTTAACAAGAATTGTGCAAAGAGTTGAGCACCCACATGATAAGAACTTCATGATTTTAAAATTTTATGTTTTTTTGTTAAATCATTCTCATGATCTACATGAATCCTATGTATGCTAAAATTAAAGAGAACCCTGGTGCATTTATTCATAGGAAAAAGTAGTAGGTACATTGATGAAAAAGATATATACACCCCGAAGGGGAAGTTTAAACAAAAGTAGGCTCAAACAAGAGCGAAGCTTGCAGTAAAGTTAAGATTAATCCAAATCCTGGCATCTATGATGATGTTCGTGGGAGTCTGCCAACTGACTGCAACAGATCAGAAAAGTGAAGAGGTGGTGAGTCGGCTAATGAAAGGAGAAACCTAAAATTAAAGGTTTAGAAACCTACATAAATCTAACTAGCCCCAAAATCTTCTAAATAACAAATTAGTCATCAGATTTTAGGAAGTTAACATCCTACAAAATCTATTTGAAATCTATTCCCTAGAAAAATTTGTCGTTCCATCCCTCACACTTAGCCCTAATCGATAACCTCCGGCTATAAAAGTCAGAAGATGGTCCAAGTTGGGCCCCACATGTGCATAAAAGAGATTGCTACTATGTGGCATTGGCGGTGGCTCAACACAAGGCACATGATGGAGGCATGAGATTATATTCACCCTAGACTCCATCTTGTCTCCAAAGATAGGAGAAAGTTTTTTTTAAAAAAAGGCAATCTCCATAGTCTTACTTCCACAGATTCTCTGCCTCCCGACCACTTCGATTGGAACACTTCACAATTTGTTGAAGGTCGGTGCTACCTAAAGCATGTGATTGACCCTCTCATTTAAGGAGGATGCCATCGTCTGCCTCTAGTGGTAGCCTCCAACATGTGCGAGACTATGGGAGTCCCACAGTTTAGATGACCCTAGATTTGACTACAAATGTCTTTCCAACACCTCGCATTATCGCTTTTTTTTGTAATCTCTAAATAACCTAAAAATGAAATCCTATCCTGAAATTAATAAAAAGAACCCCTCCCCTTTATGCAGCACGCTCATATCTCTCTCTCTCTCTCTCTCTCTCTCTCAACTGACATTCTCTGCACTTTTTCCATCGTCGCCCTAAAATTCCCACCATAAACCTGTTTCTTATTAACAAATTCTCTCTCTTAAAAAACCTCTTTTGATTCCAAGCATCTCTCCCAAGATTGGAAATAGAAGTTTCCAAGAGCATGAATGCATGCAATTGACACCTAGCCAAAACCATAATTAGCAATATTTCACCCATGCAATTGACACCTAATCAAAACCATAATTAGCAATACTTCACTTACGGTCAAGATAAGTCAATGGTCAAAACCATAATCAGCAATGCTTATGGTCAAGATAAGTCAAAACCCTATTTTTCGAACGAACGAATCAAAACACGGGAATCATGTTTTGTCTATCATAGCATACATTCTCTCTCTCTCACACACATTCCAAATGTAAGTTTTATCTCCTAAAAGTTTCTAACCGCGCGCTTTCTCTATCTATAAGTTTCTAAAACCGCATGCCTTTCAACCACACTTCATAATCTTTCAACTACATGTCAAAGAAGTTCTAGATCACACGTGGCCCAATCAATTTTTTTCCATAAAACCCAACATTCTAAAACTTAAAACCCTAAAATTTTGAAAAAATTGCGCTCCTATCTCTTCGGGCCCCTCTTTTTGTCTCTTGGCATGGTAGCTATATACCTTGTCTATCTCTCTCTCAAAACTTATTTTTCTCTCTCTAAAAACTCATCTTTCTAAAAGTCTCTCTTTAAAAGCACATGTTTTGAATGTTGGTCCACTTCAAAGTGCTTTTGAATGCTTTTCAGATACCCTCAAAAACATTTTAGGGCAAACGTGGCCCAATCAAAATGCAGGAATGATCTAACATTCACATTCTCTCTAACACCCAACATTCTCTTGCAAACCACGTGTATATGATCAGCTGTTCTGAAAAGTACCAACTTTAGTGGATTTTATGGCACCTGGCAAAATCCAAGCGCTCAGGCTGTAACCCCCTGCCATTTAAGCCCATCACTCATCAGATTCGGTCTATAAGCTCCATCGAGCTGATGGCGATGGCGGATTGGGTTGTGGGTTGTACCAATAGATACTGTTTGAACAAGCGAGTGGCACAAGATCGGTTTTAAGGGATTGGGGTGATGATGGCAGAAGATGAGCTTGGTCCACTTCCGAGGATTCAATTCAGGTTCCCATCATCGCCTGGATCGGGGTAACATAGATTGTTGCTGAGTAGCTTGAATTGGTTGCAACAATTTGCAGAGAAATTTGAGCTTTGGTGATTCTGATGTTGATTTAGGTTTTTCTCGTAACTCTGTCAGATTGAGAGTAGCCAGGATCAAGAGGAATGATCGTAGTGCTTCCTGATTCAGAACGTAGACGATACGGTGATGGCTTCAGCTGCTGCGGCCTCCATCCAGCATGTTGTGTGTAGAGGCGTTTCACTCTTCTCGACTCCACGAAACGTAAGCTTTTACCTGCACTTTCTGCTTGCAGGCTCGCTTTTAAGGAGCTGGATGATATAGCCTGCACTTTCTGCTTGCAGGCTCGCTTTTAAGGAGCTGGATAATATAGCCTAGTGAATTAATAAATGCCACTAGAAGTAGGATCGCGTGTTTTGTTGATGTTTCCCAAAGTGTTTGCATTCTGTTCAAGCGTTCTTGAGCTCGAGCTATTGAAAAGCCACAATCTTGCCCTTTATAGATCTCTTTATGTTTTGTTTTTGCGTGGCGTATAGCTCCATCTCTCGCCGTCATGGAAAGGGATGCGCGTTTTCAGTTTCAGTAGCTTCTCAAGGGTTCGCGACGGAAGAGAAAGACTATATATAAGCTCTGTGATTGAAAAGCCCACTGATAACTCGAGCAGTGGTGATCCTGAGAGGGTTGTGCTGGAGAGGTTGTACTCAAAGAGCGCTCAGCTTGGAGCTAAAATGGAGGAACTTGCTGGATCTGAGGTAATGGCTGACCATAGTGGCGATCTGGAAGCGTTAAGGAGGAAAGAGCAGGAACTGAAGGCAGCTGAAAGGCTAGCAAAAGTAGATGACAAGGAGGTTCAGAGTGCAAAATTTGCTCTATTGCAAGGGAAAAAGGAGCTAGAAGCGGCACATACAGTCCAGAGAGCGAGGAAAGATGAAGTTAGTAGACTGCAAAAACAGTTGATGTTGCAGGCGAAGGAATTGAAGGAGGTGAAGCGCACGTTGAGAGAACAGCAACGCCGGGTGCAGAGTCTGCAAGGACAAATTTCTGAAAAGCAGACCGAATTAAGCAGATTAAAGTCGAGTCTTTTGGAAAAGGACGATAATCTATTTGAGATAAGAAAGAAGTTCAGGGCAAAAGATTCGCAGCTCCAAGCTGCAAATTCCATCATTTCACAGCAATCCTTAGAAGTTGACGAGCTTAAGAGGTGTCTCAAAGAGAAGGAAAATGAGGTAAGAAGGTCAGAAGAAGAGAGGTTCTTGAAGCAGGAAAAGCTGTCCAGAACAGAATCAGACTTGGAAAAGCATGTGGTTTCATATCTACATGCTAAAGAGGAGTTGAAATCATTGCAGCAAGAATTAGTGAGAATCAAAGATAGTGATCTGGCTTCCAAGCAAGAGCTTAAACAAGCAAATGCTTTCCTCAATAAGATCCGTAGTGAGCTTAAAGACTCTCAAAGGACTGTTGCTAACTTAAGGCGAGAGGTGCAAGAGCAGGGTTTACAAATAAAGCATCAGCATGAAGAAATGGCCTCACTAGAGATAATTCTATCATCTCAAGTGCTTAAGTTAGAAGAGGCTATGGCAGAGTCTGAGAAGGAGAGGGAGCAAGTTAGGCTAGCTAGAAGTTCATGTAAAGCACTTGAGGCTGAAGTGAAACAAGGAAGAGACCGAGTAATGGAGCTGCAGACAGATCTCGACAAGGAAAAGGCAGCTGTACAAGATTCTGCTGTGGAGGTGAACTCATTGAAATGCAAGTTGCTGCAGCTTGAATCCAAGCTTAGTGACACACAGCTTTCTTTACAGCTGAAGGAGGCCGAGCTGGTGACAGCAAAGTTGGAGATACACCAGTTGAGGTCTGATCTTAATTCGTTAAGATCGATGCTTGCTGAGAAGGATCATGATTTGCAAGATATTAGGAAAGTGGTTGAAGAATTGAGGCTGGAAGTTGCCCAAGTGAAAGTTTGTTTAAAGAATGAGCAGGAGAAATATGCCGAGGCTAATGCTCTTTTGCATGATAAAGAGGATCAACTCAAAGTCGTGAAGCTGGATCTAAATGCAACCAAAGTGAAACTGTTGGAGGCCGCTTCAGTTGTGCAGGAAATTGCAGAGTTTTCTAGAATTCTAGCTGACTCAAGTAAGGAGAAACAATCAGCTTATTATGAAAGCTCTGTAGTCATGGATACCAACTATGAACTTTTTGCAGCAAACCGTGCTTTCTTGGAGAGAGAGTGTGAGCTCCAAAATCTTCATCAAAAAGCTTCACGAGATTTCCAAAAGCAGAAGGAAGTTGAAGAAGAGCTGCAAGCAGTTAAGAGGTGTTTGGAGGAAAAACATTTGGAGCTGGAAGCAGTCCAGAAAAGCCTTGCAAGTAAAGAACAGGAACTGAAGCAGATCTGTGGAAAGTGGGAGGCACGAGAAGAAGAGCTTGCCAGAATGCGAGAGGAAGTCATGGGAGAAGCCAAGAGTTTAACAAATCTTCGTCTTCTATCTCAGAGACAGGCTGGAAGACTAAATGGAAAGGGAGATAAAAGCTCTCAAGAATCAGAATTGGAGCTGGAAGTTGCAAAACAGGAGCTTGAGACAGTGATCTGCTCTTTGCAACAACTCGTTGAACTGAGTCGAGAGCTCGTTGAATTAAAGCCTGTCGATCCTTTCCCTTCAAAGACAAAGACCTCAAATGAGCATGTGACCCTGGCCCAGTCCCCCACTACAGATATCTTGCAGTTTCAGAATAAGCCAGTGAGTGACACACCAAGAAACCTGAACGGTGAAAAAAGTATTGGTTATTTTCGGGTTGTTTTTGATAAAGATGACATAAATCGAAAAATGGGAGAAAGAGATGAAGCTCTTGAGAACACTAAGCAAGCTGTAAGTGATCTTAACAAGTTGACACAAAGGCTGGTGGCTGAAGCTGCTACAGAGATAGGCTGGCAAGTGGAAAATGGATCCTTTGCTAGTACCCTGTTAACTCAATCAGCTTGTTCATAGTTGAATCATCCTCATAGGAATGCTTGCACTCTGCTGATTGAAACATCGTTGTACAAGAATAATTTTGAGTCATCTTCTGTGGGTAAATTATCACAACATGTACAGTAGCCAATGCACATTCATATCAACTTTGGCTTCTCAACAGTGTTGTCAATAAGAAGCCATTACGTCTGCACATTAGTACGGGCAATAGTTGGGCTTGTGTAAACTTTACTCTTTTTAACGCCATCAATAATGCTCATACGATTTTCTTTCCCGGCCTTCCTTGGGAATTGGGGAGTTAAGACATGGTTTCACTAATAATGTGCAGACTTTTATTATCATGCATGATGGAAGCAATGGAGTTTCGAAATCTTTCCTGAAGAACTACCATTTGTCATCTGAAAAGTAAAGAAATTGGTATCATCAAACAACAAGATGTTTCTGAACATTCCAAGATGCTTTTGAAGTTGTGAAATTCTACAGAAATGACATCACTTACTGTTTTGCTAGAGATTCCAGTTTTACATCAAGCATTTGTGTGAATACGCATTGTTTACTGGTTTGCTAGAGATTCCAGTTTCACATCTAGCATTTATATGGACGGCATCCTACATTTAAACGTGAGTTGAAAAGTGTTGCCATAATGTTCCATACAAGACACGTATTTGATTCCATAGGTTCTGACTAATAATGATTCTGACTTTAAAGAAAAAATCCAGCAAGGTTTTGTTGTTAGGGAGCTAAGGTAATTGAATCATAAAGAGCAAGCTCTCTCAATTCTATTGTCTTTTAGTATAAGAAAGAGCAAGTTATCACATATGACATTTTTGTGGATGTTGGTTAAATATGCTTGTGAGCTTACGAGTCATTCCAAGCTAGGATCCCTATATGTGCTTCATTTGAATCATGGCAGGTATCTGAATTGGTGCTATAGGGGAAAGTTGCTTAGTCTTACATGTAGCACATAGTTGCATTGGCAATTTGCAAATCGTGGGCCAAAAAACGTGAATCATGATTCCCAATTTTGTTTATTTTTATTTTTTTGTAATTACATGCAATATGGGTATCGATACAAAGAGACAAATTTAAATGGGTTTCCAATGCTGGAAGATCAGCTGACAAATCTGCAGTGGAATGGAAAAGACCTCACCTCTTTCGTGAGAAAGATGAAGGATCTATTTCTATCACTACACAACTCAGGAGCAGAGAATGCAGTATCAGCTGAGAAACAAACAGCTCACATATCTGTAGAGAGCCTTACCCAGATCTTTCCAGACGACACGAACCCTGCTCGCGAAAGATCTTACCACGAACCTCGAAAAGGTGATTGTCGAGATTCGAGAGGAGGTCGAGGCCAGAGAGCATCTTGATCACAAAGATGGTTTTGACCAGGCACTCTACGGCAATAGAAAAAAATCAAAGAAACAGTTCAAGCCTAAGAGGGAGTCGAATCACAGGTAGGACTGTGACCAGCAAGCAGAGGAGACCAGCAAAGGCAATTGGAAGACCAAAGGGAGGTCGAAACGACAAGATGCCGACAAGAAGACCTGCACGAGATGCAGAAGAGACGGGCATACAGTAGATACCTGCTGGCTCAATCCCAAGATTGAGTGTATCCATTGCCATAAGAAGGGTCATGCAGCCAAGGATTGCCGCCAGAACCCAAGAAACAGATCAGCACAGAACAGACAGGAGAACGATAATAGTTCTTCCTATGTCGAGGAGCCCAAAAGCTCGAAGATGGGCGAAGAAAGAACGAACAAAAATTGTTCGACCGCCTACATCTGTGAAGATGTGTGTGCAGCATCAACGTCTGACACACACGAGGTGATCCTGGATTCAAGAGCCACCTCACACTTCGTGACATCAAGACAAATCATGTATGATTTCAGAAGTGCAGATCCCTCAAGATTCATAGTTCTTGGAGATGGATCCAGACATCAAGTGAACGGTATTGGCTCACTCTGGCTCAACACCAATGGCATAGACAGACGACTCGAAGACATTCTATTCGTGCCAACTCTGCAGCAAGACTTGCTCTCTGTAGCAAGAATAGTAGATGCAAAGATGCGTGTGACGTTTTCTAACAAAGCATGCAACGTGATTGATGCCAGCACCAGCACTCTCATTGCTCAAGGCAAAAGGAAAGGGAACCTATATCATCTGAAGGTACGCCTACTTGCAGATCAGGTGCATCAGACTCATGACGACTCGCCAGACACTCTGTGGCACAGAAGACTCTGCCACATGAACTCAATGGCACTCTACCAGACAAGTCATCATAGAGCAATAACAGGCGTCAGCATCTCGAATGCAACCAATTCGGCCACTTGTGATGCATGTTTGAAAGGCAAGATGTCACGCACACCATTCGTCAAAGACTCCTACAGAACAACAAAGATTCTAGAGCTGGTGCACTTTGACATCTACGGTCCATTCAACGTGATCTCAGTAGGAGGTCCAAAATATTATATAACCTTCATTGATGACTATAGCAAGTTTGCCAGAGTGTATTTTATTCGGAATAAATCTAAAGCACTCGGTAAATTCACAGAATATGTGAATTGGGCTGAGAGATGCACAGGCAGCAAGGTGAAGCAAATCAGAACAGATCGAGGTGGCGAATATATCTCGAATCGCTTCATTGACTTCTGCAATGATCGTGGCAAAACTGCAACCTACACACCGCAGCACAATGGTGTTGCTGAACGAAAGAAACAGGACCCTAATGGAAGCAGCCAGATGCATGATGGCCTATTCGAAGGCTCCAAGGGCACTGTGGGCTGAAGCAATAGCTACAGCCGCATACATCCAGAACAGGACAGGTAAATCTGGTGTTCCTCACACGACACCACATGAGCTATGGTCGGGTAGAAAGCCCAACCTGTCTCACGTCAGAATATTTGGCTGTGCAGCATATGCACATATTCCTGATAAGCTTCGCAAGAAGCTTGATGAGAAAGCCGAGCAAGGATTTCTGATAGGTTATGACAATAATTCGTCATACTACAGAATCTAAATGCCAGACACGAACACTGTGAAAACAGTGAGGGATGTCAAATTCGACGAGAGCAGGACAATGGTCAACGAAGACCCTGTTAGCTATGAAGTTCTGAAAAGACAGTACTATGACCTGTCGCCAACGTTAGAGGGAGCAGAGGACGAACACGAAAACAAAGATTTTTGAGTCGTCTCCCATTCGAACAACGAATCAGAGGAAGAAAGATTCGAGAGACAGCCTGTCGCCGCAGTTCCTGTAAACGGACTGAGAAGAGCAGACAAGGGCAAAGACATAGTTGTTCTGGGAGGATCTCCCAGAAGGTCGACAAGACCACAAAGAGCACCAGCAAGATTTGTGCCAGGCAGCTCAGCTTTCACATCAAAAGAATTCTGCGGGTTCAGTGGCAAACCAAAGACATTCGAGGAGGCGATTGAATGTCCAGAAAAGGACAAATGGATCCAAGCCATAAACAAAGAGATGGAGTCCATGAGGAAGAACCAGGTATGGACGTTGGAGCCATTACCTCATAAGCGCAAGACTGTCAAATGCAAATGGGTTTTCAAACTCAAATATGGACCAGACGGGAGTGTGACGAAATACAAGGCAACACTGGTAGCGAAGGGTTTTTCTCAGAGATACGGTATTGACTATTCTGAAACCTTCTCTCCTGTCGTCAAACATTCGTCCCTACGACTATTGTTCGTGTGAAAAATGCAAAAATAAGCTTGGTAGAGGCCAAAAATCTTGTATATAGATAAACACGTGTGTGGAGCCTGTTCCCACGTGTGAAAATAGTGTACTTATCATGTACCATAATCATATAAGTTGTACATATGATTTAATTCAAGTTCTAATGGCTAAAAAGACCAAAAACTAGTTTTTTAAACATATGACACATGGCATCAATCTATTGATTGCATGAGCCACATCCTTTGGTTAGATGTCATACCCCATGTGTAGAGGACAGCTCACATGTGTGGAATAAGCTGAAGTAGGCGAATTTTGACTTCTAGAAGATTTCCAAATAGATCTCCATATAAAAGAAAAATGGACCAAAAGTGCTCAAAATAGAAATTTTTGTCCAAGGGTTTTGCATGATGAATCATCATATGACAAAGCACCTTCACACATGTGGGATCAGAGGGATTATCAGTACCACGAACTCCCACTTATTGTACTTATTTTCCTTTCAAATGTAAATATAGTTGAGACTTCCCAACTCTTAATTGAAAATATTTTGGTTTTTTGTTTATCCATCTTTTCTGTAGTTTTTTATTTGACACAATTTTACCAATTTCAATTAGTTGCTTTCACCCAATTTGTCTGCAAAGCTTGGTATTTGACAGCATACCCTCAATCTTGGTTTATATTTTTGCCACCCTATTTTCATATATCACATTGTTACTCAATAATTTCAATGAATTCTACCAAAATATTGAACATGATTATCTTTAATTAGATTTATTGATCTTCATGCATACCTGGGTGTAAAGATCAAAAGTGCAGATTTCATTTATTCTCCATAGCTTTCATCATATCAAATGCTGCACCTCCAACATCCTCCATACACTTTTCGAACTTTGTAAATGTGATAATAGGTTCACAATTTATCACATAAGACACCTCCAACATACTCCATAGGATTCCTTACTTTTTCAAATGTAACAATAAGCCATCAATAGAATGGAGTATTTATTACATCCTTAAGGGCCATAGGTAAAAATATCAAGATACGCACAATTAATTATTATGTCACAAATAATCACTTTTGTGAACCTTTTCAGTATACTGAAGTGCTACTAACTGCCCTCAAAGGACCTTTCATAGCAATGTTAAGTCCTGTAAAGCTGAAAACTATTAAGACCCAAGATATTGGAAAGGAATAACAAAAACAAGTTCAGAATTAGCAAATAGACCTCCACAAAAAAGTGGCAATGGGCTGAATTTTTTGTAATTTGTCTGTAATCCTCCTTCGCTGCATGTCAGAGTTACTTTCTATGTGTCAAGTGAATAAGTCAGATGGATACGAGGTGATGTGATTATCGTAATGATTTCATGTTTTTGTTTTATTGGGAAAGTTCTTCATGAAAAAGGCATATATATTTTCTACCATAACCAGCAGTAATGTAACATCTTCAACTATGTTGTGGCAGCATAATAATTTTGAGAATCACTCGAAAGAAGCACACGGCAGGTTACCCAGCTTCAACCAACATTTACCCAGCATTTGTCCTCGATTCTCATACAACAAGTACCATACAAAACATTCCCCACATGAGGGTCCACAATTTTGGAAGTCAGATTTGGATACAAGTAGACTTGCGAGCAGAATTTTCCATTGTACACCAGATATTTCAGAACAGTCATATGTGACTTGAAACAGGTTCACATATTTCATAGCACAGAGGGGGCTTGACAGATTCTTACACTTCCAAGTTCTAGCATGTAATCAGACCACAAAACCAGCTAAAGTTCTCTGAATCACCGTAAAAAGTCCAGAAACCAGCTGAACTATTAGGATCCAAATGGTGGAGAACAAATGTCGAGCAAATTCCAAACTCAATGTGAAACGTTTGGGATTACTCATAGATTTGCAGCTCCCTATAACCCCCCCTGGCGTAGCAGAGTATCAAAGATGAGATGTAGCATACTTAAGTCACACAAATCTTCACCTACACTTCTGGGTTTCTGGGCAAAAGCACTACCGCTACAACATTTCACTTTAACAGGCTACTCTCATCATCCAACGACAACATGTTTGGTCATTAGACCTGTACAAGCCAGCCAGCTAGGCAATAAAGAAGTATTTGTATACCTTTCTTGAGGAAAAGGAAAACTGCTCAGCAGAAGAACATTTTTGTTTGCATATTCTTATGCAATTCTGGAATTGCCACAACTTGTCCTTCTTGGGATGATGATCTTCCCAGTAGAGATGACGTTTCGGAGCCCCCGTCATGCTCTACGAAGTTTCGACAGCGCATCGCAGCAAGGTGGGCATAGTATATTGGAGCGACTGCAAGTATTGCGACAATCAAATAAATAAAAAAAATTAATAAAGCTGCAAAAAAAGATTCATTTCTAATTTCAACATTTCTCAACGTTTGAAATATTACCAACAGATACTGCTGTGGTGCTCCTTGCATAGCTGCCAAGAAATAAAAGTACATTAATCAGTCACCATGTGGTGGCAACAATTGTATGTAATCAAATAAACAGCCTCTTCTGCTCACTAAAAGCTGACCTCCTATTCCAGCTGCCTCCTCCCATTTTAAGGAAAACTATTTACAGCAATCATTCTTGATTCATCAAGCCAAAAACTATGTTTGCATAAAATGCTCAGCACTAAATTGTGAATGTAAAATTCTAGAGCAGATTTCTATCTCACGTGTAGCATAAATAATTAGTAAGCTGTTGAAGTTCATCCGGAGAGAAACCGATCTCATCATATAAGACATAGTAATGTGTAGGTCTCGTGGTTCCCTGTAATAACACAGTTAGTAGTTCAAAGGACTTAACTTGCAAAACTTTCCAAAACATATATCAGGTATTGGGAAGAGTAGACTTTGATGCCATGCAGAGACTTACAATGATGCCTGCATGACTACATAGAAAGAAATCATAATCACGAGGATGGCAAACGTCACGGTCCAGAATAGTACCTGCCAACAGCAGTGCAGGAGATCAGTATTGAGTGGAAAATGAATGGGTGGAAAGCTCTGTTTATGTGGTCATAGGATCTTTGTCTTCTGCTTTTTCATGACTTGAACCATGCTAATCAAGAAAATTTCCATGGTAAAAGAGGTCTAATATTTCAATAACTGCAAGTGAAATCTGCATGTAGTTGCATATTCGAATAGTCTTGTTGCTTGAAATTTTCCTTTTTGGACTTTCCATTTGCTCACTCTTAAGATAAAGTTGGAGCATTTCGGCTTTTCAGAGCACTTCCAGAAAGTTTCAATAAGCTAAGCAAACCAATTCTGAGAACCAGCAAGCTGCTGTGCCACAGAAAACCCTAACAGCTTCACTAGTAGATCTCATTCAGAAACAACAATTTTCACATCCATCTTCAAGTTAGAAATATCAAAGTGTGGTCAAGCTTCATGTGAGTACTCTTAAAATCTTAGCGACCAATGTGTCATGACATGCCATTAGAAGGGCTTTTTTCACACTTCTAGTTAAGGGAACATGACATCATTTTGATGATCCAGAGACCTTGATATGGGAAACAGGTACCCCCATAGTCTCCCTTTATTATCTTGCCTCTCCGTAGTTCCTTTGGCATCCAGAAACCCTCATCTTAAGAACTGAGCGAATTGGAGCACTTTTTCTCACAATAACACCCCCTTTCTCTGCATCCCTCCACAGCTTTTAACAGAATAAGAAAATTTTGCACAAACTGAAGTTGGAAGCTCATAGAGATTAAAGTTCAGCACGACAACAAGGCATACTGATCAGGCACTTTGAATCTTTAAACCTTAATAGCTTGAGCTCAATCGGAACTTCCCATTATTACCATGTGTTCTCCAATAAGTTTCTTGAGCAGTTATGTAAGGACAAAAAAATCAAGGCTGGCTCTAAAGACTGTTTCATTGTAATTTGAAAATTTGAGCCCAAAAGGTACTGGAGTGAAAGGAAGAGCATACCAGGAGTGACATTGCCACTATCATTAGCTGGAAAAAATCGAGTATGGTGCCGCTTCTGTGCTACAATAATAGTAACTTTTGGCTGGTACGTTGGACTTATGTACGCACAGGTCTGACAAGAGAAGATGAGAGTTAATAGACAATGCCTGCAGCTCCCTCACTTTTGATATCCTCAATAATGAAGAGTATAGGCAGGTAAGTACATGCCTAATGTTACAATTTCTCAATCATTGAAGAGGAATAGGAGATTTGCAGGTTAAGTACAAAGAAGATGCTTTCTAAATATGTTATAGAAGCGGACCTTCTTCACCGCCTGAAGCTCTATTTGCAAAACATGCTCGAATTGTGTTTCACTTACACCATCCCTGTCATACACCAAGCAGCTTTGGTTAGACACAAGAGTGTCAAGATTTTCATCCAAAATTCAAAGCCTACATTGAGTTTTGCATAATAAAGTACACCTGCAAAATTCCATTGGTAATTTTTTGCTTATAGGGATTCTTTTGGTATACACCTAAATCTGAATACTGTATGTACAAGACCTTTTTAAGGCATCTCTACAAGAACGCCATTAAATTTGCCAGCTGCCATCTAGCTGACCAAGTTTGCGAGAAGTGGCGCTTCTCACTACTCGCAAATCAAAGGACACAAAGATGATCTTGCTTTTTCTTCCTTTTTAGTATCTGATCCAGGAGTTAAATGAGTATGACAACACTTTCAACAGACAAAGTGAAAGAGAACCAAGGCTGCAAAACCCCATTGTATAAAAGTGGCAAAAAGACAAAAGAAAATTTTATAGAACAAAGAATGTATGATGGCACCTGTAAATGATGATCTGTTCTGGTAACGCATTTTTTTTACTGCAAGAGTCGCAGAAGCCCTTCAAGAGTTCACTGATAGGAGTGTCAAGTTAGAAATGCTGTGGAGAAACAGGTAACTGCAAATTCAAGATTGTTATTCAAGTAAGAACGCTTACCCAATCATTCCACCTAGACCCTTGTCTTCAAAGAGACCCTCAATCATCTCACATTTAGGTGACTGAGCTCTAACTCGAGCAGCATATTGTGATATCCTAGGCCAATCTCTTGAACCAACTACCTGCAGCATTAGGATGAAGTAATTCGTTAGAAAGCAGCAGGAGGTTAATGGTACGGACACCCAGCCTTTCAGAAAGAAGCCTAACACGGATAAGAGGGGATATCACAACAACCTAAAAGAGTAGTGCAGGTGCCAAGTGTGAGTAGCTTCCACCTTACAATTGATTATTTTTCAATCTGATAAACCTCAAGTGTCAGGCATCCCTACGGCCTTCAAATCATTTGCACTTTCTTCTAGCTTAAAAGTACGTTTGTTGAAGATACCTGCTATTCTGTCTCCAACCTCATTACATGGAACACGCTTTCAGGGAGCCATATCTTATCCTACAAAGTGCTAAATCTAAATCACTGTTGTTAGATATTGATCTGCTTAACTTGTTCATTGTTGAACTTACACAAAAGTGCATACGCGCTATAGAGGAAATAGCAACCACATCAATCACTGAAGCAACTTTGTACAAGAAAATCATATTAAAAGATGCAAAGTTGACGAGGAAACATGCTAGACAGACAGCAAGGTACTTACAGCTGCAATAGAGGATGAGTCGAATCCTGGGGAGCCATGCGATACATCCATTCCAAAGATGATAGTGGGCAGCTGAGAGACCTTTCCCAAGGATTGCTTAAATTCCAAACTTAACACAGAGTTGTAGCCCCCACTCTGCAGTTAAGATTAGTGATAAGGTAGTCAACAGTTTGTACTGACAGAGAAGCAACAGTAACAAGGATGAGCATGCTCGAAAAAATGCCCTTTTAGTTTCAGAAAACAGCAATGCAGATACAATCATTTCAGGAAATAGCACAAAGAGCGAAGTGGATTTTGGTTTTATGCTAAAATTAATCACATGATGTGCTTGCAGAACAGTGCAAAGCGTCAAGCAATAAACTCTTAGAAAATTATCAGCCACAATAGACAAAATATATTGTGACTGTAAAAAATGATCTAACACGTAACCGTAACTGAGCTGAATGTAAATTTGATGCTATGGCAAGCTTACCTCTACTCTCTGATCTAGGCCACCTTCGATAAGGCCTTATCGCCCATTTACGTTATTTGAAAAACCATGATTTAAATTAAGACTACCTTACCTGTCAGTAGGTGGCCAGAAGATCTATAATGTCACCAATAAATCTCACAACCAAATTAAGGGTCCTAAGAGCTCAAACCGAATGATCTACATGTACCATAATAGCAAAAAGCAACATGGGGCCCAGGGCCCAAGGAGGTGCCAATGATGCAAATGCAACTCTCTACTCAGGAACACAGAGTCCTCGGTGTTAGAAATAATGCAAACATTGAAGCCATTATACAATGGCAATATCTCAAAATGGTACATACTCAAGAACAAGTTGAAAATGTATGTCATGATGGCACCCAAAATACTGGAACAATGACTAAATAGCACAGAACTCTTCATCACACTACACCATAATAAATGCTTCTTGGTTTCCAAGGGGAGGCTCGAACCTGGGACCAAAGAAACTTTGGATGCCAAGCTAACCAGTTGAGCCAACCCCGTTGGGTTACACCATAATAAATGGCCAGGCAAATGCCAAACACAGGTTGCACTATACGATAATAACAAGGCTACATGCAGATAAATAGCAAGCCAACTGATAGACCAAAATGAATGTGCAAATACGAAGCTCCTAATCAAAGCATGCAATAAGGACTCAAGTGATACACACGCAAAGAGATTCCAAGACTCCTAAAGAGACCAAAAGTGTCACTCAAATATACTTGATGTTTCATGGGGTGGTTCGTTCAATTGGTCCAAAACTGTCATTTTATTTGAGGCTTTTTGTCTCCTAAATTTTATTTGTTATAGCCTAGAAAAACAAGTGCCAGTTTATTATTTAGGGTAAAATTGCTGCTCTGTAGAGTGAAAACTATAAAATCAGGTTATATCTCCTCATTCCTGAATCATAGACACTGAGTGCTACGTGGCTACAGTGTTATAACTTATAACTTAAAAATATTGAGATTTGAGGAGCTATTCCAAATTGTTTTGAAAACGCAGTAGTAGGTGCTTGATCAATGATAGGAACACCTAGTAGTTGAACCTTACAAACAGAATGCTGGCCCCAATGCTTGGTGTTTTAGCAGGACGCATCAACAGTCAAAATTATACACCTAGCCCTAATTTGGGCCCTCTGACAGCATCAATAAGCCATCATACAGCTTTAGAATTAGCCCGTATACAAAAGAAAATTCACAAGGATCAGATACAGGAGAGCTCTGCAGCATGCGCATTCATGCGGTGAGTTTTATTTAAATCCTTTCCCTTTAGCTACTGTCTCCATTGTACAGGTGCAATTACAGGCATGCATCGCTAGCATCATACCAACCAAATTTCATAATTCATCTGTGTAATCAAAAGTATCTCATAAAGAGGACAGTGATATTTTATGCTTCTGTTTTTAAAACCTATGAGCCTGTCCAATTCTCCTTATATCTATATTCAGGACAGTGCTTCACAATAACAGTGTCTGCGACTTCCCTGAGGGACAATACTGTCAAGTGGTGTAGGGGGGATATGTTTTGTATACCAACTAGGTAGAAACTGCCAACCACAAGATGATTCTAGGACAAAAATTGGTTATAGAAGCACCTCCAGGACATTAAAGGCACACTGAATGAGAGCCACCCGAAGTTTAACAAGTTTAAAATTCATTGGAGTGACTGCAGGCAGAAGACACCTATAGTTTCTTAGATGGTTACAATGACTACAGCCAGATTCAGGATTGTCGAGGATGATCATGATAGAACAATTTTTGCCACAGAATGGCATGCCTACAAACATATGATTATTTTGTTTGGTTTTTACAACACCCCTGACACATTTCAAAGAGTGATCGGCAACTGATAAAAATTATGCAGATGAAAGTTTGGCCTATGAGCGTTGCTGTGAAGTCCTCTGACCTTCATTATGGATTCTTGGACTAACGGAAATCAGGGAACACTATTTAACCAGACTCGATGACATGAGAAACAGTGTCATTTACATCAGTCAAATCATTTGAAGAAAATAATGTAAGGAGTTCCAGAGAGAAGCTTATCAACACCATTCCTGTGCTAAGAGATGGTAAGAATGATGGACAAAGCTGTGCAAATATACAAACAAAAGTGACATATAACCTGGATTTGTGATCATACCTTTCTTTTGGACATGAAAGAGTAGTCAATAACTCTTTTATGTCCAAAAGAAAGGTATAACTATTTGAAAGATTTATCTTGTATAACAAATAGTGAAAAAGATGTAGATACTGGGGTTGCACCTCATACAAAATACCTTGGCATTTATCTTCAACGCAACATTTGTCAGGTATTGGTCCTTCAATGGCCTTGGTGGCACAATGCACTGATTCGTGATTCCCACTTTAGTCAGGAAGAGCCTTTTAAAAGGTGCTGGGAACAGATAGCAGCATACAAGCATTGAGGCACAGGAATGGCCTTTAAAAAAAAGTTTTAAAGGCTGTTAAAACTGTTACCTTCTGGATGCATATTCAAGGTTAGAAAAGCTCAGCGGCACATACACCAATACTTCAACCCCTTTCTCGAACAAATGCCATCAGTTTCATGGTTTACCCACCAATGCTCAAGTTTCATCTAAAATAGACAAATTGCAGTGGCGCTTACCAATGCCTCTCTTGCTAGTTGATCCTCAAAAACAAATGCAACCAGGAGATGATTTTTCTTCTGAGTCTGTACTATGTGACTAAGAAGAGCTAAATCATACTAAACTTTACAAAATAACATTCTTTTAAAGAAAAACAAATCCACTGATTGGTTAGTAAAGTTTGAACACACCATATAGATCAGAATCTTTCTCTGGAAGAATGCATAAAATAAACTCCGGTGGCTTATTCATTTTCCCTTGCAACTCTTGAAACATAGCATTAACTCTATCAGCAGCCGATCGACCTTGATTCTTTGAGTTCTCTCCAAGGACTCCACTTGGTTGATTCATTCTCTGACAAAAGATTAATATTTCAGAAAATGTTACCATTAGCACAATCAGAAAATGTAAATAAACGCATTCTGATGGTTCAGATGATCTTTACCGTTAAATCCCACAACAGCCGGATGACATTCTTTGCAATAGAATTGCTATCGGCATACAAACAAGTTTGGCTAGAACTCATATCACAATTTCTCAACAGACTTCAGGCTTCATCTCTAGACATATTCCTAGAAAAATTGATTCCAAAACTCAACACATCTCAATAGCACAGAATTGCACAATGCATTTCATACCACTCCTTTCCTGTTACAGCACTCCATCAATTGTGAAGCAATGTTACCGAGCTCTTGATCTCTCATCCTTGTAAAGCTCACAACAACCCAATTTGAAATTTGTGCTCCGCGTGCTACAGTCTGCAAGAAAGATTTGAAGTAAAGCCGCAGAATATGAAATCTTGCAAAATTTCTAGACTAAAAGACTAATGAAGGCCACCTCTTGTAGAAAATGGCTTCCAAACAAACTCACTGTGGAACTCCACAGCTGGCATTACCCTAAGCAGTAAGTCTAATTGATGCAATAAGTTCAAAACTCCTAAACATTAGAGACTATTCTTCAGTATGAAACACAGACAGCATAGGTGTAGCCACACATATCCCAGTTTGGAACAAACTACATTGGGGTTGAAAACATCATACAAACTCTTCTAAGCAGACACTTCAGTGTTTATGGTTTTCAAAAGCAGAGACCTGACTTCTGATACCGAGTTCTTTTGCATGTTCTTCTTATAGCCTTCTTATAGCCTTTATGCAAAGTAGACTTCTTAAACTACTTAAGTTCAGAGGCAGGGCTATGGACACAAGGTCACAAACTAATAGTGACATTTGCTGCTGGCTTTAAACAGAAATTAGAATACTTGACGACTTCTTCAGAACTGATGATCTCATTTACTCAGAACTGATGATCTCATTTACTTTACCTAGTGTAACTCAGCAATTTATCTCTTCATCAAAGGCTATAATAGCTAGATACTGCCCCCCATAGGAATTTAAACCAAAAAAAAACCCAAAAAAAAGGATCAAACCTTTTCCCAATTTGAACCGAGCTAGCTGGGCTGAATCGGCCGATTCGAATACGCGGGTAACCTTGTAACACACCAGCCTAAAGATTTTAATGCAAGCGGTTGTGACAATTATCTATGCTAAAGCAAGAACCATTCATTAGACTTATGTGACAACTTGAATCCATCACAAGCCAACATTTATGCACCAAACTATAAGATCAACCACTGTTCTTGGCTAGCTCCCCATCCTGCAAATGTTTTTACAAATAATAGTATCAGAGAGGTATCGCAACACAATCAGTATTCATATCTCGAAAAACTAGCACTAACCAAAGTTATCCATTGAATTACTCCTGTATAAATAAAGCTTTTAAACAGAGGACAAGTTTCATGCCCACGATTGAACTCGGATTGATTATCCCACTAGAGGTTAGTAGGCTTACCTCGAGCCGTAAGTGAATTATGATTATGAGGGGTACGGGGACCTCATGTGCATATGGTCATAATTAATGGTTGGAGACCTAAACTCATGATGGTGGATTTTAATGGGTCTATCAGTGAGTCATAGGGGAACTGGATGATGTGGCCCAAATAGGCTGCATAGGTGTCCAATGAGGTGTCATAGTGCACTACCAATGGTGCATGGGCTTTGGAGGGTCTCACTAGGTTATGCTTCATTGTGTGATGGGTAGATACATGTTACTCGTATGATCTCTTATGAGGGATTGATCCATAGCTTGGGGGCTCGATCCGTATGATCTAGGTTTGGTTGGCTTGGTTTGTCCACCATCCGATTCCCTTGTGTTGTTTTGTTGCGGCTTGCTTGGCTAGCATATCCAAGATTAGGGGATTTATAGTGGTATCAGAGTGCACTGCAAGGCGCAAGCGCCTCTCTCGCAAGCGCCTCTCTCTCTCTCTCTCTCTCTCTCTCTCTCTCTCTCTCTCTCTCTCTCTCATCTGCCTGTACCTGGGGTAGATCTCCGAGCAATTGCTTCTCACTGGCTTCTTCCGAACTCAAGCACATGCCTATGATGAGATTCATATCCCTGTGCCACCGTGGAAATAGCCCAAATGTAATCAGCACTTGCCTCCATCAAGGCCCACTGTACGCTCCACTCAACGGACACTTCACTTACTTTCGTTTATATGTACTTATTCTGCACCTGGCCCGGGTTGTGGGCATTGATACTTTTTCTATAGTTCTGTTATATCTGGCCCGGGTTGTGAGCTTCCCGGGTTGTGAGCTTCTTTCACTTCTGCTTTGTTTTTGTTCTACTTTAATTCGTAACTAGTTTATAACATTTTACGGCCACGTCCACCTGTGGATGATGCTCCCACTGTTGCTTGTACATATTTTCTTTTTGGTTTTACGCACCCACGGGTGCCCAAAAGACGTTAATAAAGCTCTCTCTCTCTCTCTCTCTCTCTCTCTCTCTCTCTCTCTCTCTCTCTCTCTCTCTCTCTCTCTCTCTCTCTCTCTCTCTCTCTCTCTCTCTCTCTCTCTCTCTCTCTCTCTCTCTCTCTCTCTCTCTCTCTCTCTCTCTCTCTCTCTCTCTCTCTCTCTCTCTCTCTCTCTCTCTCTCTCTCTCTCTCTCTCTCTCTCTCTCTCTCTCTCTCTCTCTCTCTCTCTCTCTCTCTCTCTCTCTCTCTCTCTCTCTCTCTCTCTCTCTCTCTCTCTCTCTCTCTCTCTCTCTCTCTCTCTCTCTCTCTCTCTCTCTCTCTCTCTCTCTCTCTCTCTCTCTCTCTCTCTCTCTCTCTCTCTCTCTCTCTCTCTCTCTCTCTCTCTCTCTCTCTCTCTCTCTCTCTCTCTCTCTCTCTCTCTCTCTCTCTCTCTCTCTCTCTCTCTCAAATGCTCCGCTACACTACGCACACTCTAGCGACCACACAATGATTGGAACTTCAAGAAAAGCTCCTACACCCACACCATATTAGACCTTCCCTCAAGCTACAGTGTTACGTTCCAAGAAGCTTCACGACATACTACTATATACGTGAGACAGCTTAGTCTACATTTCCCACACCAAACTGTGAGAATTGTTCATTACAAGGCTCTTCTTTGGACAACGCCCCTAACAGCTTTCATCCCATCGCAATCATCATCGGTAAGAGACTTACACATACTCTACTTTTACTATGAATCTTCTACATAGATTCATTCAACAATGAACTACAAGCCTTTTCTATGCTTTGTTTAGTTAGCATTGCGATTTTCTTTCACTATTTATGTAGCGCTGGATCATAGCTTCAATATAAGTTTGAATGTGTAAAAAAACAGCCCTTGATGCTCGCTGTCCAGCGATGGACTGGTGGGCAATTTCTACAAAAAAAATTAACTTTTCATGCTAGCATAACAGCGATGCAGCACATCTATTTCTGTAGCCTAGAACATAAAAATTTATACATTCTGTCCAGCGATCGATGATAGACTACATGTACTGATTTTTGATGCTAAACGCCATTTTTTGTATGATTGAAATACGGTTTTCTCATCATGAATGAGCGCACTCTTACTGCCTGGACAGCGGCCAACTACATACGTAGAATGCATTATTAGCTCTTCCATTAAATTGAAGTGTTTCTTACAAGCAATGCTTTGTCTTTCGATAAAGTAACAATACATCTGCATTGAAGGTTCATCTCCTCTTTGACTATGTAGCATTCTTGTGTGAGGATAAACACTTTTGTCCGATTCTTACCTAAAACAAACTACTCCACTTGGTTCGGTTCAGGTTCAAACCATATACGGAAAAGTGTCTAAACGGGTATTTTACTTGACAACACCTTGAGGCATAGGGTAAGCATTAGTAAGTAAGACTCCTGTTTAGATAAAGAGGAAAATTATTTGTTTTAACTACGATTCGGAAGTAAGCTTGCTCTATGGTATATAATGATCGCATTATGTATTATAGTACTTGTACCAAGTTTTCAACTGCTGACAGTGAGTAGTATCTGAAAGAAGACTGACTTTGATTCTCAGGAGCCGGTTCCAGGTTTTTGGGTTTGGAACATACAGTACGTTCCAGAATGTACTGCCCCAGATCGTCTCAAAAAGATTATAATAAAAACCTCAAAAAGCTTTCTTGTCTTCCTCCTCTGAAATGAGCAGTGAGCTTATCAACCCCAAATGATCTTTGGGGCTACTCTTTGTTACTGCGTACTCTGGAATCTGGTCAGTTACTGCATTTTTTCATAGCCATTCAATCAATCAGCCATCTCAAGTAGGTTCATTGAGATTCATACAGCCATTGCAAATGATTATACTGTATGCGCCACGAATCTGTTCTACATATTGCCATTTTTAGTTATTTTGTTGACTCCTGCTCAATCTGGACTGATTCATGCAGCCTCCGCAAATAATTGTATTATTTATTCATGCAACCTTCGCAAATAGTTGTACTATATGAGCCACGATTTTGTTATACAAATCGCCACTTTTTTCTTTCGTTGGATGACTCCTATTTGATCTCCACTTTTATAATAATAAAAATAAACGAAAAAACAGTTTATACTTAAAAGAGGCTTCAGACGAGAAAACAGTTCATAATAAAAAGAGGCTTCAGGTTATGCCCCGGAATGCGTTCCATTCGGGAACAGGTAGCTATGCTTTGATCACATCATGTGGACTCGTGGTTCACCAGCGTAGTAGGTCAGCCTACATTAGTACCATAGTTGCAGCGCGATTCCCGAATCGCGATTCAAAATCGCGATTCCGATTCGCGATTCGGGATTTTCCCAGAATCGTGTAGAATCGATTTTTTTTTTTTTTTGAAATTTTTTAAGGCAATATGGGATGGGTATCAGATGAAAGCTCTGATCGAGGGGATTATGATTGTGTAGTTTGCCGACTGTTTCGGGTGCGAAACACCAAAAAGTGTGTTTTCACTCGGGGAGTTGGAAGGCCAAATCATGAAGAGGCCTTGCCGTCGGGGCCGAGGTCTACCGGCAGCCCCCGGACCCCGCCGTTGGGGGACGTTGCCCCCCAAACCCCCCACCAGGGGGCTACCACCCCCCGAACCCCCGTTTCCCGGGAGGCTACTGTCCCCCGAACCCCCTAGAACTTCTTGCTATATAGACACTGTAGATAAAAATGCCACCGCCCCCCTTACATAAAAATGGGGTCCAAATGCACACCAAGAAGGGCCCAATATTTATGCCCACAACTGTATGTACATTGCACTCACATCTCCAGTGAACCAATTGCAAAAGTGATCATCATCCATACAGTTGATAGTCCAAAATGTAGCATTAACATTTACTGAAAACCAGAGCAAATGACAACATAGCTACTGAAAATAAGATCTGTTTGTGCCTCATCTACTGCACTTCTGAGAGGCAAACGCTGGTTTGACCATTTATCCCCTAAAAAAAAGTTAAGCAATAAGCTATTTTTCCAAACAAAAAGAAAAATTTTTTTTTTTTTTTGCGATTCTGGGTCGCGAATCGCGATTCGCAGAATCGCAGACCCAGCGAATCGCGATTCGCTGCGACTATGATTAGTATCCACCAGAAAGTTGTAACCGTGAATTTTACATGTCAGTTTCGCCCAAGGTGTTACCTGAACATAACAAAAAAGTAGCCTGCAATCTTATGTCCAACCTCGCTTGCTAATGGCATGGTATAATTTAAAGCCCACCACCGTCGGATTTTGTCATAAATGTTTGAATTGGGTCATGTTTTCATGATTAATCATTGAAAAAATTCCAATTGGCGGCTATGCAAGATGGCAAATTCCAACTGGTCAGGCGTAGAATATATCATGTGCCGTTAATCCCAATTGGAAGTCCAGCGTCACACAATTAGAAAATAAATTTTTTGGTAGTAAGCTTACTGCAAAGTGTGACCCTGCCCCAATTAAATGCCTAGGTGCTTTGATTGGACAATTACAAGCATTTGCGCATTGTATTATCTTTAGAATGTGTGGAGAACAACAGGATTCAATCCTCTTAAAATTTCACTTCCCATCTTTGTCTGAAATAGTAGAGCTTCTTAATTGATTTTTCTAACAAGCCTATGTCACCATCCACAAGTATGTTAAGAAGATGGAGGCTACCTGCGATCGTTTTAGAGGCCAAAAATTCAAACAGCTGCATGGAGAATCTTGCACAAACCTTATTGTTAAGATTCCATCTGCCATTCCTTGGAACTTCCTCACCCGTCCCAAATTTGAGCTGCCAGAGGGCATAATAACATTAAAATGAGGAGTAACTTGGTTTCAAAGTGTTTGCACATTAGTGAATGTCAGAATAAGTACTTCGGAATAAGTAGAGTATACATTATTGGTTGTTTGAGTCAAGTAACATAATAGACTAGTACTTAACTTCACTGGCCAGATAGATCGAAAGGCAAAATACAAGCCAGAAATTTCGCACTCTTAACATAGATATTCCCCTTTCCCCAGCTAGTCCCAAGGACCTTACCAAAGGAGCTTCTAATATTCTTCCTTGTACAACCATCATTCGTTCCTCAATTTTGATTCCAAACTCCTTAATAAGACCATCAGAGTTGTAGTTCACCTTGTTACCCATTGCCTGCAAACATAGCAACAAGTGTCACACTGCAAATTTACCCATGTCCAGTCAATAAGGAGCTTCATAGAGATGTTGAACAGATGGCTTTGATCAGTTCACGCCTCCACTCACATTCTGAACTAATGCCTTTCGCTCTTCTGGTTTCTGCCTTGCCTGATCAATCTGTTTCTTAACCTGGCTTCCAGTCAACTTTTTTGTGTAGCGTTGGCCTGGTAGTATCCTGCAAAGCTGGCCCCAAATGTGTTGGGTATCAACAATCAGACAGATTAGCCCAACGTATTCGGAGTATAAATGAACGGAGTTTAGTGTGAAAGGAATACTTGCAGCTGATAGAACTCGTGCAATAACAGCTAAAGAGAGTTCATAAGATCTGATTCTCCTACAAATTTATGTCTAGCAAATAATAGCAGTTACAGGTTTCACGTGGGGTACCAAATGCTATGCTCACAGAAAATGAAAGTATTAATGCACGTTCAAGAGGAACTATTTTGCACATTATTTGAGGGGAGG
Organism: Diphasiastrum complanatum; assembly: GCA_029204225.1. NCBI lineage: Eukaryota > Viridiplantae > Streptophyta > Lycopodiopsida > Lycopodiales > Lycopodiaceae > Diphasiastrum > Diphasiastrum complanatum. The sequence goes on from CM055110.1 coordinate 31,603,627, forward strand.
AAAGGGGAGAGAAACCTCTAGAGGTAAATAAACTGGTTTACTGGATCTGCCAATATCCAAACTGGGGAGATGTGGCAATCTTAACGATATCTGATATCTTGTCAGGTAGTACTCTTCAACGGTCATGTCCAGTTCATCCATAACTTGGCCAGATTCATCCTTTACCTTTCTTGAAAACCTGCACTAATGTGCAATTACGTGCTTTTAAATAGGCATGATGATTCAAAGTCTAAAAGCAGCGAGCATCTCAAGCAAGTGGCAAAGCGCTAGAGCTTCCATAGATTGCATAACTATGAACATAACCTACCGTACATTAAGATATCTTTATCACTAAAATCATTGTTTTCAATATTGGTACTTAGGTTGGCTTGATAAGTAAAGTTGATCAAATCTTGCAACTCGCCCTAACTCTTACCTCTGTGCTGAACAGGGATGTTCACTAAAGCCAAAAATCTTCCCCTTGACATTAGTATGTCGAGTTTCGATTCGCACACCTTTCAATACCCTCTTTGCCTGCAACCAAGGAGGATCAAATGGCAGAACACTTAAGACCGCCTCAAAAGTTACTGAGGAGTTTGAAACTTAAAGCACATTTCTGACACCATATCCATCCATGCAAGTGCCAGCAGTAAAGGCTTTTATCATTTGTATTTTATGAGAAATCTTCATTGAGTCATAAAACGACAGCTCATTGTCAAAACCACATTCTCTCAAGTTTTCCAAGCATCACGAAAAAAGAGAATATAAACACTGCCAGTGACTTTCACGAAACAGAATATTTATGTTCTTAAAATATCATGGAACACAAACAGCGCAGAGCTCAGCTTTACATATCTATATTTTCTAGCAAAAAGGGATTTATTCATTAGGTACATAACACTGTATACCTTCACCAAATCTTCTGGAGCAATACGCTGAGGATCTTTCTTAAGGTACTCTGACAAGAACTGTACAACCGGAAGAGGCTTGAGAACAGTTGTTGTTGATATGTCTGCACGACAAGGAGATAATTATAGCCTTGTGATGCAAAAGCTACACAAAATGTAAGCAGCTAGAGTCTAAAGCTAGCATTGTGAGCATTAAGATCTTTCCCTGCTATGAACTCCCTTTTCAATCCAACCGCAGCATGCTATAGATTCTAAGAGCACTTACAGAACAGTTCTGATCTGATAATCTACAGTACTATACACATTCATGGAGACCAAGCATGCATAATTGACGCAATTTCACCTAAATTTAAGGCTAGTCCAGATGCAGTGGGCCTGAAGCTGGCGTGAAACCCCTTCCATGCCGAGACACCTTCTCCAAGGTCACCTTCAGCACCAAAACTAGGGTGAAAGTAGCTCTCCCTTATCAACAGATAATCCCTGACAGGAAGCAACACCTTGTTAGCGCAATACTCCAAAGTCTAGAATACCGTGAACCTTGGAAATAGCATAGACAATCAAATGTACAACAGCATACATAATCGTGAAAGCTTCACGCCAGCTCAAAGATAGGAAGGAACAAAAGTAGGTAACCTTTGGGCCGCATATTCACGTAGTACGATATCCAGCACACGCAATGCATCCTGAGCAGTAGGAGCAGGCTGAGACTTTATTAGAGTATCTATAGCCTTCATATTGACTATGGCTGCAAATTCTATCTTCACTGTAAATTCTCTGCGAAAAGAAGTCTTCCTCTTTTTCTTTTTGTCGTCATCTTCTGAAGTGGGAGGCTCCTCACTGCCAACTTCCTCAATAGCATGATCATGCGCTTTACCCCCTCCGGATCTGCAATGAATCATTTAAATAACATTGACTGGTACAAAACCACAAAATTTCATGAGCCAGAAAAGCACTTGCTGGTTTTCCAACAAAGTTACATTTTGCTCGCACCTGGCAGATACCTTCCTGTCGTCATCCAGAAAGACTGTGAATATTTGACTGTTATTTAGAAGAGGTCCAACCGTAAACAAACTCTTCTCGCCATCATAAGCAAACCTCTTCTGCCCGAATTCGTCACCGTAAGTCTTGTACACCTTCGACATTATTTCCCGACACAAACCTTTGTTCGCAATTCCTGGATTGATAGAGACCTGCATAGTGATCACGATATTTGATGAAAACAGTAAGTCGTAATTGTCAAAGGCTTTGAGTACAAAGGACCCGTGTGACAATCAAGTACGATGAACTATTTAAAATGAAAGTGGCTGTGCACGCGATGACTCCTTAAAGTAGCATTTCGTTCAGCAACAATGCTATCCAGAAGCTCAAAACTAGCTCTAACAAATCGTTGAAGGTAAAGATAATTAAATGTAAATAGTCAGGCTATGAAACTTACGTCGTAGTGGTAGACATCGCGTGTACTTGTGTAGTGTACTCGAAAATAGTTGCAAATCAGAGGTGTGGATCTGCCTTTCGTACCAAACCCTGCCCTTGGCATCCTTCGGAGAATGGGTTTGCTTTGTCCCTTCTCTGCTCCTGAGCCCGTGCTGTCACTCGCCACACCTCCATGGACGTCAGCCGTTTCACCGCCTGCTGCAGCAGCAGACTCTGGAACTACTACCTCAGAGATTTCTTCTAGCATTTTCCCCAATAGCAAAAGATTTTCCTGCAAGTTTCGCAAAAGATTTTGCAACTAGTGTAGCAGCAGCAGCAGCAGCAGCAGCAGCAGCATCATCAAAGTCACAAACTTCTTCAGAATTAACAGCACATGACTGATCAGTGCGCCTGTGCAATCTGAAAGCAACACAGCTTGCTGATAATCAAACGCCCACATAGAGAGTAAACGCTGGAGCTTCTTATGCAGCAGCAAGCAACGATCCTATTCCTAAGGATGACTGAAAGCTGAATCAGCCTGACAATCTGGGTCCTGGGACTAGAGCAAAATCCAGCAACAGCTACGATATTAAACAAATGCTTTACTTACACATATAATTTATGGGCAGTAAGGATGAAGACGAAAAAAGTCATGGATTGTACAACGTACCTTAAAGGAAGATTTGAATGCTTCTCATATCCTTAAAAGCAGCACTACCGCACTAACTACTAGTAACTACAGTATACAGGAATCTACTATGACACTAACTACTAGTAACTACAGTCTACAGGAATCTACTAATGAATTGATGCCACCCACTTTGGTGATTGGTGATTCTGCTTTAAATTTAAGGTTTAGTCTCATAATTCATTCTATGATGGAGGCTTATGCATATTTTCAAGTTGCAATTTGCAATGCATATCCAAAGGTAGCAACCCAACCTTTTTGAGGTTTCTTTCCAAAACCCAATATGTGAAAAAAAATTTCGGCGTCTATTAGTGACAACCTCTTACTTGCCGGTTTTTTCTTATAAAACCAAGATTTATGACATAAAAAATCATGTACAAGTTTTGTCGTGCCAGTTTTTGAGAAAAGATGCCGGTTCCATTCTTGAACTATGTCGGCCCCAGACACTCGTAGCAACCAATCAACCTATTAAATAGTCCAATAATTAAACATTGGATTTTGATTGGAAGCTCATTTTAGAAAGTACCTTTCTATTTTGAGAGGTAAGTTTGAGAATTCCAAGTCTTTTATGAGATCAAAATTATGGAATTTTTCTTCTAGAATCTCACAAACTTAGGTGGTAGGGTGAAAGACTTTCATTATCAAGGATTTCGTGTTGAATTTGGTGCTCTAAGGATTTTTAAAATTAATAGAATTTTTACTCCAAAGCCTAAAATAAAAATGCATTTATATAAAGGGAAAATCAGCTGTGAGGGGTTGAGAAGACTTCAAAACGCAGGCCGGATCATAACCATAACAATTCCTCTTGGTGATTTGAAAGTCAACCAGAAGAAAAGAACTTATTAGTCAAATGTGTCAAGACCGAAGAGCCGAATACTTTAACACAAGTCTTTTGCTTGAGGTTTAAATCAGTGCTCGGGAAACGTCTTATAGAACTTCTCAATTTTTTGAAGACTTTTGCTTATAGAAATGTATTTCGGGGGAGAAGAAGGAGAAAAAACCTGAAATTGTGGATGACTCGTTAACCAAGTGGACCAATTATTTTAATTTACATAGAATTCCTGAGGAGAAAAAGATTGAGAGTGTTATTCTGTTCTTCCGTGGTAAAGCTTCGTCGTGGTGGCGTGACTTACAACCTAAACCTACCACATGGGACGAGTTTAAGGAGGTGTTTAGAAAGTCGTTTGTGGTTGTGGACGACTCGGATTTTTACCAAAGATTTGTGAATTGCAAAATGGGTACTCGGAATTTGGACTTGTACTTACAAAATTTTATGAATTTATGGAATAAAGTCCCCTCATTCGATGCAAAATTGGCACTGTGGCAGTTTATCCTAGGTTTGTCTGCAGATTATCAGAATGACTGTAAGCATAACGTGCTTCAATCCTTTGATGATGTAGTTCGTGTCGCGAAAGCATACGACTCCACGGTTGTGGCATCTAGGAAGCAGTTACAGGCTAATCCATCTGGATCATCCGGACCCAGCCAAAAAAAAGAGAAGAAAAGAGTTTGTGGAAAAAAGAATAAAAAATATTTCGACGAACTGGATCACTTGCTGCATTTGAATTTAGACAAAAGAATGTTAAAAATTCACAATTCTAGCTTGACTAGTTTTGGTCATATGACTTGTAAATAGTTAGATGGTCATGATGTGGCTTGTCACACGTGCCAAATAGCATAGGATTCCATTCATAAGGATGTTCTCAAGTAGACCTAAGTGTTAGAACCTTTGGAATGAGTCCAAATTATGCTTAGATACAAGGGAGAAAAAATAGGAGCTATTTTTGGTAGTTTTTGCATTGTTGAGGGATCTCCAAGATTCCAACCCTAACTTGGTAGGGATGAAAGATCCACCAAAATTAGCATTAGGGATAGGTTTAGGGCTACTCATACCTTCCCAAAACCGTGATGGATCATGTATATATAGGTGATGATATCTCACCAAAATCAATCAAGCAATTTCATGATTTTTCTCTCATAATGGTGCAATTGCTCTCTATGTTCATAATTGTTTGAGTACTTGTGATTACTAATGATTATAGGATTGAATGTAGGTCTGGTGTACAGTACTCAGACTGTGGGAGGCCGTACTTTCACACGTGTGAAGCCTTCTTCAAGGATTTGGGCCATTTAGTGAGGTTCAAGCATAGATTTTTGATGGATTTTGATGGTTCAACTTGTGCTAATCTTATGAAATCATAATCTATTGTTTCCCTCATTTCAAGTGTTTTAGGATCCTTATTTGTTGTAATTTTTACAAAGAAAAAGTTGTCTCGGAAAAAGGCTAGAAAGACCAATGTTTGTTTCCATTGCGGTCAGCCTGGACACGTTATGAAATTCTGTCCGGAACGAAAGAAAGGCGCAGCTCAAGTGATTGAGATGCCAGGTAAAGAGAATCTTAAGCTGGAAATCAATAAAATTAATTGTGAGTGTGATTGTTCTTTCAGTACTACTTCATTCTTGCCAAATGATTTATTTCGTTTGAAAGGCACTATGAATGGACATGAAGTTAGTATTTTAGTGGACAGTGGATCTACTCATAATTTCATTAACTCTAGTCTTGTGCAGAAACTCGGACTCAAATCTGAAGCCAGTAATCATAGATATCGTGTATATCTAGCTTCAGGAGCGGAGTTGGAGACGTGGGATGTGAAAGTTCCAAGACTCCCTGTTTGGATCCAAGACTATAAAGAGTTAATTGATTTTAATGTTTTAGATTTAGCACGTACGGATATTATTCTAGGATACGAGTGGTTATTTAATAAGCATCCTGAAATAGATTTTGAGAAGCATGTTCTCTCTTTTCAGGAGGGTAAAAAAATAGTTACATTGTTTGGAGACAATTTTGTACATCCATTTCATTTGCTAATGTAATGGAAATTTTTTATTCACAGTATGAAGCTTATTCTTTATTTGCTAAGCCAATTTTGGATTTATCTGAAATGTGAATTGTCAAAAATTCTTTACTCGGTAGACTTAGATCTGGAGAAAATTGAGAAGAATAAGTTATTGTCTGAATTCAAAGATGTATTTCCAGAAGAATTGCCTCATGGAATACCGCCGTCCAGATCGGTAGACCATAAGATTGAGTTAATTCCAAGTAGTCACCCTATCTCTAGACAGCCTTATAGGTTTTCTCAGAAAGAAGAGGTAGAGATTACTAAGCAAATTGAAAATTACCTGAAGATGGGTCATATTCAGCCAAGTAAGTCGCCTTGGGGTGCTCCTGTTCTTCTGAAAGCGAAGAAATATGGAGGCTTCAGGATGTGTGTGGACTACAAAGGGTTGAATAAAGTAACTATTAAAAATAAATATTCTTTGCCTCGTATGGATGATCTAGTAGATCGATTAGGTGGAGCTAAATACTTCACAAAGATAGATCTTAGAACCGGATATCATCAGATTATGATTCATCCAGATGACGTGCATAAGACTAATTTTCGGACGATATTCGGTCACTATGAATTTCTCGTGCTTCCTTTTGGGTTGACGAATGCACCAGCTACGTTCCAACAGATGATGAACTATCTTTTTCGTCCATATCTAGAGAAGTTTGTGGTTGTATTCTTAGATGATATTCTCATCTACAGTAGAACACTTAAGGAGCATTTGAGTCATCTTAAGAATGTCTTAGATATTCTCAGACGAGAGAAACTCTATGCTAAGGAATCTAAATGTGAGTTCTTTAAGCATGAGTTGTTGTACCTCGGTCATAAGATCACCCGTAGTGGGTTAGAGATTGACGAGAGTAAGGTCAAGACAGTGCTTGATTGGCCGATACCGAAGATGGTTAGAGAAGTTAAATCTTTCCTCGGATTTACAGTTTTCTTTCGTAAGTCAATTGAGAATTATGCTAAAGTGGCAGCACCCTTGAATAATTTGACTAAAGGCAGAGTTAATAAAAAGAAAAAGAGAGGTCAACCTAGCGAGCCTATTGAGTGGAATGATGAATTGAACCAATGCTTTGAGAAACTCAAGCAAATGGTTGCTTTAGTTCCTATTTTACAGATCGTGAATCCTGATTTATCTTACGTCGTGCGAACTGACGCAAGTGATTCGGCGATAGGGGCAGTTTTTCTACAAGAGGATAGGCCGATAGCGTTTGAAAGCAAGAAACTCACGGGACCTCAGTTGCGTTATACAACTCAGGAGAAAGAGTTATTTGATGTGATACATGCACTTCAAACCTGGAGGCGTTACCTTTATGGTAGTCAGTTTATAGTGTATACAGATCACCAACCTCTGAAGTACTTTTGTAATCATAATGATCTAAGGGGTCGTAAAGCTCGTTGGGCTGAGCTTATGCAGGAATTTGATCATGAGATCCGATATGTCAAGGGCAGCTCTAACCAAGTTGCGGATGCACTTAGTTGGATTGGTGAATTAAATGAACTTTCTTTCACCCATATTTCCACTTATCTATATCTTTCACTGAGAGGAAAATGTGAATCAGATTCTCATTTTGGTCCCATCTAGAACATGGTGGAGACTGGAAAAAATGAGAATGGAATAGATATTTACTCACAGGGGTCTCGGGTTCCTAGGAAAGATAAGAAGATAGCGGAACAGTTCTCTATACGAGGTGGATTACTATTTCGGAATGGAAAAATTTGTGTACCGGCCGATGATGATTTAAAATTCTTTATGAATGTCATGACGTTTCCTATGCAGGTCATCCGGGTATACACAGGACTTTGGACTTGGCCAAAGAGAGTTTCATTGGCCGAAACTCAAGCCATTTGTCGAGTCTTATGTGGTTAAGTGTAGACCTTGCCAGTTAGCCAAAGCTGAACGCTTAAAGACTGGAGAGTTACTACATCCCCTAGATATCCCTCAGAAACGATGAAAAAGTATATCTATGGATTTTGTGGTTGGACTTCCAAGAACCCAACACCAAAATTATTCTATTTGGGTTGTGGTGGACAGGTGGACAAAGTTAGCTACTTTCATACCAGTCAAGTCAACTTCTAAGGCTCCGAATTTAGTCCAGATCTTTGTGGAAAGATTATTTAGGCTTTATGGACTGCCAAGTGATATAGTTAGTGATAGAGATCCTAAGTTTACAGGTCACTTTTGGTTAGCTGTATTCCATAAGCTTGAAACCTCGTTTAGTTTTAGTTCTTCTGATCATCCTGAATCAGATGACCAGACTGAGAGAACTAATCAGACTATGGAGGATATGTTAAGAACTTATGTATCTCACAAGCAATCTCAGTGGGAAGATTACATTCCTTTGATTGAGTTTTCTTATAACAGTAGAAAACATTCTGCTACTGGTTATAGTCCGTTTATGCTGATTTACGGCTTTCAACCTAGATCTCTGGTAAATGTGGAGACAAAGTCTGTTAAGATCCAGAAAGTTGCAGATTTCTTGCATGATATGCGTGAAATATTGCAAGTGGCCCGTGATTGTATCCGAAGTGCTCATGATAGAGCTAAGCACTATGCCGATCTTAAGAGGTCTCCCAAATATTTTTAAGTTGATGACTGGGTATATCTTAGAATACCTAAGAATTCTAAGACTATGAGTACAGGGAAGCATTATAAATTGTCTATGAGATATTGTGGACTGTTTCGGATTATAAAGAAAATTGGTGCTTTAGCTTACGAATTAGATCTTTAGAACAAGACTACAGCTCACCTAGTGTTTCATGTAAGCCGATTGAAATTAAGTTTGCATGAAGGTGAAGTAGTTGGTTCAAATGAAGGTCTTACCCATTTGGAGGGCTCATCGCTTAGTGTTCCTTTGGAACCTGAAAAGGTACTCAGAACCAGAGATAAACAATTGAGGATTCATTCTATCTCTGAGTGCTTGATCAGGTGGAAGAGCCGGACTGAGGAGCACATGCATGGTGAAGACTGCTTTAATGCAAAAATAGGAGATCAATAGCTCAATTTAGGTTGCATGGGGATCCTAAAGGGAATATTTTCTCTCTCTTGAGGAGAATAAGTCTAGTGGAAATTCGCCCATCCTCCTATTGTGAATTGTGATTCTTGAGCCAATTTTTTCTCTCCTCTCTTGTGTTCTTCACTGTGGCTTGGGGGTGGATTGGTTAGGGTATTGACTAGCCTCTCCATATTGGTTGGGTGGTTCATGCTCCACAGGTGTCCTTTTGGTTTGCATGTGATTGGAATCCTGTAAATCTTCACTTGGTGGTTCTTACAAGAATATTCTCCATTTCCATCAATTTCTTCAGTCTCATAGGCATCTTCATATGCCGCATAGTAAACGTTACTATCTTCATTATGATCGAAATGTCATTCTACACTCCCACATTGCAACTTGTATTTCTCATCCATACTTGTCACTTCGAACTGGTCTTTAGTACCATGTTGGAATCGATTTTGACCTTGATCACCATCATTGGAATCTTGTTCACTTGACTGTTAGTTCAGTTGCATCTTGGCACTCAAACATCTATTCCATTCTTGAACATCACATTAGCATGGCAAAACAAGAAATCAAGAGAATCATAAATAAAATAAATAAATAAATAAACTAGATAAATTAGCAAATCTTCACCAAATTAGACAAAGTAGGATATCATTCTTTATCATTATTGATCATTCAATGCATTGGGCTTGAATATAGAGCATGTTCAAAGCTCTCATGTGCTATTAGGCACATGAACCACAACCTACATCAAGGAAGCTCTCAAAGAGAAGTTTTAAGAATATATAGAGTTCAAAAATCACAAATGTAGAATAGCCTCCAAATTTTGCATGATCTCAACTATTTACAATGGTCCTTTGTGCCTCTAATATGAGTTTGGGATCTTATTTGGCTAATTTGGACCTGACAACCACTATAAGAAATCTCACTATTAACACATATTGAACGATTGTTTGAGGTAATTTATTAATTGTCGAATAAAATGTAGTATCGTGATATGATGTGTTGCACATATGGAAATATCGGTGCATTAGCTTCAGCTTTTGTTTGAGTAGTGGGCATCCATTAGTAGTGTGGTTTGGAGTACAAATTGGACAAGCAAAAGCCAAGGCTTCACATAATGAAGTTTTGATAAATCTTAAACCATTATAGAACAAAACTTAAGAGTAATCGTTGACCTTGCGGTTCATTGTGGTTCTCTTCGTTCAGACCACAAGCAAGACATTGCGGTGTCTTGCAATTTGTTGCATTGTTGTTCACTTCGTTCAGACCGCAGGCAAGCCGATTGTGGTGTCTTGTGGTTCGTTCATTTTGTAAGAAGCCGTAGGCGAGACTCGACTATACAGTTGGCGGTGAGTCTTCGCTAATGACTGCAATCGTTGACCTTGTGGTTCTTTTCATTCACACTATAGGCAATATATTGCGGTGTGATTGTGATTCTATATGTTAGGCATTTTATTTCTACAGACTATAAAAATTAGTGTATTTTTTTAAAGAATGCTTGAGAGAGTGATTTACTTAAGATATGAAGATGGTGAATGGATGAGTAAAAGTAACATTAAACTCCAACACTCCCCCTTAAGCTTACTGCTACGAATCTGAATTCAAACTGAGACTTAAAAATCCTATCATAGTATATTGCTTTTTCCTTGACAATGGTTTTGTCAAAATATCAGCCAACATATTGTTTGTGTGACAGTAACTTAGTACAACATCCTTGTTATGAACCTTCTCTATAAGAAAATGAAATTGAACCTCTATGTGTTTGGTTCTAGCATGAGTTCGTGGGTTCATAGATAGAGCTATACAGCTCTGATTGTCGCATTAAAGTGTAGTAGGGCCGATTTGCAAAAATTGCAGATTCTGAAGCAACCTTCTAAGCCATATGATCTCTTTCGTTGTTGATGTAGCTGCAACATAATCAAATTTTGTAGAGGACAACGAAATGTATTTTTGCTTTCTGTTGTTCCATGAAATGGGTCCTCCTGCAAGGAAACAAATATACCCATACATGGATTTTCTGGTATCACTGTCTCCTACCCAATCAAAATCTGTATAGATAACAAGTGTAAGTGCAACATCTATATTTCTGTTATAGTGCAAAGCATAGTGCCTCAGACGCTTGAATGTACCTCATTAATCGTTGTAGAGCCTTCAAATTTTGTGGGCCTGGATTGGACATACATTGTGATAGTGTGCTTACTATATAAGCTAGATCAGGATGTGTGCAAATCATAGAGTAAATCATCGATCCAATGATAAGGATATTTTCTCGTCTCCTTCTGTTTAGCATCAGTTTTCGGACACATGTCTTTGGATAGCTTGGATCCGGAATCCATTGGTGTGTCTATTGGCTTATAGTCCTCCATGCCATATCTGCGAAGTACATTGTTAGATATCCTTCCTGGCTTATGGTAATGCTTCTGCTTGTGCGATCTCTAGTGATATCCATACCAAGTAGGTAATGAACTGGTCCTAAATCAGTCATTTCAAATTCTTGTGATAGTAGAGACTTTGTCTCATGCAATAAATGAGTTGAGTTGTTGATGATTAAAGAGTCATCAACATATAAAGCTATTATCACCTAGCTTGAGCCTTTGTTTTTTAAGATATACATTTGAGTCTACAGAGCATTAAGTAAAATCGTGCTGCAACAAGAAGTGATTAATATGATCATACCAAGCACTAGGAGCTTGCTTGAGGCCGTAGAGTGCCTTCTGCAAATTGCACACCAAATGTTCTTGACCTTGAAGGACGTAACCTTCTGGTTGATAAATGTGAATATCTTCTTGTATAAATCAGTGAAGGAATGCCATCTACACATCCATCTGATGAATGTCCAGATTCTATAGCTATGGCTAGTAAGGTGCGAATAGATTGATGTTTTATCGTTGGACTGAAGGTGTCAATGTAGTCTATTCCATAAACTTGTTCATGATCTTTAACCACTAAGCGAGCTTTCCATTTGGATATTTATCCATCTGGTTTAAGCTTTAGTTTGAAGATCCATTTAGTGCCAATAGGTTTTATACCTGAAAGAGGATTAACTAGACTCCAAGTCTTGTTCTTCATTAATGAATGGTACTTAGCATCTACATAAGCTTTCCATTTGTCTGTGTCTAATAGTGACAGATCTTCTGCAACAGTGGAATGTTTGTCATGACTTATAAATGTCTGAGAGACAAAGCGATCAAGTTCTTGTCGTAGTCGTGCAGACCTTCAAACTGCAGGTTCTTGAGTAAACATCTCTCCTGGATGAATGTCTAGGAAGTCTTCATTTTGTGGTTGAACATTCGTAGGTCCAAGCTTATCGATGTCAAAGTTGTTGGGACAAACTCTTGCATTTATGCTTTCTGCTTGAAATCATAAAATTTTTCTTCAAGGAAGATAACATCCCGGCTGACTGTGATATGACTTGGGTCATCATCATAAATGTGATATGCTTTATTGATGTAGAGTATCATACACTTCATCTTTTCTCTTTAGTAGATAGATCCAACAAAATCTACTAAAATCATCAATGAAAATCAGTTTCGTTTTATACATTAGTACTAGATCTTTTTTGTGTAATCGGCGATCATGCCATGCCTTGCAACGAGTTTTCTTTGCTGCTAATGCATGAACTGCCATCAATCTGGTCTTACAAAGTTTTTGTAAAAACTCATGACGCATCTGGAAGGATTTCGCATCATCCACCTGTTCCATTGCTGCTATGCGTAGAGATGGTATCAAAAATTCAATTGACATAACTGCATCTTGTCCATAAACAAGCTAAAACGGCATTTGATTCATACTACCTTTGTAAGCGGTTCTAAATGCCCATAAAGCCGAATAGAGCTTACGTTCCCAATCAGAACGACTTTCTTCTACCGTTTTTGTCATAATGTTGCAGAGAATCTTGTTAGAAGATTCAGCTTGACCATTACCCCTCGGATAATACGGAGTACTAAACCGATGAATAACGAAAAAGTCTTCCAATAGACACTTTATCGTTTCATTCACAAAATGTGTTCCATGATCACTAACGATCTCGATAGGATATCCAAGAGAAATTTAGCCGTTGATTTTGCATCTGCAACTCAAACTACTTTCGGTTCAACCCATTTGGTCATATAATCAGTTGCAACAATGATATATCTGGCTGGAGATCCTCTGGCCACAGGATGAATAGGACCAACATAGTCGAGGCCCCATTTCTCAAATGGTGCTTGTGATAAAACTGGATATAAAGGTTCATAGATTTGTCAGGTAGGACGACGTGCTCGTTGACAAACATCGCATGACTGAATATAATTTTTTGTGTCTTTGTGAAGTATAGGCCACCAAAATCCTGATTGTGAAAGTTTGCAAATAGTGATATCAGTTGAAAAATGTCCTCTGCCCATGCCATCATGAGAAAACATGATAAGTTTAGGTACTTCGTACGACAAAACACATCTCCATAAAATATCATCCATTCCTCGGCAATACAATTGTCCAACAATCAATTGATAAGGTTGTGTCTTATAAATTGATTGTCCCTTATGTACTTTTGTCAAGGAGTCATTGGGTTGGCCAAGCATAAGATATTCTACAATATCTACTGCTCATTCAGGTACTACTTCTACATAAAACAATGCAGCATATGGTAGTTCATCATCCACTTCAGTATTAACAGGCGCTGATTCAATCCTTGAAACATGGTCGACTAGATAATGTTGTTTACCCTTTTGAATCATAATGCGAAAATCAAATTCGGTCAATAATAGTAGTCATCTCGCAATACACCTTGTGTTGCATGTCTTGTTCACCAAATAAAGTAATGGTTGATGATCAATATAAGATGCAAAATGCGTTGCCAATAGATAATGTCAAACTTTTTAACAGAGCTTTGCGTTCAGTTGTCGAATAATTCTTCTCAGGATCTATAAGTTGTCTACTTGCAAATCCAATAGGATAATCCTTCTTGTATTTTCCAAGCTGCATCAAAACTGATCCAATGGCATATTTCAATGCATCAATGTGAATGTGAAACTCAATGGAGCTCGTAGTATCGGTGTAGAAGCCAAAGCTTTCTTTAATTTTTCAAATGCTTCCAATGCCTCTACTTTCTAAATTGGTACAATAGTCAATTTATATATAGGTCTTGCTAAATCCGCAAAGAATAGTATAAATATCCGATAGTAATTTGCGTGACCCGTAAATACATAGACTCCTCGAATTGTTCCTGGTGGTGGTAACTCGATAATGACTTTGATTTTGGAATAATCTGTAGCAATGCCATATCTTGATATCACATGTCCAAGGACAGCTCCATGAGTGACTCAAATTTGACACTTTTCTAGATTTAAGGAGATTTGGTATTTGCGACAACGTTTAAATACTTTCTCCAAATGATCGAAGTGGTTTGTATATGCACTATGAACTCCGAGATCATCCAAGTAGATTTTAAGGAATTTTTGCAAGTAGTCCTTAAAGGCAAACTGCATCACTCTTTGAAATGAACTAAGACACCTCTAATCATGTGGCTGATGCACTTAGTCAAATTGGTGAAGTGAACGAACTTTCCTTCACTGAGATCAATACAGACTTTTATCTTTGAGGGGTCTTTATGAGAAAGACCCACATTTTGGACCAATCTGGAATAGGGTTCTAGCAGTTACATCAAGTGGGACTGATGATCATGGTGATCAGTCTGGGGGGGAGGATAAAAAGGGGGATGATGACTTCTCTATCCGTAATGGACTTTTGTTCAAGAAAGGAAAGTTTTGTGTGCTTTATGTGGATGTTGTTAAAAATAAAATTCTTTGTGAATGTCATGACTCACCATGCACCGAAGCTTACCAATTGGAACTCCCAAAAGGATCTCAATTGCATCCGGTATTTCACATAAGCCAACTCAAGAACAGTCTACGTGAAGGAGAGCATCTGGGATTTAGAGATAAATTGGACCTGTTGGATGAATCATCGGGTGTATCTTGACTTGAACCCAAAAAGATCTTGGATATAAGGATTGGTTTGGGATTAGTATCAGGTAGATGTGCAGGGCTTGGAGGTTGATCCATCATTCCACTCAATTCAGATGCTTCCATGTCATCGGCTCCATGAGGAGTTCTTCTTACAGCTATTGAGTAACAGTTGTAACAAACACTTTATAGATTATGTGATTCCAGTTAGGTGTTTCTATTTTGTGATTTGAGTAGGAGTAGATTCAGTTTAATTCCTTGTTTTTTGTGTAGATTAGATTAGCAATAATCTACATTCTGTAAAACAAAGAAAGAACTGAAACAATATGTAAAATCATAGAAAATGAATTCCTGATAGATTCTATATCCAAGATGTGCTACCATTTCCAATAAAGAACCAAAATCAGGTCAATATATCAGATACACAGATTGGACACATAGCTGAAGCTAAAACGTCAAGAGACTTTTGGGACATTTTGAACTGACTATATGACGTGAGGGACGTAACTACTAAAGGAAATTCTTCACATTCAAAATGTCTACTGGTGATTCTCTTCATAGTCACATTAACCAGTTTAAGAATCTTTTGCAACAGATGACCGCTGTTGGACCAGTCATAGACGATCAAGACGCGATTATGACATTGCTTTCAAGCTTGCCCTCTACATATGAGAATTGGGTGATGATCATATTGACACACTCATATTTAACTCTTACTAGAGTTATCACTATGTTGTTGTAAGAAGACAATAGAAGAAGTCAAGACACTTTGACTGCTTCCTCCTCTCAGGCTCTATTTGTCAATAAAGGCTCGAAGCGACAGAAGCACAAAAGCTCCAAGAAGGCTACAACGAATCAAAAAAAGACTCAAGGTCAAGAACAATCATCGAATCTATAGTCGAAAAAGAAGATGTTTTGCAGGTATTGCAAGTGCAATAACCATGAGATCAAGGATTTCTGAATTCTCCAAGCGAAGAACGCAGCCAAACAACATGATCAACAAGCAAACACAGTCTCATCATCTCCCCAGGTCGAAGTGGACGAAGGCCTTGCTCCTTGAAGATCCCCTTGAAACCACGTGTTGAGAAGACTCCTCCTCAAACCTTGGCAAATCTCCATCATCAATGCAGAATTATTGATAGGAGTGATAAGATCCTTGCACTCGGCAAGAGGCATGGTTACTTATATAGATTGGCACACTGTTCTTCTGAGTCTAGTCAAGTCTTGAAAACCTCTGTTCTAGTCAATAAAGCATTACTATGGCATTATCACTTAGGACACGTGAATCATGCATCTATTTTGAACATGACCAAACAATCTATGGTCCTTGATCTCGACTATCCTTCTGGTAAGGTCGATATCTCTGTCTGTCATAATTGCATTTTTGAAAAGCAGACTAGGTTTCTTCTAGATCAAACCATATGCATGCAGCAAAAGATTTGTTAGATGTTGTTCATACAGATATATGTGGACCTATGCAAACTCCTTCATTGCTAGATGCAAAGTACTTCATTACCTTTATTGATGAATTCTTCAGAAGAACAGTTGTTTATTTCATTAAACAGAAATCAGAGGCTTTCATCAAATTCAGATAATTCAAAGAGCATGCTGAGAATCAAACTGGCAAATAATCAAAGCATTGAGGTCAGATAACGGGGGAGAATACATCTCCAACAAATTCAAGGACTACTGCCTTAACAACGACATTGAGCAACAATACATCACTTCTTATTTGTCTCAATCAAATGGTATTGCTGAGAGAAAGAACAAAACCTTAGTTGAATCGACAAAGTGCATGTTATCACATGCGACACTTTCAAAGTCCTTATGGCCTGAAGTTGTTTCAACAACAACATTTAGAACAGATGTTCAACTCAAGGCCTCTTAGACAAAACATCATTCGAAGTTTGGACAGGTACCAAACCTTCTTTATCAAACTTACGAGTTTCTGGATGTATTGCTTTTGCGCATATACCTCGTGATCTCAGAAAGAAGCTCGACTTCCAGAGTATCAAGTGTATTTTCATCAACTACACTACTTTAGATCAAGCCTACAAGTTGTTCGATCTCATCGAGTCGAAGATATTCACTAGTTGGGATGTCATTTTCATCGAAGATGAGTTTCAAGGCCTCAAAAGAAATGGCAGTTCCCATGTAGCCGACCTATCAGATTCTCCTGATGCTTTGAACTTTCCAGTTCCGCAGGTGCCTATTCCCATTGAAGGTCCAAGCTCTTCTACTTCCGATGAACAACGAATGAATGGTGGATCAGAAGATGATGATGTTGTAGTTCAGCAACTACAGTATGATAGAAACGATCAACTTCTTGTATTACCCAGAAGATCTTCAAGGACTAGCAGACCACCTAACCGATATATTCAAGAGTCTGCAGCATATCTTGTTTAGGAACCGACGTCTGTCCAAGAGGCACTCAATCAGCCTGACTCAGATCTCTGGAAAGAAGCTATGGATAAAGAGTATTCATCTCTTATCAAGAACCATACGTGGACAATTGTTAAATTACCTACTAGCAGAAACGTAGTTGATAACAAATGAATTTTCAAAGTCAAGTACAATGCAGATGGAAGCATCAACAGAAGAAAGGCACATTTAGTAACCGGAGGTTTTTCTCAGGTATACAATGCCGATTACACAGACCTTCAGTCCAGTAGTCAAGCATTCTTCTATTCAACTTTTGCTATCATTTGTTGCAGCAGCAGATTTGGAAATACATCAAATGGATGTACAAACATCATATCTCAATGGAGTTATCGAAAAAGACATGTACATGGTGCAACCCGAAGGTTATATTATCGAGGGTAAGCACAATCATGTTTGTGAACTCCATAAGTCACTTTATGGCTTAAAGCAATCTGCTCGAGCATGGTTTCAAAGGATCAATACTTTCCTCATTGATCACGGCTATACACCTAGCTCTTCGGATTCAAACATTTACCTCAAAGCAGTGCAACAGTCTTTTATCACTATTACATTATATGTGGATGATACATTGTTTTTCAGCAACAGTACCGATCTAATAAAAGAGGAGAAGACAATGCTATCTTTCGAATTCAACATGACTGATATAGGTGAAGCTCATTTTTGCCTTGGTATACAAATCCACAAAGACAGAAAACAAAAGTTGATCTACATTACACAATAGAGGTACATCTACAACATTTTAGTCAAATATAATCTGATCAATTGCAAGTTAGCTCTCTCACCAATGGAACCAGGACTCAAATTGTCAAAGGACCAGTGTCCCCAAACAATTCATGAGAAGTAGCAGATGCGTGAGTATCCTTACCATTCTATTATAGGATCTCTTATGTATGCCATGATTTGTACCAGACCAGACATAGCTTTTGCAGTCAGCTCTCTCAGTCAGTTTATGACTAATCCTGGTATAACACATTGGAAGGCTCTTATCATAGTCATGAGATATCTTCGAGCTACTATGGACTTTTGCATTTGTTATGGAACAGTCGGCAATGACAAACTCAATTTTTTCAGTTATTGCACAAATGCGAGTTGGGCAGGAGATGTAGACACTCGTAAATCTACTTCCGGATTTACATTCTTCCTCAACAATGGTCTGATTTCCTAGAACAATCGCAAGCAATATTTGATAACTCTATCTTCCACTGAATCAGAGTATATCGCAACCTCTCAAGCTACAAAAGAAACAATTTGGTTGAGAAACTTACTTTCAAATATCGGTCTGAATCAATATGCTTCGACGACATTATTTTGTAATGATCAAAGTGCCATCGCTTTATCAGCCAATCCTAGATTTCATTCTAGGAGTAAGCACATTGAATTGAAGTATCATTTTGTCAGAAGCAAGGATGTTTTTATTAAAGCATTAAGTATGGAGTTACACAGAAGATTCTATGTAGAACTAAGTTTGAAGGTCAAGGCATTTAAGGATTCAGATTAAGGGGGAGTGTTGGATTATTCTCCTTCTTACCAATCGTCTAATCGGTTTTAATCTTCATCCATTGTTTATCCAGTTATGCGAATTTTTCCGTGTGTTTACACAGTCTGCAAAATTACACGCAGTTTACGACAGTGTCGCATTTTTTGCCTAATAGAAATCTCGTGTAAAATCACAGTGTCACATTTTTCGCTTTTTCCAGAGAGCCTCAAATGTTAAGGAAATGACTTTGGCAAAGTGTGAGGCAACCCTAAATGAGATTTAAGGACACCTTTGTCTTATTTCGCTTTTTTGCAAAAAATCCGACAGTGTCGCCTTTAATTCATTTCTACAAAGCTACAATTTTGGTTCATTTATGCAGACATAACATTTACGGCCAATTTTACCGCTTATCAGCAATCAATGACAAGGACCGAATGAATGTCAGCGGATCACCAGCCAATTGGCGATCGTAAATGATGACCTAATTTCTTAGTATAAATAGCTGTTCATATTCATACAGATTAATTCATTGAAAATCAGAATTATCAGAAGCGTTTAAATAGTTAGTTCTCTCTCTCGAGCCTGCGAGCTTGAACACTCATGAGCAATCTAGCTCACTTCTTAGAGTTGTTTTAGAGATTGCTATTGCGCTACTGCTCATCAGCATTGCACATTAATTCAGACTTTCATTTTTAGCCGCTCAGAGATAGCATAGAGTACACAGCTTCAATCCGCAACTTATTTACTCATTTACTTCTGTTTCGTTTTGAATCAATACTATTCTTCATATATTACGTTCAGTTTCATTTCAGAATGTATGCGTTTATGCATTTCTTCACGACTAATTCGTGAACAATTCGTGACTAATTATTTGTCTATTGTCTTGTTTGAAATTGATAGGCATAGTCATGCATTGGAAAGATGAAGATAGTTTATTCCGCCATGCATGAAAGGTTTTTTTTCTAGATACACGAATTATTTTCATTTGTTTCTTTTCGAGCTAGACCTATCTTCTGTAAACCACTTTCCGACAGGGAGGGATTGGCTCCAAGGAGTGCATTAGGGTAGCTGAGGAGGGAAGGCCGAAAAACAAGCTCTCAGCCTGCAAGTAGAGATTATTGATTGGAGCCAATGTGGAGGCCAAGGCCCATGAAGGAGATGAGGTATAGAATCATTTTCATGCAAATGATCAAGTTGAAAATGTCATCATTATCATTTTGATTATCTTTCCCTCTTTTTTTTCATAATAATCATTATCAACTTTCTTAGTATCCATCATCTTCTCACTCTCAAATGTATTAATGATTGATCATTTCAAGATTTCTCTACAAACTATTATGGCACATATGATGATCACATTCACTCATTATCCTTGACTATCACACTCATGCACAAAGATTACACAATTGCAATTTGGTTGTCCAAATTGTGAATGATTTGTAGAACCATATAGATGATCATCATACTAGGTCACCCACTTGGTGATACCATTTGGTGTGCACAAAAGCGACCTAGATCTCAAATAAGTTTGATACATCTCCCATCTTCTCTCACATGCATCCATGGTGGCCTTGCGTCTCTCACAACTCCTAATTTGCACATCATCTCCAATCTCTCATTGGTATTTGGTCACATTTATGCTTATAGGTGAAAAGACTGCAACTTGATTTTACAAACATTGGATGGTGGGAATGGGTAGGTAAAGATTGGACTATATTGTAGGTTATACATAGTGTGCACACAAATGACCTCTATAAATACATGAAAAAATATTTGGCAAGTGGGCATCTCAAATATTTCTTGATAAACATTTATAGGCACACAACAAAATATCAAATGGATGGGATCCTAAAAATGTCTATACAGTGTACTTAATGATGTGATTATCATATATTTTGGTATCGTGTTGTGCTTAACCCAAATATTTTACTTATCAATTATTAAAACACTCCCTAGAGGCAATTCATCGATGAATTGGTCACTAATTTGTATACATCCATCCATGTAGCTATCGATCTACACTTTTATCTACCTATGATGATCTAACTGTCTATCTATCACTCTATATTTTAATTCATCCATGTATGCATAGATCCAAAAACTTACTTGACACATGAAGTCTTAAACCTATCAATGGATCCATCAATATTCTACAATAAATTCTATAATTTATTCATATACCTAGATACAGGTTTACATACATATCTATCTATCGATCTATGTATCATCCATCTTCCCATCTATTCGTCCACCCTAAACTCTAAATCAAGGTCTAGATCTTGATGATGTGGTGATTTCTTGATCTAGAGATGCAAAACCATAAACTAGTCACTTTGTGAAGCCTTGTTGAGATGTCACCACACCTTTCAAGAAAGATTTTGGACGTTAATACTATAGATACATTGTTGTGCTAATTGTTTTAGCCTAAAGATAGTTAAGAAGAAATTAGAGCACTCAAAATTACTGTACATTTTTCTTTTTGCAATTTCTTTATGTTGAGAAGTATATGGAAGACTAAATTTTGAATTTGTTGGTAATTTCATGTTTGTTTCTTGTACAAGAATTAGGCCACTTTTGTTGATAATCTTGGTCTTTAACTATTTCCTTGGTCTAATCAAAGTTGTTATGATTCATAGTTTATTATTGAGTACGTTTCACTTTTTTTATATGTAATTTTAGAAAAAACAAAATTCACCTCCAAGAGATAGTAAAAGGAACAAAGGATTGCAAGTTATCAGAAAAGCAAAAATCAACGTAAAATGACACAATTCAATAAACTGTTAAGTTCATCTGCATTGTCAAATTCAAGTATGCGAACTACATGGGATCCAATGAGGGTACCATGCACTTTTTTAGTTGGACATATTTAAAATTACATTGATAAATTTTCATGTAAATGAAATTGTAACATAGAGTTAATCATTGTGTAACTGCATTAGTATAAAAAAGAGTACAATGAGATGCCATATACTATATATGCAAACAATGTATGAAGAATTAAAATTTGAGTAAAGAAAATCATAGAAAAACGTCTTTGGGAGTATGGAGAACATGTGGAAGAAGAGTCTATCGATGAGAAGGTATGTATGTACACGTGCGCGCATGCACATACACGAACATATATCTATTTAGTATCGATAATTATCAAGTAAATTGCACTTATGATGAAAAAGGCATCTAATGTTTCACTTTTGTATAGGCATGCATTGGTGTGTGGATATTTCATAGTTAATGATTTTATGAAAAAAGAAATACATTGAATTTGGATCTTCTTTGTCGTTAGATGATGCTTTAGTTGATGATGACATTAATGATGACACTAGTCACTATACACCTCATGTGAATGCATTTGGATCCCAGATTTTGTTCACTCCGTCACAATCTTCCTTTAAAATACCTAGATTTCGTATCAAAGATGACATTTATTTAGTCACACCATTTACAAATTCTATCAACCATCCAACCACACAATTTATAGATTATGTTGACCATACCATCAAACCACACATAGATTCTATATATCCAACTAGTATACATCATCATTATATTGATTCTTTTATGTCGTATATCCCTTGGAACAAGACTTGGATGCATTTTGACACATTTTAAAAGTAAGAAAAGAATGTTGCACATTATCGATTTGTGCAAAAATGTTTTTGATTCTCAGTTCGAGTCTCAACTTCGAACTAGAATACAAACATTTGTCAAATTCTCCAATAGAAATATATATTCTGGTTGGCCTACTATAGTATTCTTACCGTTATGTGAGATACAATTTTCATATTGGGGCCATATGTACATAATAAAACCTAGTGAGCATTTTTCAATTGTTGGATTGGGCTTACTTTCATTGACGAATATCAATGTCCCCTTGAATAGTGAAATTGAAATCACGGATAGGAAAAAAAATGATGTATATGAACATCATGGCATGGAAGGATTACACACTGAACATGATGATGAAGCTTTGTCAATGACGATGAGAATATACTAAGACAAGAAATGAACACACCTCTATAACCTACAACAAAGACACAAAATATAAATGGAGTGTACAAGTGTTACATCAGTATCTGAGTAAAATAGATGGAAGCACTTTTTATCTTATAACTTATTTTCTCTTGCAAGCATTCAAAAGCGACTTCCAACAGAAAAATCATCAATGTCATGTACTTTTAGTACATCAGTGCTTTTCAAGGCAATATAATATCCATTGTAAGTTTTGTAGGCCCAAAAGGAGCTATTAGCCTTAAGAACAAGACCGTTCCCTCTTTAGGCCCTCCAAAGTAACTAATAAGGATAATAGGCCAACAAGGGCCCAATGTAGTTTGAATAATATTTAATAAGGGCTAGTTATCCCATGTTTAGTTAAGTAAGAGCATTGTCTATAACTAGGCAAGAGACATCATTTTGTGAATCTTTTGGCTCATTTGCAAGTGAGAGCTTCTAGCTTCCTTGTGAATGCAAGCCATAGGTATCTCCATTGCTAGGTCTCATGTGCCCTATCCACATGAATCAATGTTCCATTTCCATTGATTGTACTCTTTCTTTCATTGCTAATACAATTCCATTGTGATCTCATTTTTTCTAGCTTTCTATTGATATGCTTTCATGCATGTCTTGTTATCTTCTTGCTTCTAGCTTTACTTCATTGCTATTGCTATTAGTTTGGGATTTGGCACATGAAATTTCTTGGTATCAGAGCATAGATCCATGATTTATGATGATTCTATGAGAATTTCATTAGATTTGATGAGTTTAGCTTTTTTTTTGCTATTTTTTAAATTTGAAATTTTCAGGTCTGCTCAGACCAATTTTTGACATTCAAATTAGTTTCTCATTATTAATTTGATTCAATAGGTTTGTAGAGCTCTATTTTAGCTTAAATTTTCACCGATTTGCAAGGCATTTAAATTAGAGATGCAACAGTTATCGCACTTTTTTCCAAAAGCTATTAAAATAGGTGACTAGAATTTTTCTTTCAATTTGTTTGCATTTTTTAGATTTGATTTGAGTTTTTATTTCAAGTTTCTTTTCATAGAATTTTAGAGCATTGTTGACAATTCCTGATTCCTAGCTCTAGTTTTGTTAGTTTTCTTTCTTCAAAATTTTCAGCCATGTTCTACTACTAATTTGACCTATCAAATCAGATTCAATCATTGATCTGATCATATATCTGATAGAGCTTGTTGTTAGCTTTTTAGAGGTACTGAGTTTATTTGATTTGGATCAATATTGAGGAAGTTATGATTAAATAAGTGGAGATGGGTCAGAATTGTCAGAATTTTGAAAAAAAAATTGCAAGTGAGAGAGAAGCACTTCAATCTTTCAGGTTTGAAGTTTTGTTTCTATTGTAAAATTTAGATTTTTTTTGAATTCTTCATTTTGAAGATCAAAATAAAAAATAGTTATATATATGGATTACGACCTCAATATTGGAACATCAACTTCTGAAGATGAAGATGATCCCATCAATGAGTCTGATGAGCAAAGTGATAACGACGAAGCGAATGAGCATAGCGAGGAGAATGAGTCAGATGAGCAAAGCGACAACGAAAGTCAAGTCTCAGATCCATATACAGTTGCAGGCAACAAAAGTCCAATTCAAGATTTTGATCAAGTTACAACAACAGATGGTGAAAATCAGGATTTAGACGAAAGTCAAGATTTAGACCAAGATGTGAAGATAATTGAACATCCTTTCGAGTTTCACTTCAACCATAAAAGTTCGGAACTTGACCTACATCAATGTCTTAATTTGGTCAATGAACAAGCAACTATGGATCGTCAGATTGAGAATATTGCTATGCTCGAAGAAAGTTGATCAAGGCATTCACCAAGCTTTCAGATTGAGGGCTATATGACACTAACATTCCATGGCTTGGAATTGAGTGGCTATTTAAAGGATCCGATCTGCGAACCAATTCAACTTGATTTGGGTGCTTTTGAGAATATTTTTATTTTTGACAACAATCTAATGGAGTATGGAGTATTCAACAAGGATATTGTCCGCAATGAAGAGATTTCATTATTCCATATGAATCCAACTTGTATCAATATCTTGGATTATTGCTCAATGCCTCATAGATCCATTTTACAAGATCTTCGAGTGACTTCAGTTGGAGAACCCATTTCCTATGGATTCTCCAAAACTCATAAATCAAATTGTAATTCACGTGCATATGCAGAATGTATGGATCTGAATAATGATTGGAAACATTTTTTCAGTCAACCAACACTCTATAGGAAGCTAATTTTAAAATATGCCATCAATCTATATCAGTTTCTTTGGAGAAGTTTACATTGCTCAGTAGATTCTAATGTGATCAATCTTCAATTGAGTGATGTCAACAATGATTGTTCATCAATGGTTATTTGGAACAATTGAAACATCAAATCTCTGGTTCAACTTTGGAATGTATTTTCACTACTTGGGAATGATGCTTCAACGATTTATATGGGCAACTGCAAATTTTATATTTCGAGACGAGAGTCTATTTTTGAGGTCAATCAGGTCAAATATTTACAACCACCTATGAATGAGGTATTGACCAGATTTGAAAAAATATATTTTGGTCAACAGTATGCCCAGAGATATGCTTCATCGTATGACAGAGTGTCAATATTCATGCCGAGTACTTCATATGGAGCATCTATATATGAACAACAATTCATGACTACCATTATTTATGACAGAATTGTAATTTTTTTCATTAAATTGGCCAAACAACATGGATTGGCAGTTACGACAGAAGAGCCGGATGCAAGACAAAACCAAGAATCCAAGGGAATTGGATAAGCATCTAAATTAGTATGATATCGAGGAAGCAGACAAAAGAGGATGTTGCGGTGACACACTCTGTACATTCCATACAGATTGGTTACCAATAAGCAATATGGTGCTCTTCTTCGACCATCAATTTTTTCTCCATGGGAACAAGGACTACAGTCTGAAGCCAACAAAATAATTTCAATTCGACAACTTTGGATCTATAATGAGGCAATTAATTTTTGGATGACACATCCTCAATCATGACTAATTAACCAAGGCGATCAAGCTTATCAGACAAGAGTCTTCATTTTTGGGGACAAAAATGTTTAAGTAGGGGGAGTGTCATGTACTTTTAGTACATCAGTGCTTTTCAAAGCAATATAATATCCATTGTAAGCTTTGTAGGCCCAAAAGGAGCTATTAGCCTTAATAACAAGGTGGTTCCCTCTTTAGGCCCTCCAAAGTAACTAATAAGGATAATAGGGAAACAAGGGCCCAATGTAGTTTGAATAATACTTAACAAGGGCTAACTATCCTTCAAGATAGTTATGTTTAGTTAAGTAAGAGCGTTGTCTATAACTAGGCAAGAGACATCATTTTGTGAATCTTTTGGCTCATTTGCAAGTGAGAGCTTCTAGCTTCTTTGTGAATGCAAGCCATAGGGATCTCCATTGCTAGGTCTTATGTGCCCTATCCACATGAATCAATGTTCCATTTCCATTGATTGTACTCTTTCTTTCAATTGCTAATACAATTCCATTGTGATCTCATTGTTTCTAGCTTTCTATTGATATGCTATCATGAATGTCTTGTTATCTTATTGCTTCTAGCTTTACTTCATTGCTATTGCTATTAGTTTGGGATTTGGCACATGACAATCAAAAGTACCATATTTAGTGGATCTTTGAAGCGATGGTGACAGATGATCATGGGCCATCATTCAAAGATAGTTCGACATTAAATTATGTTATAAATAGTATGTTTAGGATCTACTTATGTAACCACATATATTAGCAAAGATCAGAGAGAGAGAGAGAGAGAGAGAGAGAGAGAGAGAGAGAGAGAGAGAGAGAGAGAGAGAGAGAGAGAGAGAGAGAGAGAGAGAGAGAGAGAGAGAGAGAGAGAGAGAGAGAGAGAGAGAGAGAGAGAGAGAGAGAAAATGGCCCTCCATGGCTATATGATAGCTACTTTTCCATTTAGTCATGCTTCAAATGTTTGTTACAAATTCATTGGCTTCAATTATGCTTCAATCATTTGACACATGCAAGCTTTGGGTTTAGTACAGTTTTGACAAATCTTCCACTCCATTTTTTTTATTCACATGTGAAAGCAAAACAAGAATGAATTTGCTAGGGTGAAAGCTTATGCCATACTCACTATTGCTTCTCTTCTCAACCCTGTATGGTTCTCGGCTGTTGTCGCATCACATCAAATATGAGATTTTTGTATTTTTAGTACTATGAAAGTATATTGAAAATGATTATTTTATTCATGTAGTCTAATTAAAATAACAATGATCGAGTTATACAGTGCTTTCTAAATTTGACGGTACCACGTGTGCCCAGTTCTAGAACTATCGGACCGTCTTTCTTTTACGAGCCCTTTGAGTGCTCTTAAGCAATTTTATCTTTGTACTTGTTATTAGTTTGAATACACAGTTTATGGAGAGCTATTTTTCGTCTTGTCTTGTTTTGTTGCACTTGACGTTGTGCTGTGGTGATTGATTTGGTCGGGTTTTAAATCGTATTCTCAACTTGGTATCAGAGCCCTTGGTGGCTATAATCACCGGACAGGAACAAAGAGCTACAAATTCACGACGGTTTGCTGGCTGGGTAGCATAAAACCGAGTCTATGGAGATTCGTGGAATAGCTCAAAACTGTAAGAAGATTCAGAGACAGGGGATTATTGGCTGAAACGAAATAGAAGCCAAATGGAAGCATTGAACTCTGTAGAAAGGCTGCTTAGTGTGCATTCAATCTGAGACCAATTGATGATTTGTTTGAAGCAAATAATTTATGGTGGAAGGGCGACTTCAGAGGAGTGGAGAGCTGTCATAAAGACCACAAGGATCAAGAGCTTTTGCCTAGGATAGTAAAATGAAAATCTGTGCAAGGGGTTTGGAGAGCTAAAATCCTGGAAAAGTCTCTATAGGTAGCATAGTTGTGAGCTGTAAAATCGTGGAGCAAGGTGTCTCAGTAAAACAAATCAGCCCAGTGAGAGGCCGTGGATAGCCGCAGCGCAGACATGGAGCTTGATCATATTCTTAGTGGGCAGCCAAACTCTCATTCACCATAGCTATGGTAAAGGAAGAAGAAGAAGTCGTGATGGAGGTCACGCGTTCAACTAAAATTTTCCAATAGTGTATAGAAGGGGATAGCGGCCTGAAGGACCCGATTCGACGCACAAGATCCATGGCAGCTGTTGGATAGTGACTAAATGGTTTACAATGGATTAATCTAGACCGTCAGATTGGCAATAACCATTGGATTTGTTGAGTTTCAACTTGAACTTCATTTGAAAGGACCTAAAGTGCAGAAGATACTTCAACTTCTTTAAAAATCTTCTTTTTAAAATAGGAGTTGGGTCCTAACTATTGTGAAGAGTGAAGTCTTTTCAAGGTGAAAAGATAGTTCAAAAACTAAAAGTGCCTCTATTTTCACCTCCTTTAGCCTATTTTGGCCAAACGAAAGACTATAGCCTCTAAACGAAGGGCACCCTGACTATACCTGCAAGTACGATGAGAAAGTGTCTGGAGCGCGCCAAAAGTGATTTCACCATTCCATTGGGCACGTAGTTGGGAGTTGGTGACAAAGAGCATTTCAGAAGGCGACGTCGATTTGGCTTTCAATTTGGCGGAAAAGCGGGGGGTGGCCTACTAAGCCAAAAATTGCAGGTCATTATTTTCGATTTCTGACATTACGGTTGGCCTTGATATACACTTTATAGCCTATGGGACATTGATTGGGTCTGACCTGGTACTGTACGGAATCATGTGCTCAGACACGTGTGAGGAACATCCAATTTCAGTTTGGAAGTTCTCTCTCATGCTTGATCCATTTATCTTGCTTGATAGCTTGTTTTGAAGCTATTTTTGTCTAGTTTTTGATGCAATCAGTTTCATTCCATTTGGTTGAGCCAATCAAAAGTTATAAGCTTTTGAAGAGGGTTAGGTAGGGCACCTAGACCTGGGTGGACACATTTGGTTTGGTCAAGAGATTGCTTGTTTGATCCAAAATCACAGTTGAATGCTTACCAATCTCATCTATATGTGATCTAGGCACTGTTTTGAGATCTTAGCCATTTTGTTTCATGCAATATCATTGTATTTGAGTCAAATTTGGTTTCTTAGTGTATTTCACACGTGCTAAGAGTGTTTGATCCTAACTTTGCCTATACTCCATCATTTGATGTGAAATAGATCTTGTTTTAGAGAGATTTGTGTAGCTAGTGAGAATCAATTCACAAGTAGTTACAAGATCTTTCATAGGAGAAGATAGTACTCTATTATTGGATCATATTGAGAGTGTGTAGTAACATTTATTGTTCATCATTTGAGTTTTCTTCACTTCATTTTGGAAATGGCCAACATCAATGAGACAATTTTGGGCGATGCAAGTAAACTTGATGGGGCTTCTAATTACAACATCTGGAAATTCAAAATGAAGAGCATTTTGATGGAGAAGGAGTTATGGGACATTGTTGCAAGCATTGAAGTGCATAAAAACATCACTCCAGGTGACATGAGGGCCTTTGACAAGAAGGCGCAGAGAGCATTGTCCTTGATCAATCTTTCAGTGAAAGACCATGTGATCACCCACATAAGTGATGCCACAACAACTAGGGGAGCTTGGGAAGCTCTTAGAACGCAATATCAAACTTGCAATCCAGCTCGAGCCATGTTCTTGAAGTCGAGATTGAATGCAATCATGATGGAAGAAGACGAATCAGTGAGATCTTTTTTCCCCAAGATAAAGGAGCTGAGAGATCAACTTGTGGCAATTGGAGAAACAGTTAGGGACATTGAATTGGTACATACCACTATGAGCGGTGTTTCGGAAGGTCTACAAATATTTGTGAGCGGCATTGCTTCAAGGGAGAGATTGCCTACTTTTGAAGACTTTAATGAGATTATGTTGCAGGAGGAGCATCGTCGAGAGGTGGTGAAGTCAAGGCAAACCCCACAGGATGATCAAGCATTGCTGGCTAAAAGCAAGCAAAAATGGTAGAAAAGAATTCCAAAGAAGTCCAAGGATGATGAGGGCGAGGGAGAGTCATCATCGAAGGTGAAAAGGAAGAAAAAAGATAAATGTTACTATTGCCACAAACCAAGTCATTGGGCACATGAATGTTACAAAAAGAAAGCGGACATAAAGGCGAGAAAATTGAAGAAACAAGGCAACATCGTCGATGGAAAAGATGACGAGACAAGTGTCTTCTCACCGGCATTGGCATCCCAGGTTGGTGATGGTGTTAGATGGTTCATAGATTCAGGCGCCACGAGGGAAACACGATTGGTTTGAGAAATTCTCGTCAATCCATGATGGGGACAAGGTCACACAAGCCAATGGGGAGGAATGCCAAATACAGGGTGTCGGCAATGTACCTGCGCAGTTTCTTGATGGTAAGATCAAGAATATTCCTAATGTGCTTTATGTTCATGGACTCAGAAAGAGTTTGCTTTTTGTTGGTGTGATGGCAAATCAACATCTTAAGGTTGAGTTTGTCAAGAATGGATGCCTAATGAAGGATATGGACCACAACTATAAGGTGGTAGCAAAATGTTATCGAGATAGTAACTGTGGCCTTTATAAGTTGGATGCTGTAAAACCAGGTGAATATGGTTTGGCTACCTCAACAACATCACAATCTGAGTTGTGGCACATGAGACTTGGTCACTTATACTATGGGAGCTTAAGATTGATGGCGAAGCTGAAGATGGTAACATGATTACCAACACTACAAGATGATCATCACGCCATATGTGAAGGATGTGTTATGGGAAAGCATCATAGGGAGACATTCAAGAAAGGTAGAGCTGCAAGAGCCAAGAAACCATTGGAACTTATTCACAACGACCTATGAGGCCCAATGAAAACCATGTCAATGGGGGGAGCCTTTTATTTTATGACTTTCATAGATGATTTTGAGGACTTTTGCAAAACATATGACATTAAAAGAAAATTCACATCAAGGTGCTAAGATCAGATAGAGAGGACGAATACAAATCTGATGATTTTGAGGACTTTTGCGAAAAATATGACATTAAAAGAAAATTCACACAATCACACACATCGCAGAGTAATGGTGTAGTTGAAAGGAAAAACATGACTATTATGGAGAGTGCACGCTCTATGATTAAGCAAATGGGCTTAACCAATTCACTTTGGTCAGAAGTGCGTAGTGCGACACCGTTCTTGCAAAACATGAGTCCTACAATTGTGGTTCCAAATGTGATTCCCGAAGAGGCATTTACAGGAATGAAGCCAAAAATCAACAAGTTTTGTGTTTTTGGATGTAAGGCCTATGTACATGTGCCAAAGGAGGAGCGAAGCAAACTTGATGCCAAAGCAATCAAGTGTATTTTTGTCAGTTATGATGAGAGGACGAAGGCGTACAGGTGTCTTGATCATGTAATGAACAAGATTTACATAAGCAAAGATGTAAGCTTTGATGAGATGCATAGGTATGAAGATAAAGACCATACAGGTGATGAAAGCATCAAGAGACTTCCCACAATCTTGGAAGAAGAAGAAGCTCCACAGGATGATGCACATGAAGACGAAGGTTGAGAAGGTGAGTATGAGAGGACATCACCTATCCAAGAGCCTAGGGGAAGGTACTTACCGATAGGAACAACAAAGGAGAAACCGGTTGGAAGTAAGAGACATTACTTGGACACTCCTTGGGACACATACTCTCCACGAAGTACATCACCTGAGTCTAAGATACTAAAATGGTATGAAAAGATTATGAAGGATGCAAAACTAAATCAACTAGGATCTAGCATGCAAGAATAAGTGAGAAGATCAACACGGGAAAGGAAGCCTCCCGATCGCTATCATGTGAACTATGCCCTAATGAGTGACATTTTAAAGTGTCGAGAACCATCAACCTTTGATGAGGCAAAAGATCACAAAGAATGACAAAGGGCAATGTAAGAGGAGATGGAGTCTATCCACATGCATGGTACGTGGGAGTTAGTTGATCTACCACTTGGAAAGAAATTCATTGACAACAAATGGGTGTTTAGAACAAAGTTTCATGCGGATGACATGATAGCAAAGCATAAGGCATGTTTAGTAGTGAAGGGCTATGAGCAAAACAAAGGAATTGACCACGAAGAGACATTTGCTCTAGTGGTTAAGTGGACTATGCTACGTCTTATCATCATCTTAGCATCTCATTTTGGGTGGAAGATCCATCAAATAGATGTGAAGTCTGCATTTTTTAATGGTGACTTGGAGGAAGAAGTTTACATGGTTCAACCATAGGGCTTCATGGCAAAGGGACAAGAACATAAGGTGTGCAAGCTACGCAAGGCACTCTATGGCCTCAAGCAAGTACCACACGCATGGTATGGACGGATTGACCATTACTTTATTTCTCATGAATTTGTAAGGACAAATTCAAATCCAAATCTATCTGTTTTTATAAATGAAGATAACATTGCCTTGATTGTACTTTATGTTGATGATATTATTATCACGGGCAATGATGAGAATATCATTCATTCTATCAAAGCCAACTTGTGCAAGCAATTTGAGATGACAGATTTAGATCTTATGCACTATTGCTTGGAAGTCGAAGTATGACAAAATGACAATAATATCAGGCTGTGTCAAAGCAAGTACATACGCGAGATATTAGAGAGATTTCGCATGACAGAGTGCAAACCTTCCATCACTCCTTGCGAAGCTGGTAAGAAGTTGTCTCGTGTTGATGATAGTGCACATGTTGACGTTACTTTATTTTGTCAGCTAGTTGGGAGTTTGATCTATCTTATGACTACACGTCCTGATATTTGCTATGCTGTAAGTCTGATTAGTCAGTTCATATCATCACCCACTATGGACCATTGGAAAGCCGCGAAGAGGACTTTAAGGTACGTGAAAGGTACACTTAACCTTGGCTTGGTCTACAAAAGACAAAGTACTCTACCTAAGTTGCAAGGCTATGTTGACGTTGATTGGGCAGGAAATGTAGATGATAGAAAGTCAACAACAGGTTATGCTTTCAATTTTGGTAGCGGTTGTTTTTCATGGTCTAGCAAGAAGTAGGACACCATCTATTTTTCTTCTACAGAAGCTGAATATAAAGTATTAAGTTCTGCTACTCATGCAGCTATTTGGCTACATAAAATGTTGAGTGAGATTGGCATAAAACATGTACATCCTACTGTTATCTTCTGTAATAGCCAAAGTGGAATACAGTTGGCTAAGAACCATGTCTTTCATGCGAAAACAAAACATATTGAAATGAAATATCACTTTGTGCGTGAAAAGCTACAATATGAAGATATAAGTATTACACATTATTCTACGATGTTACAAGTTGCTGATATATTTACAAAAGCTTTAAGTTAAGAGAAGTTTGAAACTTTTAGAGCTAAATTTGATTTAGATTTGGTTATGTAAAAAGCTTTTGCTTATAATACTATCATGGAGGTATGTTCCATAAATAGGATAAACCTTAAAGTAAAGAGAGACGTTGATCATTGTTAAAATAACAATGATCAGCTTATACAGTGCTTTCTAAATTTGACGATACCACGTGTGCCCAGTTCTAGAATTATCAGGCCATCTTTCTTTTACGAGCCCTTTGAGTGCTCTTATGCAATTTTATCATTGTACTTATTATTAGTGTGAATACATAGTTTATGAAGAGCTATTTTTTGTCTCGTCTTGTCTTGTTGCACTTGACATTGTGCTGTGGTGATTGATTTGGTCGGGTTTTGAATCGTATTCTCAATTGTCTTCATATTCACTACTTATCTATAATACATTGTAATATTCATATATATTTAAGATCCTCCCATCCATTGCTGTAGATGGAGAGAGGCCTTTCAAATATGTCATGTAAGTGTGTGCTTCATTCATGTCCCCATCAATCCATCATCAATCACAACATGCGCGCGCTCGCATAGACACACACACACACAAACACGCCCCTATAACGTAAAAAGACAGACCCACACACACACACACACACACACACACACACACACACACACACACACACACAAGATGCATCAATGCATCACATCAGATAGGAAGTTTTGTATTTTTAGTGCTATGAAAGTAGATTGAAAATGATTCTTTCATTCATGTAGTCTTCATATTCACTATTTATGTGTAATACATTGTAATATTCATCTATATTTAAAATCCTCCCATCCATTGTTGTAGATGGAGAGAGGCC
Organism: Diphasiastrum complanatum; assembly: GCA_029204225.1. Taxonomy (NCBI): domain Eukaryota; kingdom Viridiplantae; phylum Streptophyta; class Lycopodiopsida; order Lycopodiales; family Lycopodiaceae; genus Diphasiastrum; species Diphasiastrum complanatum. The sequence goes on from CM055110.1 coordinate 31,637,563, forward strand.
TTTCAAATATGTCATGTAAGTGTGTACTTTATTCATGTCCCTCTCAATCCATTATTCCATCAATCATCCATTGTTGTAGATGGAGAGAGGCCTTTCAAATATGTCATGTAAGTGTGTACTTTATTCATGTCCCTCTCAATCCATTATTCCATCAATCACAAAGCAGGGTATTTTTTTGCACTTGCATACATATGATCGGAAGGCACTTGTGTGTTTACTTTTTTGTTTTATTTGTTTCTAGTGTTGCATCATTTTAATAATTGACAAGGGTGGATTTGATACCCCATGGATGCAAGGCAACATCTCAATAAGTGTTCGTGCTCAAATGAAATTGAAATTTGCCTCATTACGTGTTTGTTTTCATAAAAATGTGTGTGTGTGTGTGTGTGTGTGAGAGAGAGAGAGAGAGAGAGAGAGAGAGAGAGAGAGAGAGAGAGAGAGAGAGATTCTGATTGATTACAAGGACTTTCTAAATGAACGGTCAGAAATTCAAAAGTGTTGTGAATCACTCATAAAATTGTAGATGAAATAAAATCATGAAATCTTCTTAACTAAAAACTTATACAGCTTCTCTGATGTCAATTGCAAATCTTTGATACACCTCAAACTGCTTACGGATGTTTTCAGACCTTCGGTAGCTTGAAGCCACTTAACCCAACTAGTCACAATGTATGTGACCAAGCACCTATAGATAATTGGAAAATATACTTTTAGACCAAAGACCATGATGAAACCAAAATTTGGATTTAACTACAAGGATCATTTATCT
>CM055110.1:31648331-31758631 GCA_029204225.1 Diphasiastrum complanatum
GTAGTATGCACACCTTTGCATTCGAGCATGTTGAAGTCTTTAATGATCTTTTGAATTTACTTTTGTTGGTGAAGATACAACTTACCACCTTCAAAGTCTCCCACGATCTGCAAGCCTAGATAGATTTTAGCTTCTCCTAGGTCAGTGATCTCAAATATTTCAAAAATGTCTCTTTTGACATATGAAATTAACTTATCTCTTCTTGAGAAGATAAGCGTGTCATCAACATAAACAGCTAGAATGATTATTTCATTTTGGACATGCTTGATATGTGTCCTTTTGGTTGCATGTAATAGGATTTGAGAAGATCTTCACTTGGCAATCATTATAATGGCTAGTGGGTGAAGTTGATTAGAGATTGAATTTCAACTTTTACTTGGCTGGGTAGTTTGGTTGAGAGAGAGAGAGAGAGAGAGAGAGAGAGAGAGAGAGAGAGAGAGAGAGAGAGAGAGAGAGAGAGTGAATGTAGCCTCTCCAACAGATATCAGTCTCCAAGAAGCACAATAGGCAAACCTGAATGGGACTTGAACTTTAATATGAGCTTTTAGATCTCATAATAAATAATAAATAATATGGGACCCAAGGCCCATCTCTAGGTTAAATTGATATTCAATATTAGAAAAGGCATTTAAGAGGTCACAAATTGTGACATTCTCTCTCACTTAAAAGAGAAGTAGATCTGCAATAAGTTTATTTGTGATACATGATTTTAATATTCTTGTAATAATCCAGGATAATTGTAAATTTTTTTTCTGTTAGAAACCACACTATAGAGAAGGAGATAGTCCTCACTAGCTAGACTAGTAAGCTCAAACATAAGTCACCATAAAGTTCTATTCAATTGACAACAAGGACAAGAAGGAGTAAATGTGATTGAAAAAAAAAAAACAATATCTCGTTAGAAACAAAGGCCAGAAGTTGCCAATGATAGGAGGGACCGAGACTGTAGTAGCATCCTCCAGTTTAATCACTTAAGAGGAAAGTAAAGAATATAAGCACAATTCTCCAAACCTTCCAAATCCCTCGCTAAAGTTGGTCCAATGAGACACACCTAGACGAGATATAACGTGGATGAGCTTAAGTATTTACGAAGGTTCTTAAAAATAGTTAGGAAACTTTGATCTAGCCCTTCATCATTGCCTATCAATGTTCTAGCCATAGTATTATCTTCATCTTCACTAGCACAATCTACTTCTTCTTTGTTTGTTGTTGATAAGTCCACCATTGAGCCCTAGAATGGTTCACCAAGGCCTTTGCTTTGTCTTTAATGTTTAATCTCCTTCACACGCCTACCACTGCTCCCACCATGGCCCTTGAGGGCCCCCTTAACATCAAATTTTTTCCTACATTGCTTTGCATTTTAAACATCTCAAATCTTGTGCACTCACTTTTATAATATTCAATATGTGTTATGTTATTAATTTGTGGCCGAGAGATGTTTTGACTTTAGGGGTTTCTAAACTAAAGATTGAAATCATGGAAAATTTATGGTAAGTAGAAGCAAAAGTATTCTACAAATATTTACGAAGGACCATTAGTGTTAACAATGACGAATGGTGTATGAGATTTTTTGTAACCTCTCATAGGTGTTCAAACCATACTTTAAATCTACAATCAAGCATAGACATAGAAGCACATTATACAAAAGTCACTTCATTCCATGTGTAAGGAACAAGGAAATTGACAAAATTCTCGCCAAGAAACTAGAAAACTTATCTACTTCATTATTATTTTTTATGTGGAACATTGAAATAAATGTCTTTTATTTAATTATTTTGATAATAAAAAAATAGGCAATAACTAATAGTACCATCTTTTTGAACATTGTGAAAATTGTTTGTTGTTGAGCACTTTGGGTTTTGTGACAGTGTAACCTAAGATATTGCAATTCAAAAAATCATCAAGCACCATGGAAATGTTTTATGCATTTCCATCTTTTGTGTGGATAGATGTTCTTTGGGAAAAATGAGTGCATCGTTTTTTGGTTTAGCCAACTTTTCTCTTTCTCTATGCACACATAAGTTTATGACACATGTATGTTTATGGCACATATCTCCTTAAATTATGAATTCACCAAGTTGTGAAATGTGCAGTGTTACTTTGTACATGAATATTTCCAACAAGCGATAGCAAATTAGAAGCTAATAGATAACTAGTGTTGGACATATTGAAAAAGGCACTTTCATGAAATATTCTCCTTGAGACTTGTGCAAACTTAATGTATATTTATGAAATTAACTTCTCAAACATCACATTTATCATACTAAACATGATGTGAAAATTCTCAAGGACAAAAGGATCAAATATTTTTGGTTATGTCATAACTTATAATGCGCAACATCAACCTATGAGGAGCAATTTGGATGGCATGCAACATGTGCCACTATATATGTCATTCTTTTGACTAGCATAATATAGAAACTAGACATGTCTAGATTCCAATAACATTTGCCAAAGAAAATCAACCATGACATTTTAAAGTTCACTTTAGACCCTTTAAACCACCTTTCTTGTGATCCAAAAAGTTGTGGTAATGCCCAAACACATGCCAATGTCACTTATTGCACTAGTCAATATGCTCTTTTTTGAAAAGTCATTGTAAGGAAATCACTACACATGGAACTTCAATGAGACATATAGTGGTAACATCCAATGTTTAGTTTGACGCAATGACACTCATACTAGTTTGCTCAAGTTTCATAAATGTATGTCTACAAGAGATTGACAATTTGACATACAAACTTTACAATTACCAACACGTGCATTGGATAATTGTAGAGACGTACACTTTTTTCTTTTTCTTTCTAGTACACCATAGTGAACTATTCTTGATGTTGATGAATTTATATTAATTGCACTTTATATAAATGTACAAAATGCTAATAGATCTATGATTTTTCAAACTGTGCATGTTACGTTTTCCACATAGCATATTGAGGCTTGGTCATTATGTTGGTAAAATTTTTGTTGCATGGAGATAGTGAGACAATTTTTTCTTATTTATTTGTAGTTTTTGCTTATTTACGAAATGTACTCATTTCAACTTTAAAAGGAAAAGAAGAGGGTGAAGTAGGAGCAAACTTGAAAATTGAAAGGGAGATCAACTTTGAAAATTGATGATGGTGAATCTACATCTAAGACATGTATGTCACTTCTACTCTAAATGGTATACTCAAGCTATGGTGATTAGGTGTATCATGCACACCTAACATTGGAAATATTGCTACATGTGTCAACAAGTGCGCTAATCTCTTCAAGTGTGCATCACTATCGTTTGTAGGACTCCCTTGTATTGTTGCCACAAATGCTTTGCATTCTCCTCATGCTCCATTTTAAATTGTTATTGCTTCAACTTCCTTCCTCACTTATCCCTCTTGATTTCCACCTTCAATGTTGAAGGAAAAACACATTATACCTACTCCTTTCTCCCTTTTCTCCTTCTTGTCCTCCTATTTTCTCACCACCCAAAACTCCCCCTCCATTCCCACAACCTATTATCCCATCCTTGGGTCCTTTTGATTCTCTTTGGATGTGCTACGCTAATCTCCTTCATACTTCACCCTTACACTAGTAAGAGATGTGCTACGCCAATCTCCTTCATACTTCACCCTTACACTAGTAAGACATGCTGGGAGTTAACATGTCCTTAGACCCCTCAACAAAATGGAGTGGCCGAGAGGAAAAATAGATCTCTTTGTGTGTTAAGGCCTTGAGGCTAGATGCCTCTCTTCCAAAACCATTATTTGGGGTGAAGCCATTACATGTGCTAATTTTCTATGTAATAGGTTTCCAAACAAAGCCGTTGGAGGGATCACACCATATGAAGCTCTCTATGGAAACAGGCCAAATCTCAAATATTTGAAAATCTTTGGATCTCATTGCTATGTTCACTAGTCTTTGGAAACAAGGAAAAGGATGATGCTACATCAATCAAAGGTATCTTGTTAGGTGTAATGAATCTAGCAAGGACATAGAGTCTTCAATCCCATCACTAACAAAATCATAGTGAGCAGGGTTGTTTTGTTTGATGAAGTACATGTTTTTCAAGTGAATTAACAGAATCGGAGATTGTCCAAAGTGACTGCAAACAGCACGTAGTGCCTTAATCCTATTTGTAAAGTACAGACTTTGCATTCTTTTAATAACTTAGCCATGCGTATATATTCAACAACTTATCAGTTGCTCAGTGACTCACTTAGTCACTCGATCGAATGTTCAGAGTGCAATTCATTATTTCTCTTTGTTATCACAAAGTAGAAAGATCGTGACTCTATCTACATTCAAACTTGTACACTTTATGACTGAATGATTTTTGTTCCAATAATCTAGGCCATGTATGTTGTGTTGGATGCATCTATATTCAGTTTCAATTGTTTCATGACATGTAGATACACTTATTTGTAGATTAAGTTATTCATATGACTGATAATTTGTGTTGATCATAATGCTCTAAGCTCTACACTATTTCACTTCCACAATTAAATAGTAAATCAATCTAGTTCGTGCATGTCTACGGAATTGACTGTTTCGATCCAATGACTTCAAAGTTGTGATCAAGTAGTGTGATCTTCAAATTATCAAAGTCAGGCTTGAATCTGATAGACTTAGATTCATGCATTGAGGATTGTCACCCACCACGCCTAATCCTGAGACTTGTGAATATTTAAGATTTGAAGAGATGATGACTATTTTGGTGGTTATTTGGGATTTGCTATGGTGCCACTAACATAGCCCCATAGTTCCTTTTCAATGAGTATCATCCTCAATTTGAATTTCATATATGGAAGTCATCTCCATTGAACTTCGATTAGATGAATTTTTGAGGGATGCATTTAAGAAACAATAGAAAAGTAAATTAACAATCAAGAAACACAAACAGATTAAGCAACTGCTATGTGGGATAAATAGAGATCAATGAGGCTCTAATACCACTATTGGGGAGTGGCTCTTCTATGCCAAAATATAGGACTTTGCAAGATAATGAAAAAATTAAAATTGATTCTAAGTAATTAAGAATTGTTTCATTTTGTTGTATAACTTAGTGATTCAGAAGAAGATGAGTTTAAGCAACCACAAGAGGAGAAGCATATTCCAAGAAGATCTACTCGTCCAAAATCTCCATCAAAAATATTCATAGATGAGGCCTCATGCAAAATTGTGGAAGAGTCAACCACATTAAAAGAGGCCATGTCACATGCTAATGCAAACAAGTGAACATATGTTGTGGACAAAGAATATCAATCTCTTGTTAAGAAACAAACATGAGCTATTATAGATCTACGTGTAGGAAAGAATATCATTGCACGCAAATGGATTTCTAAAATAAAATATGAAGCTGATGGAAGTGTTGACAAGTGAAAGCCCAAGTTGTTGCAAAAGGCTTTTCACAAATACCCAATGTAGACTATTCTGAAACATGTAGTTTTGTGGTAAATCACACTTCAATCAGACTTTTGTTGTCATTTTCAACTACAATAGACTTAGAAGTCTACCAAATGGATGTGCATACAACATTCCTTCATGGTTCCTAGTGTATTTGACTTAAATGTGTATATCAATATAATTTTTACATATTTCATTATAGTTACACTCTATGTTGATGATACTTTACTTTATAGTAATAGTATTATTCTTGAAAGATGTCAAAGAAATGTTGTTAGAAAAATTTTATATGGTAGATCTTGGTGAAGCTCAATTTTGCCTTAGTATACAAATACACAAAGATCAAACTAATTTGTATCAATTAACAATGGATATATAAAAAATGTCCTGGAAAAGGTGTGATATGGCAAATTTTAGCTAATATAAACTCTCATGGATCCGAGGATAGAAATGTCAAAGGATAAGTGTCCACAATCAAAATAAAAAGTGGAGCAATTGAAACAATGTCATTATCATTCTATCATTGGCTCATTAATTATGATGTGATTTGTACTAGGCCTAAGATTGTTTCTTTTGTTCAATACATTGAGCCAATTCATGTCTAGCCCATGATTTACTCCTTGGAAAGCTCTTTTTACCAATTATGCATATGGTATGGAGGCAACAACATTGTCAATAAGAATTTCATTCTCGAAGGTTTTATAGATGGTAAATGGTCTAGAGATGTTGATAATAGAAGATCAACATTAGATTATGTTTTCCTAATCAATAATGGTCCCGGATCTTGGAACAATAGGAAGCAAACATCTATTTTTGCATTATCTTGTAAGTCTAAGTATATTGCTACCACTCATACTACAAAGCAAGCAATCTGGATAAGGCATTTATTGTCAAATTTAAATCTTGCTCAATCACAACCTACAACATTGTAGTGTGATCACAATACCATTGCTTTATCCCTCAACCCAAAATTTCATTCCAACAATAAACATATTGATTTACAATATCACTATGTCAAATAAAGTGTAAGCAAAGATTTTTTTTTTTGAATTTCTACATATATGAATTAATGGCAGTATATGTTTTTACTAAGGCATTAGTGACTGAGAAGCACATTAGATATGAAAACATTCAAATTTAAAAATTGAAGTGTTTCAATGTATACATTAAGGGGGAGTGTTGGATTTCAATCATCTTTAAAATTACTGGTAATGTGAACCCAACACACATTGTACATTTTTTTAGCTTGCAAAATTTCTCATGATTTTTCATAGCCTATAGAGATACTATAATTTTTTCACGATATGTAGAGCTCAGCATAAAGTTGTAGCAAATATTGCATTCTTACAAAGAGCTACAAATATTATCACAATATGATATAGCGACTTCTTTCATTATCGCATGCTATCACATATTTTGTAAAGGGTAGCAACTGTAAGTGACAAGTTCACTATTGCATGATGTTCACCTATCACATTTCTTGAAGGGCAATGACTACAATGACTAACTCACTATTGCATGATGCCACACTATCACATTTTTTATGCACATTAGATAGGCCTTCCTTCATATTAGTAATGTGTTTATCAAGATAATTCAGCTAATACTAATCCTATACCTAAGCTGTGTTGAAATCATGGATTGGATTTTTATGTACTATGGTTTGTGCTATGTATGGAACCCTAATTTATGTCATCTAGTTTGCACTGGCTTTGGTAAATTAAAGTGTCATAGTGGCATTCTTTATCTTATGCATCTTCTGATGTATTAATAGACATGTTTACTTCTCTATGGCTATTGGACAAAAAACTCTTAAAACTTCTATATATATTCATCAGGTTTTTTTGTTTGAAATCAATCATTCAAGAAAAAAAATGAATATCCAAAGAGTAGACTCTTAAATCACATATGAATTGTAGTTTATTTTGTCATACATGAACTCGTGAGAAAAAAAATTCTTGTGACGTAGTCATGGATTTCTTCTTAAGCTGTAACATAGCAATCCCTCTAATTATGGTTTGGCATTCGAGTAGTATAGGTTAACAAGATGAGCATTGCATGGCATTACTGTTATGAAATTCATTTTGAAAATATGTAGTGATTGAACATCAATCTCATTATGTTTAACATCCTCACAATGACTAGTAGTAGCAAGAGTTCTCTGATGTAATCCAATAATGTAAGAGAATTTAGGCATAAGGAGTGTTGTTCTTTGACAAAATTCTAAAGTTTACTTAAATTGAAATGTACCATTCTAAGTGGCGCAAAATATAAGGATCTATAGCATTAAAGAAGTTTTGAATATCAAAACAGACCTTGTAAGAAGTGCCAACTAGGAGAGAGAGTTTTTAGATAGAAAAATGCTCAAGGTTGTCCGAATTTTAACTGTGGGAAACTATTGTCTAATATTCACATTATGGGAAATTGTGTACATTAGTGTTGGGATTCTATCCTCGTCATCCCTTATCTCATTACTAATCTAGATCCATTCATCAGCTATTGTAAATACTTGTATAGTCGCATACTCTACAGAAATACTTTTTGCTTTCTGACAGTCTTTAGATTTCAAAGAAATCGGTGATAGTGTCATGACAACCCAGCCGACACTGACTATTCTAGCCACCCTTCGACGAATTCGGCCTTCCTCGACTATTCGTCAGACACATCAACTACTCATCCGACACCCCCGACTATTCAGTGGGTCATCCGACACCAACTATTCGGCTTTGCCAATTAGGCATATGTCATTATCAACTCCAATAGTCGACTCGAACAATCGACGACTCAAGAGTACCTTCATTACAACTGAACAAAATGTCTAACAAAATCAGATATTCTCTAAAGGCAACTACCCACAGCACGTAGTGCCTAATTCTACTTGTAAAGTACATATTAAGCCTTCTTTAAATTAGTTAGTCATGTGTATAGGCAGTATACAATCGAAGATCTGCACCATCCTCCACTCAGCAGGGTCTAACTTCCTAGCTTGGAAGGTAAGACATCCCTCGTGTTGAAGGGGAGAAGGGTCTATGGCCCTGGGTGGACGACACCGAAGAGATGCCCACAACCACTGGCCAAGAGCTATGAGAGTGGAGAAAAAAGAATGATAAGGCAATAGTAGTCTTATCCTCCTTCATCGAAGATAGCCTAAAGCTTGAACCTCCGCGACACTCTCAAACACAAGAGAGATTGTGGATGCATTGCTGACAAGGTTTTCAAACCAAGTCACACAGCCATATAATGCTTCTTGAAGACCAGCTGACCAACCTAAGATGGGATGGCAAAGACCTCCCATCCTTTATCAGAAGATGAAAGATCTATTCCTCTTATTGCATATTGTCAGAACAAATAATGTGGTCTCTCTCCAGAAAGTAGCTCAGTCTACCTATGCGAGCCTTACCAAGATCCTTCTAGACCACCCGGACGTTGCTAGCCAAAGAATCCGCAAATGATTCTTGACAAAGTGGTGATAAGATAAGAGAAGAGGTGGAAGCCTATGAACACCTTGACCATAAAGGACAAGCTTTGTTCAGGGCTCTCTACAGCAACAAGGAGAAGTCAAAGAAACCGTTCAAGGCCAAAGAGTAGAGTTAGACCACAAGCAGGATCGATCAACAGACGAAAGGAGGTGCTAAGAGCAATGGAAGAGCAAAGACAAGCCTAGACAACAAGGCAGGGAGAAGAAGTCTTGCGTGAGATGTAAATGAGAGGGGACATGTGAAAGATTCAACTAGTTTAGTCATATTTGCTACATTTTACATTTGAAGAATGAGATCAATTTCATATTAGACTTACATTTGAGTGTATTTCAATCTTAGGAAGTGGCAAGAGTCATTAGATTGAGGATTAGTTCATAGGTTGATCAAGATTTCATGATTCTATGTGTTGATTTGCTTGGTATAAGTGTTAGAAGAGAATTGAGTAAATTCAAACTCTTTGTGATTTCTCTTTGAAAACATTGTTGTTGTTTAAAGGAGTGCTTTGTGTATTAAAACAGGTTAAAAGAGAAGATCAGGTCATTGCTAACATGGCAACATCAAGTGGAGTCATGTTAGAATCTAATGATAGGCTTACCTCAAGTAACTATTCATTGTGGAAAGTGAGGATGGAATCACTTCTTGAGATGAATGATGTTTTGGATATTGTGGTAGGTTTGGGAGGAGAGACCAATAACACAGGCAAGATCAAATGAGGTACGATAAGAGGGCCAAAAGGATCTACAACATGATCAAGATGAATGTTACCAATGAGCTTCTCAAGGAGGTTGGTAAGAGTACTTCAGTCTAAAGAGTCCTTGGGATTCATTGAAGAAGCTTTATGAATCCAAGTCTACTTCTAGAGTGCTGAATCTAAGAAGACAAATCTTTTCTATGTTTGCAAAAGAATGAAAGAAAGTCCAAGTACTTTCATTTTGAGGATTAAAGCATTGAATGATGAGTTGGGCTTGCATTGATGAAGCATTAAGGAAAGAGAGGTTGTTCTAGTTGTTCTTAATGGATTGTTGGATGCTCATGCTAACATTGTCAAAGTATTGCTATTCAAAAGACTTTGCGCAAGTTTAATGAATCTTTCAAGAGATATTGACCAATGAGAGAATATAGGCATCAAGCAAGAGGTGGATTTACATCAACACTTCAAGAGGAGGCTATGTTCACAAAGGGCAAATTCAAGGGCAAAAGCAAAAGCAAGTGGTGTAAAGGGCAAGATCAAGTGAATGCTTCTTCAAATGGCAAAAAAAATGATAGATCAAAGCTCAAATTCTTCTATTGTGGCATCAAAGGACACTTTTGCAAGTGAGTGCTACAAGAATAAGAGAGATCAAGGAGGCAAGCAAGGTAATCTACTCTTGATGAGGATGGTTTTGGATGTTCAAGATGCAAATGATGATGCTTTGTGATGTCTTCAAGTATGATTGCTACTGATGACGAGATCCATGGTGGATTGATAGTAGAACAAGCTCACACCGACTTTTCACAAAGAGTATTTCACTTTTTGTTGGCATATGGAGATGACAATAGGGTGATCTACATTGCCAATGATGGTGAGTGTGCAATCAAAATAATTGGCACAATTTCTTTTTTCTCTCTCTACAGATAGAATGTTCATTTGGAGGATGTCTTGTTTATTCCATCTATTACCAAGGCTTTCCTTAGTGTGAGTCAAATTCTAAGTAAAGGCCTCAAGGTTGAGTTTGATGGAGATGCTTGTATGATCAAAACAAAGGATGTCTTGATTGGAAAAGGTGAAACGCAAGGGAAGTTGTTCAAACTAGATGCTTGTGTTATTGCAAACCAAGTTGGATGTGTTTCAAGAGAGCAAATACCTATTCAAGAGGTTTGGCATAAAATGATGACACCACATCTGCAAGTCATTGGAGGTAATGGCTAGAAAGAAGTTGTGATAAGTGTTCCAAGTTTCTTAAGTGACATCAATCATGTTTGTGAGTCTTGTGCTTTGTCTAAGTCACATAGACTACATTATACTAGATCTACATCTAGATCTACAAAGCCCTTTTCAACTTGTACATTTGGATATTCATGGAATTACTACAATTAGCAATAGTGGAGCTAAGATGTATGTAAATTTCATTGATGATTTTAGTAGATTCTGTTGGATCTATTTACTAAAGAGCAAAGATGAGGTGTATGATGTCTTGTTAAGCTCGAGAATGCAAGAGAGAACCAATTTTTCACAAGGATCAAGTGCTTAAGGAGTGACAATGGTGGTGAGTATATATCTACCAAGTTCAAGGCCTTTTGTGATGAGCATGAGATCAAGAGGGGAGTACACAACATCAAGGACCCCACAACAAAATGGAGTGGCTGAAAGGAAGAATAGGACTTTATGTGAAAGTGCTAATGTCATGAGATTAATTGCTAATCTTGAAAAACCATTTTGGGATCAAGCTTTGTTGTGTGCCAATTTCTTGAGCAATAGGTGGCCGAGTGCTATTTTGGATGGAAGGACACCTTTTGAGATGCTATTCAAGAGGAGACCAAGTTTCACTTTCTAAGAACTTTTGGATGCACATGTTATGTCAGCATTACTCTTGATGATAGGACCAAGGAGGATCCACCTTCAAGGAAAGGTATTTTTGTTGGATATAGTGAGGTGAGTAAAGCCTACAAGGTTTACGTTCCTACTACTAACAAAGTGATTGTTGGTAGAGATGTCATTTTTTATGAGGGGAACATTCCAAAAGTGTCTTCAAGCATGATTTATAATGATGTGGATGGATCTAACATTCTTGATGTTGATGTAAAGGATCCTACTTTAGATGGTGATGATAATGATTTATGATGGACCTTCACAAGTCAAAGCCAAGGAGAACATCAAGGGAAAGACAAGTATCTTCAAGGCTCACATATGATGAAAAGGGTAAGCAAGTAGTTTTTGGAAATTATCTTGCTTTCCTAACCTCTTTTAATGAACCTACAAGTGTAGATGAAGCAAGGAAAGAAGAGGAGTGGATCCAAGCAATGGATATTGAGTATCAAGCTCTTATGAAGAATGGAACATGGAGATTGGTAGAGTTACCTAAGGACAAGAAAGCTATTAGATGTTTTCATGTTTTTAAAGAAAGTAATGGATCTAGAAACAAAGTTTGTTCAATGACTTTGATGGTCAAGTTGATGATCAAGAGGTTGATCTCAAAGGGCTTTAACAAGGCAAAAGGGAAGATGACAATTTGGAGCTAGTCAAGAGCATCAAAGGAGAGGTAATTGGCATATATATTATGGATATGTTTTTGTAGGTTATTTAAGACTCAAGTAAGGCCAAAGGAACAGCAGAGAAGTGTTTTTCAAGTTTACTTTATTTGTTCTATCTCATGTTTGAGCATTTTCATGTGGATGTCTGCAAATTGTCAAGATAGTAAAACTAGCAGCATCATTTTGAGGTTGGATTTGTACTAGCATTCTTGGTTGGTTTTCTTGATGAAAATGAAGCTATTGGAGGTTCATTATGTCACTCATTCATGGCCAAGTCATCAAGTGGTGATGGCATCTTGTTGCAAGATGGAGATGAAGGCTCATTCATGGAGTGTCATGGTGGATACATGGCAACAAAGGACAAAGGAGGAGGAGACATACAATCAAAAGTTGATCACTCACATTTATTGTTTGTTTGCTGTATTTTTCTAGAGAGTTCAAAGTTGATAGCATGGGAGAATCATCTCATTTACATTCTATGTGATTCTTCATGGTATGTTATGCTTGTTGTAAAGCTACCTTTACGTTTTACTTTCGGCGCCACTGGCGCCAGTGAATGGGTTAAGCTCTTGGGGAACGAGCTCTAACCTGTCGGCTGAGTTGGATGGCTTGCTTGGATGGAAGTTACCTGTTTATGGCTGTCCAATCTGGCGTTGGCCTCTAGCGCTGGTGACAAAGCTTTGAGTTGGTTAAGTCTGATGTAAATCACATGACTTGCTTGGAATGGATGTTACTCATTTGTAACGAAACTTCGAGTTAGTTAAGTTTGATGTATTCAGGTGGCTTGCTTGGAGGGAAGTCACCCGCATTGGGACTCTCGATCTGGCATGGCATCAGGTTGGATCTCAACTGTTGGTTTTCGAACTTCAAGTTGGTTAAATCTGATCTTTGTTGGCAAGTTGGTTGCTTGTATGTCAAGTGGGTTCGGACAACAAGAGTTGAAAGCTAAGAAGCTAAGTCGTGAATCCCGGCTCTCTTTGGAATGCCTGTGCTACATGTGGTATCAAAGCTGACTGGCTCAACTTTTGCTATCATTGCCGCTGCAGCAGATTTGGAAATACATCAAATGGATGTACAGACATCATATCTCAATGGAGTTATCGAAGAAAACATTTACATGGTGCAACCCGAAGGTTATATTATCGAGGGTAAATGCAATCATGTGTGCAAAATCCATAAGGCACTTTATGGCTTGAAGCAATCTGCTTGAGCATGGTTTCAAAGGATCAATACTTTCCTTGTTGATCACGTCTACACACCTAGATCTTCAGATTCAAACATTTACTTCAAAGCAGTGCAGCAGCATTTCATCATTATCACTTTATATGTGGATGATACATTTCTTGTCAGCAATAGTACCGATCTGATAAAAGAAGCTAAGACAATGTTATCTTTCGAATTCGACATGACCGATCTGGGCGAAGCTCATTTCTGCCTTGGTATACAAATCCACATAGACAGAAAACAAAAGTTGATCTACATTACACAAGAGAAGTACATCCACAACATTTTAGTTAGGCATAATTTGATCAATTGCATGTTAGCTCTCTCGCCAATGGAACCAGGACTCAAATTGTCAAAGGACCAGTGTCCCCAAACAATTCACGAGAAGCAGCAGATGTCTGAGTATCCTTACCATTCTATTTTAGGATCTCTTATGTATGCCATGATCTATACCAGGCCAGACATAGCTTTTGCAGTCAGCTCTCTCAATCAATTTATGGCTAATCCTGGTATAACTCGTTGGAAGGCTCTTATCAGAGTCATGAGATATCTTTGAGCTACTATGGACTTTTGCATTTGTTATGGAGCAGTCAGCAACGACAAACTCAATTTTTTTAGTGGTTACACAAATGCAAGTTGGGCAGGAGATGTAAACACTCGTAAATCTACTTTTGGATTTACATTCTTCCTCTACAATGGTCCAATTTCCTGGAACAGTCGCAAACAATCTTCGATAGCTCTATCTTCCACATAATCAGAGTATATCGCAGCCTCTCAAGCTAAAAAAGAAGCAATTTGGTTGAGGAACTTAGTCTCAGATATCGGTCTGAATCAATATGCTCCGAAAATATTATTTTGTGATAATCAAAGTGCCATTGCATGGCTTTATCAACTAACCCTAGATTTCATTCCAGGAGTAAGCACATTGAACTGAAGTATCATTTCGTCAGAAGCAAAGTTCTCAATGAAGAGGTCAGATTGCAGTACTATAGAACGCAAGATATGACCCCTGATATTTTTACCAAAGCATTAAGTTGATAAGTCAATTTTGATCTATGGGCATATCTTGCTCCTATTGGTGTATCTACATGATGTGGCACTCCCCACACGTTCTACAAGGAATAAGGCCAAGTCATCAAGGCTTACCTACCTTGAGAAGGGAAAGCAAAGGGAAGACTCAAATCCTACTACCTCTTACTCCTTTCTAACCACAATGCTTGAAGAGCCATCAAGTTTTGGTTAGTAAATCACATGTTTGGAGAGATGTAATGCAAGTAGAGTTTGATGCTTTAGTAGGTAATCAAACTTGGGATCTTGTATACCTTCCACATAGGAAGAAGCCACTTGCATGTAAGTGGATTTATAGCTTAAAGTACAATAAAGATGGATCTATAAATAAGTAAAAAGCTAGACTTCTTGCTAAAAGTTTTCTTCAAACTAAAGGCATAGATTATAAAGAAACATTTGAACCTGTAGCAAAGCCTGTAACTATTAGATTGATCATTTGTAGTCCTATTTTGTTCAAATGGGAGAAATCCATAAGTGCATTTGCTACTTTCATTTGTGGAGGAGTGATATCTTGGCTAAAAGCAAGATACTATCTCGCTTCCTCTTGTGAAGCTTCAACAACAAAAGAACTCCTTTGGCTAAGAAGCCTGTTGGAGGAGCTTCAAGTGATGAAGGTCAAGGAGATCCCTTGCATCTATTGTGATAATCAAGCATCTCAACAAATTTCTACAAATCCTATCTTCCATGCTAGAACAAAGCATATTGAGATAGCTCATGACTTTGTAAGGGAGAAGGTGCAATCCAATGAGGTACAACTTCATCATGTGCCATTATCTGAGTACATAGATGATATCTTAACCAAGCCTTTGCCTAAAGATCCATTTTTCAAGTTAAGATTTGCTCTTGGAATTGTAGATAGATTTAAATTGGATTTACCAAGTTAGAATTGAGGAGTGTTGAAATTGTCACTTCTAAATTGGTTGATTTAATATGTTAATCTTTAGATCTAGGTTCATATTGAGATCTCACACGTGTGGAGCCTATTACCAAGTGAAAAAGGAAGTAGGAAATGTACTTGTATATAGTTAGATTCATTTTAGATAAATCTTCACAAGTGTGAACTTGACTTTTGGCTAGAATCTAAGAAAAAATCATTTTGGTCAATTTTCTTGTAATTAGCGTGCACTTCCATGTGAATGAGTAAATGCTCCCACATGTCAAGATGTTGTTCACACGTGTGAATCTAGATGTACTTGATAAGATGTACATATTCTCCTAGATCCTATTTTATAGGAAAGACTCCTATTTTTATGAAGACTAGCATTTGGATTCTAGCTAGTAGGATAAGTCAACTTTGATCTATGGGCATATCTTGCTCCTATCGGTGGATCTACATGGTGTGGCACTTCCCACACGTGTAAAGACCTGCTGGACTAATATACATGTCATCCTTGTACTTGATCTATAAAGAGATCACCAATTCTAATGAGAAGTTGATGAGACATTTCCATTCTATGCAATTCGGTTGAGATTACACATTAGAATTGTGATTTTATGCTTGGAATGCTATCATAAGTTATTGTACTTTGCTCTGGTCACAGTTTGTACAACGACTGTTTTCCACATGTGTGAGGCCGCCCTTGATAGATTTTCGCTATTACATTCATTGATCTTGCTAAATAGTTCGTGATTTGCTTCTAGATCACAATCTAGTCAGTAGAACTTGATGAATCCTTTGATTTGGCAATCAATACCTCTTGTAGATTGATTAGTACAATCAATCATTGTCCTAAATTCAGAAATTCAACAATGTTGACATAATCACCACATTGTAAATAAAATAGAATTAAATCCCACAAGTACATGCAACAAATAAATTTGTATCTTGAAGCTACTTGGAAGTGTATATTATTATTAAATCCTAGAAGAAAAATATGACTTTCTTCAGTACTATGCATGAGCTATCAAGCATTGTAGTGCTTAATTGTACTCACTGATGTGTTAGCGGTGAGGCACAATGATCTTCCTATATGCTGCTCTTTAATTCTCTCGAGTAGATTCACACATTTGGTATATGTCTCTATGTTTATATACCAATTATAAAGCAGAGTGCATTGCAAATAATTTGATCTTGTAAACAATGTAGTTATACTAGTAGATCATTTACAAGAATTGCTTTAAGCAAAACTGGTCATGAAAGTAGATCTAGCAATGAACAATACTATAACAAACAAGGGCTACATTCTGCTATGGAATTCATGATTAGACAATGGTGATGTCAACAACAGGTCTGGTAGAGAGAATGATGCATTTTGAGTGAAATTATAAAAATTTGAATTAGGTTGCAACAGCTGCTCGACTTCGAAGTTGTTCAAATATCTTTGAATTTGTTCGAACATCTTCCAAATTCTAAAATGACCTAGTCCTATTCAAATTTTGTTTAAATATATTGAATGCCCTCCGATAGACTTTGAACATTTCTGATTTTTTTTTTTGGATTTTGGAGGAATATGAGTATAAAAATTTATTCTAGTGCAACTTTCACCATTCACCTTTGTGAATGTTTTTACCTTTCTTTCAAAGGAAATCGTCCTTCAAGACACGCGTTCCACTTGCAAATAAAGTAGACAAAGTATAAGAGTAAAATTAGCATCAATTTAACAATTTTTATATAGGTGTGTATATCGTCTAATGAGTAATAGTCTTAGGGAATTGAAAAGCTTAAGGTTTTCTCAAGAGCATTTCCAAGAAAGATTTCTTTTACCAAGGAACATATGTGTGTGTGTGTGTGTGCATGTGTGTAATTGCATTCACCAAATGTAACTTCTCTAGAAAGATGGAAATGGCACTTTGTAGATCATTCTTAAAGGGAAGCATGATATTTACAATCATGCACATTGAATAGCCTTGTATATACCTATTGCATTGTTGCAAATTCTTGTAGGGATTAGTCTTTCTTATCTCATATCTAATCATTATGTTTCACCGATGTTAAAATCTGTGATTCAGTTCATAACTTGGTATTAGAGCACTTTCATCCCTTGGTGAGATTGCTAGTTTTTTCCACACTTGATGGATCTATTTTTTTTTTTCTGGCAGATCTTTGGCAGACAGTCAACGAACACATTTCCACTAATCTTGGCAATAGAAATATTTTTTGGGTGGATTATTTCAGGTGGCTAATTTTGTGACCGTTATCTTTTCTCTGGAATTTCTGGAGATATGCCTTAGATGACATAATGATCATAATGTGAAAAGCGCAACATGACCCTAATGATAACCAACCAGAGACACATTGACAAGTTTTCAAAAGGCTAGCTCAAAAACAATGAATGAATCTAGCTAAAAAAAAGTGAAGAAGACAAAATCATTCATATGGGTGTGCAACTCACTCCTACGTAATTTTCCAAGTTGCAAAAATCAGTGAGTGCGGAAAACAAAATTTCTTCGTGTGAATTTCTAAAAATTTGAAATACATCCCTTTGATAGAAAGAATAACACCAAAGGTAAGTCACTCTTATCACTAATGAATCACTCAAAAATTATTAAGCAAGAGTTTTAGAAATTATTGGATGTTGGTTCATCAATAAAATCGAACATACAAAATGAGTATTCTCTATAGTTACATTACCGCGGTGGAAAAATGTGAATTTGTGTAAATCTAAAAGCCCTCAATGTTGTGACTACTTTATCGACTATTTTGGCACTATTATTTTCCATTAAAGATTTGTCCCACTGACAACTATGATCTATCAAGTCTTTTCTTATTCATTATCCATAGTAGTGTACATGAACTACGCGTATAACGATAATAAGTACTCTTAACACATTTGTTTGAGGGATGGTGGTGCGCTCGATCGCTCGTGTAGTGTGTACTGTCAGAAATTGGCAAAAATCTAGCTTGGTATTTTTATGAAAGAAGTTTGTAAGTGAATCTCACATGTGTGGAGGATGTTCCCACGTGTGGAGAATTGTGAATTAAATTAAAAATGTTAGATATAGGGGTCTTATGTTTTTTGTATCAAGCATCTAGGTGTAGGATGTTGATAGGGTCAAATTTGGCATAGATGGCAAATTATCCATTTCCAATTGTAATGCCACTATTGAGTCAAAATAGAGTAGGAGGCCAAACTCGAGCCAATTAGAGTGTAGACAAGTGTATTGCTTTTGTTTGATGAAGTTTAAGAGGTCCAATAGAATTTAGAGGTGGAACCATGAGTGGTCCAATAGAATTTGAGATATGCTTGAAAATGGTCCAATAGAATTTAGAGGTGAATAGATCAATGGTCCAATAGGACTAAGAGGTGGCAAAAGTGCGGTCCAATCATGATTGAGCATTGTGGTAGCTCATGAATCTATTAGTATCATTGTACTTTTCATTTGGATCTAATTGATTTTGAGATTGAGTGGATTTTGTGAGTAATTGGTTTTCTAGCTTTCTCTCTCTACCCGAGAGCTCATGATGATTTTCTGTCTCTACCCGAGTACTGAGATTATTCTTGGAACACTTGCCACACATGTGGGTGAGAGTTGGATGTGATTGAATGCATGTAGTAGTGTGTTTTTGCCATAGAATCAAAGATAGATCTTGAATCTCAATCTAGTCTTGATCTTGGTGCATCTACACACCTTAGAAGATCACAAGTACATGTTGTGGACAGTCCACACATGTGAATTCAACATGGTATCAGAGCCTACCTAAGGTTACCATGCATTTTGATCCATTTGAGTGAAAAATTTTCATCAATCTTGAGCTAGAAACTGTCAAGATCCATTTTCCTAGCTATCTTGTTCAATTTTGGATTAAAAGAGATCAATAGGGCATTGATTGGGTCTGACCTGGTACTATACGGAATCAAGTGCTCAGACACATGTGAGGAACATCCAATTTCAGTTTGGGAGTTCTCTTTCATGTTTGATCCAAAAATCTTGCTAGATAGCTTGTTTTGAAGCTATTTTTGTCTAATTTTTGATGCAATCAGTTTCATTCCATTTGGTTGAGCCAATCAAAAGTTATAAGCTTTTGAAGAGGGTTAGGTAGGGGACCTGGGTGGACACATTTGGTTTGGTTAAGAGATTGCTTGTTTGATTCAAAATCACAGTTGAATGCTATATGTGATCTAGGCACTATTTTGAGATCTTAGCCATTTTGTTTCATGCAATATCATTGTATTTGAGTCAAATTTGGTTTCTTAGTGTATTTCACACGTGCTAAGAGTGTTTGATCCTAACTTTGCCCATACTCCATCATTTGATGTGAAGTAGATCTCGTTTTGGAGAGATTGAGATGGCTAGTGAGAATCATCTCACAGTTTGTTGCAAGATCTTGCATAGGAGATGGTAGCACACCATTATTGGATCCTATAGTGAGAGAGAAGCAAAAAATTTTGTTCATCACTTTTATTTATCTCCACTTTACATGACTTCAATGAGTTCATACTTGTTGCAACCAAGTGAGAGATTGTCTACTTCCAATTATTCAATATGGAAGTTGAGGATGGAGTCCATCTTGATACTCCGAGATGTGATGGACATTGTACTTGGGATTGAGGAGGAGCCTCAAGTCCTTCAAGAAGTACAAAAATACAAGAAGAGAGCTAGGATGACTCTCCACTACATTAAGATGAATGTCTCTAATGAGATATTGAGGGAGATTGGTGATTGTTCTACATCCTAGGAAGCTTGAGATTGTCTCAAGTCCATCCATGAGGCTAAGAACACCTCTAGGCTCCTCACTCTTAGAAATCAAATCTTCCAAAGTAGTCAAAAGAGTGATGAGAGTGCATCTAATTATGTTTTGAGAGTCAATGATATTCATAGGGAGCTTGCATGTATTGGGGACTCAATCAATCAAAGTGAGCTAGTCAAAGTCATTCTCAATGGCTTGAGAGATGAATATGACAACCTTGTCCAGTCCTATGCCATTAAGGAGGAGCTACCAAGTTTGGAGGCCCTTCAAAGTGTGCTTATTTATGAAGAATCAAGACAAGAGTACAGACTCTTGAGGATGGACAAGCTATCACTCAATCATGATAATGGCAAAGTTCTATTTGCCAAGCAAAAAGAGAGGAGTAAGAAGCAACACCATCACTTCTCTAATGACAAAGCTAAAGACCAAGATGGAGAGGAGGAGGATACCTCTCATTCTTCTACTTCAAATCTCAAGAAGAAGAAGACCACGATAATGAATGCCCAAGTGTTTTGTCCCATCATTCTTATCTACAAACAGAAGAGAAATTCCGGAAGAACTTTGACTAGGAACTATATACCCATGTTGTAAAAGGTCAAACGACTGCTGTTGAGTCTCAGGCTGCTCAAACTTGGACATCACCAATGAGAAAGAAGACTATATTGCAAGTGATGGAGAAGGCTCTCTTATGGCATCAAGCTTCTCCTCTTCCACCTTCAACAAGGATGACTCATGGTATATTGATAGTGGAGCATCTTCCCATATGTGTGCGTCCATGCACTCTTTTTCATTTATTATGCCTTATGATGGAGTCAAGAAGACCATATACATTGCAAGTAAGCATGAGTGCAATATTGAAGGAGTAGGGATTATTCCCTTGAAGCTTGCATCTTTAATGCCTTCTAAATGGCTATTTGGAAGAGGAGATCTTTATGAGACAACCCGAGGGCTTAATTAAGGAAGATCAAGAAGGAAAAGTATGTTTGTTGTTAAGAAGTCTTTATGGGCTTAAGCAAGCACCTAGAACTTGGTACTCTAGGTTGAATGCTTTCTATAAAAACTATAAATTTTGTTGTAAGTGCTTATGATCCTTCTTTGTACTTAAGATTTAATGATGGTAAAGTCATAATTCTTATTTGGTATGTAGATGACATTATCCTCAGTGGAAATGATCATGATGGTATACAAGAAGTGAAAATAACATTGTCTTATATCATGGGTGTGCAACTCACTCCTACATAGTTTTCCAAGTTGCAAAAATCAGTGACTAATAACAAAATTTCTTCTCATGGACATTTACAAATTTGAAATGCATCCCTTTGATAGAAAGAATACACCACTCTTATCACTATTGAATCACGCAAAAATTATTAAGCAAAAGTTTTAAACATTATTGTATGTTGGGTTCCTCATTAAAATCGAGCATACGAAATGAGTATTCTCTATAGCTACATTGCCGTGGTGGCAAAATGTAAATTTGTGTAAATCTAAAAGCCCTCAATGTTGTGAATACTTTATCAACTATTTTGGCACTATTATTTTTCATTAAAGATACGTCCCACTACTAGCTATGATCTATCAACCTTTTTCTTATTCATTATCCGTAGTAGTGTACATGAACTACGTGTATGCCCACAATAAGTACTCTTTAACACATTTGTTCGAGGGATGGTGGTGCGCTCGATCACTCATGTGTTGTGTGTACTACCCTTATACTCTCTCTTCTTCTCGACTTTACTCAGCTTTCTCAGGCTTTAGCCATTCCCTGGTGATTAGTTCTTAGTTGCTCCACAAGATCCAGTGCCTATTTTGTATCTGAGCGTTTCACCATCACCAATTAGGACTCGGATTCAAAGGCGTCAATCAGTCATTTGCTGTTAGTTTTAAAGAGGTTTGTGATTTTGATGCTCTCTTGCTGCATTAATTGCAAAGTCTATTGCAAAATGATCTGCAGGTGGATGCAGGTCGTTGCTTCTGGGATAATTTGTCCTTGAAAACGTTTTGTCAGAATTTCTCAGGCTTTGTGACGTCGTGGACAATTTTTTTATGTTCTGAATTGAGAACATTTTTGAGTTGATAACGGCAGCTGAGATCGCAGATCTTATAATGAGTTAGGAAATGGAACAGTTGTTTCTATGACTACTAAGCGTTTGGATGGCTTATGCAGGGCGTGACTAGTTTTAATTAGCCTCATGGAGTTTTTGGAAGAAGGAGCCATGGTAGAGGAGGAAAAGCAAGCTCAATCTGGTCCTCCCCTTGAGGAGATGACAATTGGAAGTCCATCTGAGGTCGTAGCCCAGGATTCTGCAGCTGCTGCAGGCGCTGAAACGACTGATGTCCAGCCAAGTATGGCGAGTGGTAGCGCAGGCCCAGGAGCAGAGAAGGGACAAAGCAAAATCACTCTCCGAAGAATGCCAAGGGCAGGTTTTGGTTCCAAGGGGAGATCCACACCTCTGATATGCAACTACTTTCGAGTACACTATACCAGTACACGCGATGTCTACCACTACGACGTAAGTTTCATACCCTGACTATTTGCCTTCTACGATCTAAACCTTCAATTATTGTTGAGTTTGTTTTGCGTTTTTGTATAGCATTGTTGCTGAACTAAAGGCCGCCTGTATCGTCGAAGTTCTGTGCTTACACACCTTATATTCAGTATGGTTTCGTGTCCTTAATTGTCACGTTGGACTGAAATCTATATGTTTTCATGGAAAATATTAATAATTGTGGAAGGTCTCTATCAATCCGGGAATTGCAAACAAAAGTTTATGTCGGGAAATAATGTCGAAGTTGCACAAGACTTATGGTGACGAATTCGGGCAGAAGAAGTTTGCTTATGATGGCGAGAAGAGTCTGTTCACGGTTGGGCCTCTTCTCAATAACAGTCAAGAATTCAAAGTGTTTCTGGATGACGACAGGAAGGTATCTGCCAGGTGCGAACTGAATGTTCCCTACAATCTCAGCCTTGTCGAATGACAAGCAATTATATTTCTGCCTCATGAAGTCTTGTAATTTGAAACCATCTAATCTATTTAGACGATCCATTGCAGATCCGGAGCGGGTAGAGCACAAGATCATGCTGTCGGGGACTTTGGCAGTGAGGAGCCTCCCCCCTCAGAAGACGAGGACAAGAAGAAAAAGAGAAGGACTTCTTTTCGCAGAGAATTTACAGTCAAGATAGAATTCGCAGCCATAGTCAATATGAAGGCTATAGACACTTTAATAAAATCTCAGCCTGCTCCTACTGCTCAGGATGCACTACGTGTGCTGGATATCGTACTACGTGAATATGCTGCGCAAAGGTTACCTTCTATTAATGTTTGCTATCTTTGAGCTGCCGTGAAGCTTTCACGAATACGAGGCTAATGGCTTCGTTTGTAGATGCTATTGTGTACACTATTTCCAAGTTGAAGCCTGAAGGGTATAATAGACGTTCCAGCATTATTGCACTAACAAGGTGCTGCTTCCTGTCAGGGATTATCTCTTGATAAGGGAGAGCTACTTTCACCCAAGTTTTGGTGCTGAAGGCGACCTCGGAGAAGGTGTCTCGGCATGGAAGGGGTTTCACGCCAGCTTCAGGCCAACTGCATCTGGACTGTCCTTAAATTTAGGTGAAATTGCGCTTATTATGCATGAATGTCTGTAGTATGGTATACTATTGGATCAGACGTCTGTAATTGTTCCGAAGTGCCCCTAGTATCCATAGTATGCTGCAATTAGATGGAAAAGGGAAAATGTTTCCAATGCTCACAACGCCATCGACCTTCTACCGGTTCAGACCCCGCCCCTACTTTAGAGTCTGTAGCTGCGTACATTTTGTGTAGCATTTGCATCGCAAGGCTGTAATCATGTCCTTGTTGTGCAGACATATCAACAACAACTGTTCTCAAGCCTCTTCCAGTTGTACAATTCTTGTCAGAGTACCTTAAGAAAGATCCTCAACGTATTGCTCCAGAAGATTTGGTGAAGGTATACAGTATCATGCACCTAATGAATCACTGTCCTTTTGCAAGGAAATATAAAGAAAACCTTTGTAAAGCTGATCTCTGCGCAGTTTGCTTTCATGCTACCTTAAGAATTTGAGTATTCTGTTTTGTAGAAGACACTGCTAGATTTTATGTTCTCTTTCATGATGCTGGGAAACTTGAGAGAATGTGGTTCACATTGAGCTATGGCCTTATGACTGAATTGTGATTTTCATCCACAAGAATTTGTCATACAACACAAATGAATGAAGACTTTACTGCTGCCACTCAAATGGCATACGGTAAGATTGATGAATATAAAATGGATGGATATGGAGTAAAATAATGTGCTTTAAGCTTAAGATTTTCTTGGTGACTGTTGAGTTGTTCTTAACTCTTCTGTCATATTATCCTGCTTGTTTCCAGGTGAAGAGGGTATTGAAAGGTGTGCGAGTTGAAACTCGGCATACTAGTGTCAAGGCAAAGATTTCTGGCTTTAGCGAACACGCCTGTTCAGCACAGAGGTAAGAGTTGAAACGAGTTATAAGTTGTGACCAACCTTACTTATCAAGACAATCTAAGCACCAATCTTCAAAACAATGTTTTAATTGGTGACGATATTTTAGTGTACGGAGATTATGTTTATAGTTCTGCAATATATGGAAGCTCTTGCTTGCCATTTGCATCAGATGCTCGCTGCCTTGAAAATTCAAATCATCCTGCCTTTTTAAAAGCACAATATTACAGGTTTTCAAAAAAGGTAAAGGATGAATCTGGCAAAGTTATGGATGAACTGGACATGACTGTTGAAGAGTACTACCAGACAAAATATCAGATATCGTTAAGATTGCCACATCTCCCTTGTTTGGATTGCGGCAGATCCAGTAAACCGATTTATCTACCTCTAGAGGTTTTTATCACCCTCTCACCCTTCCTCTTCGAAAGAGTCTTGTTTTTATTTATTCACTAAATATCATGGGAGTTCTTTATAGCTGTTATTGCAAGAGTTTTATCAGCTGCAAGTATTTCTTAATGTGATTAAACTCTATTCATTCCCACTATGAATACATTGAGTTAGTCTGTCTGATGATTGATACCCAATACTTTCTGGGGCCAGCTTTGCAGGATACTACCAGGCCAACGCTACACAAAAAAGCTGACTGGAAGCCAGGTTAAGAAACAGATTGATCAGGCAAGGCAGAAGCCAGAAGAGCGAAAGGCATTAGTTCAGAATGTGAGTGTGGAGGCATCAACTGATCATAGCTTTCAATTGTTCAGCATCACCATGAAACTTCTTATTGAATAGACATGGGTAAATTTTCAATGTGAAACTTGTTGCTAAAAGTGCAGGCAATGGGTAACAAGGTCAACTACAACTCGGATGGTCTTATCAAGGAGTTTGGTATCAAATTTGAGGAACGCATGATGGTTGTTCAAGGAAGAATATTAGAAGCTCCTTTGGTAAAAGTCAATGGGACTGATGAAGCTGGGGAATGGGCCCCATGTATTTCAAAGAATGAAAGAGTTTGCCTTGTATTTTGGTTCATTTTGTAGTTATGCCATCACTATGTCATAATTTTCAATCTTTGTCTGGATAGTACAGTTAATCACTAGCCTAACAGGTAATTTGGGTAAAACAAATACTCTTGTATATTTCACCCATCCAAAAGCACTCGTGTTTAAACAATTCAAAACCAAGTTGCTCCTCATTGTAATGTTGTGCTCTCTGGCAGCTCAAATTTGGGACAGGCGAGGAAGTTCCAAGGAATGGCAGATGGAATCTAAACAATAAGGTTTGCAAAAGAATCTGATTGTGGCTTCTGAATTTTTGGTTTCGAAACCACTGGTATTTGTGATT
This sequence comes from Diphasiastrum complanatum, assembly GCA_029204225.1. NCBI lineage: Eukaryota > Viridiplantae > Streptophyta > Lycopodiopsida > Lycopodiales > Lycopodiaceae > Diphasiastrum > Diphasiastrum complanatum. The sequence continues at coordinate 31,674,171 of CM055110.1, forward strand.
GCCATAGCCTCCACCTTGACATACTTGTGGACATTCATGTAGACTCGTTAGAAAAATCAATCGAGAAGCTCTACTATCTTTAGATATAGACATGAAGTGCAATTTCAAGAGCATTGAATGCGTTGTCAGCACATCCGAAAGATAATACAATGCATAAATGCTTGTAATTGGACTACTATAATGCAGGGTCACACTTCAGTAAGCTTACTACAAACAAATCAAATGTCTAGTTGTGCGAAGCTGGAATTTTTAATGAGGCTTAATTAATGGCACGGTATAATTTAGGGGCCACCAGTTGTATTTTCGCCAAGTGTAATTAATAAATCATGAAAATTTGGCACAATTCAAACGTTAATGACAAAATCCAAGGTGGTGGCCCCTAAATTATAACGTGATATTAAGGTACAAAGTGGGACTTCAAATTGCCCGTCTCTTTTTGATTATGTTCAGGTAGCATCTTAAGCTTATTGTTGAAAAGCAAAATTTGCTATTACAACTTCCTAGTGGGTACTCTCTTTGGTTAACAAGGGATCAAACTGTGATTACAGGGCATTACTAGAGACTGTCTTTTTTCAGATTTTACTCACTATTGGCAGTTCAGCTCTTTACAAGTACTATCTTGGATATCTCCCCATATTTATTTTTTCGTCTCTTGCTCAGGAATTCTCAAATTTACAAGTGTTTAAAGGTAGCAACATGCTTTTTAGATCCCCGTTAGAGCTCTTGATTTAATTTGCCATTTTAGAGTTCTTGTCACGTCTATAACTTACCAAATTGATCAAGCAAAGAAAATTAAGATTCTTAATAATATTCTGACGTCTCTACAGTCTTACCTCCCTTTCCTTTAACCAGAGACCTCAAAGATTCTTCTTTCTTACTATGCATGCATTGCAGACTGTTACTGCTTATCTATGTTGATTAATTATATGATATCATTGTTGCCTTGCATTTTGAAATAAGGTTATCTTGGAGTCACAGGTCTTTCAGTCATTGCCACTTGAGCACCAAAACTATTTCAAGCTTGTGATAACAATCACACTTTAGGAGATTATCTTTTAGAAAGTTTTCAAGTACAATATTTTCCAAGAATAGCATATAGTATATACCATGATTATTCTTTCAGTTTAGAAATATTGCAAGGTTATTTTTCTGAGACTGTACTTAAGATATAAATTGCAGACTGTAGCGCGCGGAGCTCAAATTGCAAATTGGGTAGTTGTGAGCTTTACAAAGATGAGAGATCAGGAGCTCAGTAACATTGCTTCACAATTGATGGAGTGCTGCAACAGGAAAGGAGTGGTATGAAATCTGAATGTGTCCTATTGAGATTTGTTGAATTGTAGAATCAATCTATGTGTCTAAAGATATAGCCTGCTGTGTGTTGGGAAATCATGCGATCAGTTTGAGCCAAACTTGTTTGTTGGCTGATAACAATTGCAAAGATTGTTGTTCCACTGTTGTTGGGTTTGATGTTTAAGACTATCTAAAATATCATTAAGTGTTTATTAATGTTTTCTGATTGTGGTGACTTCAATGGCTACATCATTTGAAATAGTAATATTTTCTCAGAGAATGAATCAACCAAGTGGAGTCCTTGGAGAGAATCCACGAAATCAAGGTCGATCAGCTTCTGATAGAGTTAATGCTATGTTTCAAGAGTTGCAAGGGAAAGTGAACAAGCCACCAGAGTTTATTTTGTGCATCCTTCCAGAGAAAGATTCTGATCTATATGGTATGTTCTAACTTAATAATCAAATGCTCAAAAGAACAAGTGTGTCCTGATTTGAATTTGTTTTTGGGGATCAAATCATTAGTTACAGAGGCATTGGTAAGTGTTATTGCCGTGTGCTTATTGCTATTTTGAGAATTGCATAAACTATGAAGCTGATGGTATTGATTTGAGGATGGGGTTGGAAGTTTTGATGTTTATGCAGTTGAGCTTTTCTGACAGTGAGTGGGCATCCAGAGAGTAGCAGTTTCAACAGCCATTAGAACTTTTTCTAAAAGCCCATTCTTAGACCTAAATAGTGGTATGCTGCTATTCTCAGCACCATTTAAAAGGCTCTTCCTTACTAAAGTTGGAATCACGAATCAGTGCATTGTGCCACCAAGACCATTGAAGGACCAATACCTCACAAACGTTGCATTGAAGATAAATGCCAAGGTCAGTATCTACATCTTCTCTTCTAACTGTTATTACAAGTCATATCTTTCAAAAAAATTACCAAGTTGTTGACTACTCTTTTTGTTGAAAGCAGAGGTATGATGACCATACAAGTCACTTATGCTTGTCTGTTTGCACAACTTCATCCATGCTTCTTACCATTTCTTAATACAAGATTTCTGTTGATAAGCTTCTGTCTGTTACTCCTTACATTACTTTCTTCAAACAATTTGCAAACTGATCTGAGTGACACTCTTGTTTCTCATGTCATTGAGTCTGGATAAGAAGTTAGACTTTTTATGTTGCTGTGCGATAAATGTTATTGAATCTGTTGGATATGTACATATGGGTTGGTTTATGTGACCTCATATATTTTGGCTGCAATGCTGGGGCTGAACGCTGACCCAACTTGTGGGTTGTTAAATAGTATGTTACTTAAATCAGTTTCCAGGCCCATAGATGGTTGATTGCTTGGAGACTAGTTGCCTAGATCGAAGAGTAGATGTTAGTCCAGACCAACTATTATCTGGGAGATTGTTTGGAGAATTGTTGCTTAAGTTAGTGAGTACCATCCTAGACAGAACATTGGTATGCCACCATGTTCCCTAGATGCAAATGAAGATCAATACTTTTTATGTCTTTCTCCTCAGTTAATACTATTTATACTTAAAGTTTGCAATTGTCCCTACTTCCATGATTCTATCTCATTATTTGTGACTGTTTTTTGGTCTTTCTTTATTAACATTGCTTTCATTGTTATCATAATATTCAAGTAGATAATATCAATGTGTATATGTCACCAATTCCATTATACCCACATTTTAATGTTTTCATTTCTGTCTTATAGTCACCAGTGTTGTTCATGAAGAGCCTGGTTTCCTTCATAATGTCATTCTTTTATCAATCCCAGTTATCTTTGTCTCTACGTCTATTTCTTTATTTGTCAAAAAAAATTTATGTTTCTTTCATCATTGCTGTGATTATGATCATACTATGATAGAATATACGATACTGTTTATAGTTTATACCATTTGAGCAAGAACTTCATCATATCCACCTGTTGGTTGTTTGCCTTTGCTTGGGACATAAGTGCAGCCCACATTCCATGATCCGGAACGTGATCTGGGATTTCCCATTAATTTTCCTAGAACGCAAAAAAAAAATGATTTGGTGCATATGAGTAGGGGTGTGTCGACTCTATCTAATACAGAAAGGAAATTTAAAGCACACTGTTCTTCTAGCATTGCTTGTACGAATTCCTTGATTGTGATATTGTCTGTGATTCGCATCAGTCTAGATCCTGCTTTCCGCATTTGTGCTTTTTGTTTTCCCAAATTATATAAAGACAAGGAGCATGATCAACTGCCAATGAATTGCCTACTCTGCCTACCAGCTTCAAACCCACTTACAATCCACCACCTACACGTAGATCAAGAATCCAGATTACTCTTTGCAGTCATGATATATTTTGTCTATTTGTACCTGATGATTTTCTGAGAGTTTAAACCTTGATGCTTTGCTTTTTTTGGCAAATACATCTCGTGATTGATTTTAGTATGAAACCAAAATCCACCTTGTTCTTTGTGGTGGTTTCTGGATTGATTAATCTGAGAACAAAAAGGCTTGTATCTTCAAATGGATTGGCTTTCAGAACAAAAAGCCTTGCATTGTTGTTTTCTGAAACTCAAAATTGACATTTTCTCTGGTGTTCTCATCTCTTGCCATTGCTTCTCTCTCAGTATAAACTGTGTATCACCTTATCACTAACCTTTACTGCAGAGTGGGGGCTACAACTCCGTCTTAAGTCTGGAATTCAAGCAATCTTTGGGAAAAGTCTCCCAGCAGCCCACTATCATCTTTGGAATGGATGTATCACATGGCTCCCCCGGATCCGATTCATCTTCTATTGCAGCTGTAAGTGCCTTGGTGACTTTTCAGCTTGTTTCCTCGTCAACTTTGCCTCTTTTATTATGGTTTCCTAGTACAAAGTTGCTTAAGCGATTTATTTGGTTGTTATTTTCTCTATAGAATGTATGCCACCAGTGTGTAAGTTCAACTACCGGTGGAAGTTCAACTACAACTAAATATCTAAAAATAGTGATTGAGATTCATCATACTCTAGGGTGAAATGTGGCTCTCTGAAAGATGTTTCATGTAACGAGGTTGTAGACAAAATAGTAGGTGTCTTTATATAACGTACATTTAAACTGCAAATAAGTTTTGAGGCTGGAGGGATGCTTACACTTGAGGTTTCCCAGTTTGGACTGACATAATGGTAGGATGGAAGCTACTCACACTCAGCACCTGCACTATTTTTTTAGGTCATATATCCCTTATATGAGCTCCATGCTAAGCTTGTTTGTGAAAGGCTGGGAGTACTTCAGTTAAGCTGCTTATGCTTTTATACAAATCGCTTCATCCTGATGTTGCAGGTAGTTGGTTCAAGAGATTGGCCTAGGATATCACAGTATGCTGCTCGAGTTAGAGCTCAATCACCTAAATGTGAGATGATTGAAGGTCTCTTTGAAGACAAGGGTCTAGGTGGCATGATTGGGTAAGATTTATTACCTGTTATCTGTTTGTAATTTTCAGTCTAACTGTGTTCCCACAGAATTTCTAACTTGATGCTACTATCAGTGAACTCTTGAAGGGCTTTTGCGACTCCTGTAGCAAAAAAAATGCTTTACCAGAACAGATCATCATTTACAGGTGGGATCATACATTCTTTGTTCTATAAAACTTCCTTTTGGTTTTTGCAACTTTATTAATGGGTTAATGCAGCAGCTTATGGCAGCTTGGTTCTCTTTCTCATGTCTTTCTAAAATATTGTTATACTCAATTTATTCCTTGATTTGTTTTTAAATTGAAGAATGAAAAGCAATGTGCATCTTTGGGCCTTCTATAAATTTGAGAGAATTGAGCAGCTCCACTTTTACAGAACTTGGTCAACTAGATGGCAGCTCGTGAAGTCTGAAGAACAATACATCGGCCTTCCTGTAGAGATGCCTGTTTAGACGTATAATATAAGTGACAGAATTTTGCACACACACGTGTTTAATTATGCACATATACTGAAGCTGCTTGGTATATGACAGAGATGGTGTAAGTGAGAGTCAATTTGAGCATGTTTTGCAAATAGAGCTTCAGGCAGTGAAGAAGGTCAGCTTCTGTAACATAGTGACAAAGCATCTTCCTCGTACTTACCTACAAGCTTCCTATTCCTCTTCACTGATTGAGAATATTTAACGTGAGGCATGTACTTACCTGCTATCTTCACTATTGAAAACATCTAAGTGAGCCATGTGAGCTGCAGGCATCAACATCCATTAACTCTCATCTTCTCTTGTCAGACCTGTGCTTACATACGTCCAACATATCAGCCAAAAATTACTATTATTGTAGCACAGAAGCGACACCATACTCGTTTTTTTCCTGCTAATGACAGCGGCAATGTCATTCCAGGTATGCCCTTCCTTCCATGCCAGTAATTTTTTGGCTCGCGTTTTAAAATTATGAAATAAATGTCGTTATAAGAAGGATTACATCTACACCGTCCTTGAATATTTTGTCTCTACAAACTTAATGGAGACTCCAACGTAATAATTGCAAATTAAATTGAGCTTAAGCTGATAAATTTTGAGAATTCAGAAGTATCTGATCTATGTAGTCTGTTATGATGCTGAACTTCTAGTTGCTATAAACTTTCAGCTTCAGTTTCCCCTCACGCCATTTGTAGAGGAGATTTACTCATTTTAAAGCTATGGAGGGTTGCTGCGAGACATAATGTAATTTGCTCAGTTTTGAAGAAGATTTTTCGGGAAAGATAATTGCAGATTAGATGAGTCAAGACAGGTAAGATATATAGAGTGGTGCCAAAGGGAGTAAGGAGAGGCAGGGGGATTGTAAAGGAGGAAGAAAGCCGGAGGGGAATACTTGCACTCTGAAAGGCATTACCTGTTTCTTATATCAAGGTTTCTGTTCTGTGATTATTATAAGGATGTCATCATCTCTTAACTACAAGTGTGAAAATAACCCTTGCAATCAAATGTTATGACATATTGGCTGTGAAGACTTTTAGAGCACTTCTCACACCAAGCTCGACGACCTTTTCACATTTTTGCCTTGAAGATGAATTTTCAAGATTATCGTCTTAGGTGACTTCTATTTGAGATTCTACTTGTTTTGGACAAGAAGGAGGCTCGACCACTTTCACTTGGAACTAACATTTGAGCCTCTTTAGAGTATAATATAGCTGTTAAAATCTCTTTGTGGCACAGCAAGGTAATAGCTGGTTGGTTCATGGAATTGGTTTGTTCAATTCATTAACACTTTTGGAAGCTTCAAAAAAGCCCAAATGCTCCTTTATCAAGAGCAAATGAGAATGGCCAAAAAGGAAACTTTCAAGCACCAAGTTGGGCTACATAAGATATGCAACTACATGCAGATCTCACTTACAGAGGACCTCTTTTTACCTTGTGAGTTTTCTTGATGAGCATAGATAGTTCAAGTCATGAAAAAGATATAGATCTTAGGACCCCATGAACAAAGCTTCTCTCAGCTTTTTGTTTTGATACCGATCTCTCGCACTGCTGTGTGCAGGTACTATTTTGGACCGTGATGTTTGCCATCCTCGAGATTATGATTTCTTTCTATGTAGTCATGCAGGCATCATTGTAAGTCTCAGATGCTTCAAAGTCTACTCTTCCCAATGGCTGATGTATGTGTTGGAAAGTTTTGCCAGTTAAATCCTTTGAACTACTAAGCAAAACTGTGTCATTCATTACAGGGAACCACAAGACCTACCCACTACTATGTCTTATATGATGAGATCGGTTTCTCCCCGGATGAACTTCAACAGCTTACGAATTACTTATGCTACACGTGAGATATATATCTGCTCTATATTCTTTCAAGTACAATGTAGTGCTGAGCATTTTGTGCAAACATAGTTTTTGGTATGATGAAACACGAATGATTGCTGATTCTCCTTGAAATGGAAAGAGGAGGCAGATGGAATAGGAAACCAGCTTTTAGTGAGCAAAAGAGACTGTTTATTTAATTGCGTACCACCACGGGGTGACTGATTGAAGCTTTTAATTTTCTTGGCAGCTATGCAAGGAGCACCACAGCAGTCTCTGTTGGTAATGATATGTCAACTGTTGAGAATTGTTGAAAACATATTTTCATTCTTTGCATCTTTGCCAAAAAGATACTAAATTTTTGTGGTTTATTTTCTTGTCACATTCCTTGCAGTTGCTCCAATATACTATGCACACCTGGCTGCAATACGCTGTCGAAATTTTGCAGAGCATGACGGGGGCTCTGAAACATCTTCTCAATTGGGAAGATCAGCATCTCAAGAAGGCCCAGTTGTGACTCCACTTCCGGAGTTGCATAAGAACATGCAAACAAAAATGTTCTTCTGCTGAAGCCTTCTTTACACCAGTAGTTATTTATCACGCAGCTGGGTGACTTGGGACAGTTCTAGTGGCCCAACGTTTTATAAATCGAATACTGAAAGATCAGTCATGTTGTGCCCCTTTCTTGGCCTCCGAGTTATTCACTCTGAAATTCTACTAATGGAGAAGATAATTCTATGTTATCCAATATTTCCAGGTTGGTGGATGCCATTTTAAGAAGCAAACTCAATTTTGTTGTTGCCACTTTTTCTGTCACGTGGAAGTCTTTGGTGGCATTCTGTTGCAGTGCATATCTACAAATTTGCAAAAACTGTGCCTCACCATAAAATTGCTTCTAATCTCAAATGTTTAGATGGAAAGTAATATCAGATTGTGATAGCCAAGGGTCAGTTTTTGGAGGTTCTCAAACAAATCGGCACGAATGTGGAAAAAAGTTTATTGCTTTGTCTCCTTCGCGACGAACAATTGCTCTTGAGAGAGAACAAGTACAAACCTGAAAAAGTATCCCAGTGTAGTTATGTATCTTGCAGGAGTAATGTCATGCTAAAGGTAACTCAGCGCTCTATTACCAAGCCATCTAGCTTAACATAAAACAGGCATAGCTGGGATGCTCAGGACTTGCCAAAGGTGGAACTGAATTCTATTGGATGCCTACTTTTCTCTTGCCACGCTTAGAAGATTCTAATCTTCCTGACTCCTTAGAACTTAGATAGAATAGAGTTCATCATTGCCATAAAAGTCTACTGAGCAGTAATTTTCTTGCACCTAGGAAGAGGTTGGCGATTTCATGAAATCTCTTATTTCATTGTCATGAGATAAGGATCTGTGTTTATCATGCTGTTTTGATGCAAATTTTACTCCACTGACTAGGAAGCTGCATACATATTGGCAGCAAGTTGATGACTCGAGACTTTGGCAGTAAGTCTATTTTTACTTTAGAGACCGACCTGAAATTTCCAGATATCAATAGTGGACTTTTTTAAACTGGAATGTCTTTATCCTCATTCTCAACTTTCTAAAATAAATACCAATTTTGCATCTCCATCTTCATTCTCAACTTGGTCAAATATATACCAATTTTACATCTTCGTCCTTATTCTCAACTTGCTCAATTGAATACCAATTTTGCTCCATTCATGCGCTATTTTGATTGCATCTCAATCTTACTTTTCAAACAAAAATCACATACTTGAGTCTGCTGAGAGGCAGGCTGGGGAATATTTCGCTTTCTTTATCCAATAATATCTCATTCCCCTTCATCCAGTCAATCCCATTGGGTCCGACAGTGTGTGCAAAATTTTCCCATGCTTTCAAATTCTGGATCAATTCCAATAAGATGCTCTCCCAAGCCATAACATCTTCATGTAGCCTACACGCTTAAAGATCTGTGGGATCTTCCAACACCATTGTGGGTGCCATGGCCTCAGTTCTTCTGATGTACCTTACTTGGATATGCAAGTGTAAGAAATGCATCTCCAATTTTGCTCCTTTTGTGATTGAAAGGTGCTCTTAAGTTGTTTAAATACCATTAAATGCTACTGCATGATTGCCAAATAAATAGATAATAGCATGACTGTTCTGCTGCCAACCCTGAATGCCTTTGAACAGACTTAGACATGAAGCTGTTAAGGAGCAGTAAATGTATGGCTACAGTGAGTCTGCCTAGAATGAAAACCAGAAGAACATCAGCAGAAGAAAGATGAAGCACGAGCAAGAAAGTAATAGCCTGCAACTGTTGGGCCAACTTGTATTTATCCAAAACTCAGAAAGAAACATGCACCAAGAAAAGTTGGGCTCAGTGGGCCAAGTGACTCAACCAGTCTAAAGTTGGCCTCCACCAGCCACACTGATAACTGAACTAACCTCTGGTGGCCACGTTGGCAGTGAGCAGCTCCTCTCTGGCCTTGCATTTCTTACTTCAGTCCTGCATCCTAATGCTTGCTCAGAGGTGCATTAGATACAGGTTTTGCCTTGGATCGGACTCCATAGGACTAGTCACATAATGCTTCAATCCGAACCTGTCAGTACATTTTCAATGAGGGTTTTCTGAAGGAGGATTATTTTCGTCTCTGACTTTTACCCAAATGCGTATTCCTGGGGCAGGAACGCAGGTCACTGAGGTCTTTAAATTATCAAAAAGTTAGATTTCAGCCCCTCCCAGTGCAAAAAAATAATCAAAAGCTGTGGCACCATACACAATTATAATGACCATAAGGAATTGATCTGAAATGCTACGGTCGACGTTGCATCTTACGAATTCTTCTCTGGTGGAAGCGATCATCTGGCATCTTGTAATCTAGTGGTCATTTTCTCAGCTCTTCAATGCTTTGTTTAGCATTTTCCACCCATAGATAGTTTGTGTAGCATGCAGACCATCTAAATTTCCCCTTCCATTATGTAGTCCTCTCGAGTAAATTCCCACGAGGCTTTTAAGAGTACTCTTGGGCTACAAGTAGAGGTGTAAATCATTCAACACGCACATCTGCCTTCTACTTCAGCCTAAAAATCTACGTGTGTCCAATTGCAGTATGGGATGATAGTCGACTTGCATCATAGGATGGTTAGCTTGGCATCCAAAGTTTCTTTGGTCCCAGGTTCGAGCCTCCCCTTGGAAACCAAGAAGCATAGGATGGATGCCGAATAGAAGAACTAAAGACCAAGGGTGAGCGAATCTAGCTCATCCTCTATTGCACTTTCCGAAAGAGCACATCTTTGCTATTTAAAGGCTTTTCAAGCAATTCGAGCTTGTGACGGTGCTTTATCTAGTGTGATGTGCCTCTCTGAGCGGAAATAGGTGAGTGAAGTCACCTATGAATGTTCTGAAATATGCTCACAAAGCTATCAAATTTATGAGTTTCAAAGCTTGCATGCCCTCATGTGGCAAAGGTTTCCATGCCCAGCTGGGTAATGAATTTGGGTGATTCTTGGGTGAAGCTGGGTAAATTGCCATGTGCTTCTTTGAGTGATTCTCAATTATCGGTACAGAATCTGGGTGATTCTGGGTGAAGCTGGGTAAATTGCCGTGTGCTTCTTTAAGTGATTCTCAATTATCATATGCCCTGGGGCCTGTGGGCACAATGCGACAACAGAGATGAAGACATTGCATCATTGCATGGCTGTTATGGCTGTTTCTTGGGATCTCTTGGTTGTTATAGCTGTTTCTTTGCAAAAAGTGGCTACATTCCCAAGAAAACAAACGAATGAAATGAAAAAGACAATCACGTCACATCTACCTCTTACTGATTCCCAAGAAAACAAAAGAATGAAATGAAAAAGACGATCATGTCACATCTACCTCTTACTGATTCACTCAGCTACCTCCTACTGACAAGATACACATCTACCTCTTACTGATTCACTGACAAGATACGAAGGAGAAAGTAACTCTCAAGTCTGTATTGGCAAATGAGCCCAAAGATGAATTTAAAAGGATTTGACCCATTGGCTTGTGCTATAACAATTGGTTAACTTCTCTAACATGATTTTTTTTGTTTTCCTTCGCAATTAGATGCCCTTTTAGATGGTACCTTTAAATTAGGTAAAATTGCAATCATGGCTTCATCTATTCAATATTATTCTTTACAATGTAAGTCCAAAACGTAAGATAAATGATCCTTGTAGTTAAATCCAAATTTTGGTTTCATCATGGTCTTTGGTCTAAAAGTATATTTTCCAATTATCTATAGGTGCTTGGTCACATACATTGTGACTAGTTGGGTTAAGTGGCTTCAAGCTACCGAAGGTCTGAAAACATCCGTAAGCAGTTTGAGGTGTATCAAAGATTTGCAATTGACAGCAGAGAAGCTGTATAAGTTTTTAGTTAAGAAGATTTCATGATTTTATTTCATCTACAATTTTATGAGTGATTCACAACACTTTTGAATTTCTGACCGTTCATTTAGAAAGTCCTTGTAATCAATCAGAATCTCTCTCTCTCTCTCTCTCTCTCTCTCTCTCTCTCTCTCTCTCTCTCTCTCTCTCTCACACACACACACACACACACACACACATTTTTATGAAAACAAACACGTAATGAGGCAAATTTCAATTTCATTTGAGCACTAACACTTATTGAGATGTTGCCTTGCATCCATGGGGTATCAAATCCACCCTTGTCAATTATTAAAATGATGCAACACTAGAAACAAATAAAACAAAAAAGTAAACACACAAGTGCCTTCCGATCATATGTATGCAAGTGCAAAAAAATACCCTGCTTTGTGATTGATGGAATAATGGATTGAGAGGGACATGAATAAAGTACACACTTACATGACATATTTGAAAGGCCTCTCTCCATCTACAACAATGGATGGGAGGATTTTAAATATAGATGAATATTACAATGTATTACACATAAATAGTGAATATGAAGACTACATGAATGAAAGAATCATTTTCAATCTACTTTCATAGCACTAAAAATACAAAACTTCCTATCTGATGTGATGCATTGATGTATCTCGTGTGTGTGTGTGTGTGTGTGTGTGTGTGTGTGTGTGTGTGTGTGTGTGTGTGTGTGTGTGTGTGGGTCTGTCTTTTTACGTTATAGGGGCGTGTTTGTGTGTGTGTGTGTGTCTATGCGAGTGCGCGCATGTTGTGATTGATGATGGATTGATGGGGACATGAATGAAGCACACACTTACATGACATATTTGAAAGGCCTCTCTCCATCTACAGCAATGGATGGGAGGATCTTAAATATATATGAATATTACAATGTATTATAGATAAGTAGTGAATATGAAGACAATTGAGAATACGATTCAAAACCCGACCAAATCAATCACCACAGCACAATGTCAAGTGCAACAAGACAAGACGAGACAAAAAATAGCTCTTCATAAACTATGTATTCACACTAATAATAAGTACAATGATAAAATTGCATAAGAGCACTCAAAGGGCTCGTAAAAGAAAGATGGCCTGATAATTCTAGAACTGGGCACACGTGGTATCGTCAAATTTAGAAAGCACTGTATAAGCTGATCATTGTTATTTTAACAATGATCAACGTCTCTCTTTACTTTAAGGTTTATCCTATTTATGGAACATACCTCCATGATAGTATTATAAGCAAAAGCTTTTTACATAACCAAATCTAAATCAAATTTAGCTCTAAAAGTTTCAAACTTCTCTTAACTTAAAGCTTTTGTAAATATATCAGCAACTTGTAACATCGTAGAATAATGTGTAATACTTATATCTTCATATTGTAGCTTTTCACGCACAAAGTGATATTTCATTTCAATATGTTTTGTTTTCGCATGAAAGACATGGTTCTTAGCCAACTGTATTCCACTTTGGCTATTACAGAAGATAACAGTAGGATGTACATGTTTTATGCCAATCTCACTCAACATTTTATGTAGCCAAATAGCTGCATGAGTAGCAGAACTTAATACTTTATATTCAGCTTCTGTAGAAGAAAAATAGATGGTGTCCTACTTCTTGCTAGACCATGAAAAACAACCGCTACCAAAATTGAAAGCATAACCTGTTGTTGACTTTCTATCATCTACATTTCCTGCCCAATCAACGTCAACATAGCCTTGCAACTTAGGTAGAGTACTTTGTCTTTTGTAGACCAAGCCAAGGTTAAGTGTACCTTTCACGTACCTTAAAGTCCTCTTCGCGGCTTTCCAATGGTCCATAGTGGGTGATGATATGAACTGACTAATCAGACTTACAGCATAGCAAATATCAGGACGTGTAGTCATAAGATAGATCAAACTCCCAACTAGCTGACAAAATAAAGTAACGTCAACATGTGCACTATCATCAACACGAGACAACTTCTTACCAGCTTCGCAAGGAGTGATGGAAGGTTTGCACTCTGTCATGCGAAATCTCTCTAATATCTCGCGTATGTACTTGCTTTGACACAGCCTGATATTATTGTCATTTTGTCATACTTCGACTTCCAAGCAATAGTGCATAAGATCTAAATCTGTCATCTCAAATTGCTTGCACAAGTTGGCTTTGATAGAATGAATGATATTCTCATCATTGCCCGTGATAATAATATCATCAACATAAAGTACAATCAAGGCAATGTTATCTTCATTTATAAAAACAGATAGATTTGGATTTGAATTTGTCCTTACAAATTCATGAGAAATAAAGTAATGGTCAATCCGTCCATACCATGCGTGTGGTACTTGCTTGAGGCCATAGAGTGCCTTGCGTAGCTTGCACACCTTATGTTCTTGTCCCTTTGCCATGAAGCCCTATGGTTGAACCATGTAAACTTCTTCCTCCAAGTCACCATTAAAAAATGCAGACTTCACATCTATTTGATGGATCTTCCACCCAAAATGAGATGCTAAGATGATGATAAGACGTAGCATAGTCCACTTAACCACTAGAGCAAATGTCTCTTCGTGGTCAATTCCTTTGTTTTGCTCATAGCCCTTCACTACTAAACATGCCTTATGCTTTGCTATCATGTCATCCGCATGAAACTTTGTTCTAAACACCCATTTGTTGTCAATGAATTTCTTTCCAAGTGGTAGATCAACTAACTCCCACGTACCATGCATGTGGATAGACTCCATCTCCTCTTACATTGCCCTTTGTCATTCTTTGTGATCTTTTGCCTCATCAAAGGTTGATGGTTCTCGACACTTTAAAATGTCACTCATTAGGGCATAGTTCACATGATAGCGATCGGGAGGCTTCCTTTCCCGTGTTGATCTTCTCACTTATTCTTGCATGCTAGATCCTAGTTGATTTAGTTTTGCATCCTTCATAATCTTTTCATACCATTTTAGTATCTTAGACTCAGGTGATGTACTTCGTGGAGAGTATGTGTCCCAAGGAGTGTCCAAGTAATGTCTCTTACTTCCAACCGGTTTCTCCTTTGTTGTTCCTATCGGTAAGTACCTTCCCCTAGGCTCTTGGATAGGTGATGTCCTCTCATACTCACCTTCTCAACCTTCGTCTTCATGTGCATCATCCTGTGGAGCTTCTTCTTCTTCCAAGATTGTGGGAAGTCTCTTGATGCTTTCATCACCTGTATGGTCTTTATCTTCATACCTATGCATCTCATCAAAGCTTACATCTTTGCTTATGTAAATCTTGTTCATTACATGATCAAGACACCTGTACGCCTTCGTCCTCTCATCATAACTGACAAAAATACACTTGATTGCTTTGGCATCAAGTTTGCTTCGCTCCTCCTTTGGCACATGTACATAGGCCTTACATCCAAAAACACAAAACTTGTTGATTTTTGGCTTCATTCCTGTAAATGCCTCTTCGGGAATCACATTTGGAACCACAATTGTAGGACTCATGTTTTGCAAGAACGGTGTCGCACTACGCACTTCTGACCAAAGTGAATTGGTTAAGCCCATTTGCTTAATCATAGAGCGTGCACTCTCCATAATAGTCATGTTTTTCCTTTCAACTACACCATTACTCTGCGATGTGTGTGATTGTGTGAATTTTCTTTTAATGTCATATTTTTCGCAAAAGTCCTCAAAATCATCAGATTTGTATTCGTCCTCTCTATCTGATCTTAGCACCTTGATGTGAATTTTCTTTTAATGTCATATGTTTTGCAAAAGTCCTCAAAATCATCTATGAAAGTCATAAAATAAAAGGCTCCCCCCATTGACATGGTTTTCATTGGGCCTCATAGGTCGTTGTGAATAAGTTCCAATGGTTTCTTGGCTCTTGCAGCTCTACCTTTCTTGAATGTCTCCCTATGATGCTTTCCCATAACACATCCTTCACATATGGCGTGATGATCATCTTGTAGTGTTGGTAATCATGTTACCATCTTCAGCTTCGCCATCAATCTTAAGCTCCCATAGTATAAGTGACCAAGTCTCATGTGCCACAACTCAGATTGTGATGTTGTTGAGGTAGCCAAACCATATTCACCTGGTTTTACAGCATCCAACTTATAAAGGCCACAGTTACTATCTCGATAACATTTTGCTACCACCTTATAGTTGTGGTCCATATCCTTCATTAGGCATCCATTCTTGACAAACTCAACCTTAAGATGTTGATTTGCCATCACACCAACAAAAAGCAAACTCTTTCTGAGTCCATGAACATAAAGCACATTAGGAATATTCTTGATCTTACCATCAAGAAACTGCGCAGGTACATTGCCGACACCCTGTATTTGGCATTCCTCCCCATTGGCTTGTGTGACCTTGTCCCCATCATGGATTGACGAGAATTTCTCAAACCAATCGTGTTTCCCTCGTGGCGCCTGAATCTATGAACCATCTAACACCATCACCAACCTGGGATGCCAATGCCGGTGAGAAGACACTTGTCTCGTCATCTTTTCCATCGACGATGTTGCCTTGTTTCTTCAATTTTCTCGCCTTTATGTCCGCTTTCTTTTTGTAACATTCATGTGCCCAATGACTTGGTTTGTGGCAATAGTAACATTTATCTTTTTTCTTCCTTTTCACCTTCGATGATGACTCTCCCTCGCCCTCATCATCCTTGGACTTCTTTGGAATTCTTTTCTACCATTTTTGCTTGCTTTTAGCCAGCAATGCTTGATCATCCTGTGGGGTTTGCCTTGACTTCACCACCTCTCGACGATGCTCCTCCTGCAACATAATCTCATTAAAGTCTTCAAAAGTAGGCAATCTCTCCCTTGAAGCAATGCCGCTCACAAATATTTGTAGACCTTCCGAAACACCGCTCATAGTGGTATGTACCAATTCAATGTCCCTAACTGTTTCTCCAATTGCCACAAGTTGATCTCTCAGCTCCTTTATCTTGGGGAAAAAAGATCTCACTGATTCGTCTTCTTCCATCATGATTGCATTCAATCTCGACTTCAAGAACATGGCTCGAGCTGGATTGCAAGTTTGATATTGCGTTCTAAGAGCTTCCCAAGCTCCCCTAGTTGTTGTGGCATCACTTATGTGGGTGATCACATGGTCTTTCACTGAAAGATTGATCAAGGACAATGCTCTCTGCGCCTTCTTGTCAAAGGCCCTCATGTCACCTGGAGTGATGTTTTTATGCACTTCAATGCTTGCAACAA
The DNA here is from genome assembly GCA_029204225.1 of Diphasiastrum complanatum. Classification (NCBI taxonomy): domain Eukaryota; kingdom Viridiplantae; phylum Streptophyta; class Lycopodiopsida; order Lycopodiales; family Lycopodiaceae; genus Diphasiastrum; species Diphasiastrum complanatum. The sequence continues at coordinate 31,690,780 of CM055110.1, forward strand.
TGTCCCATAACTCCTTCTCCATCAAAATGCTCTTCATTTTGAATTTCCAGATGTTGTAATTAGAAGCCCCATCAAGTTTACTTGCATCGCCCAAAATTGTCTCATTGATGTTGGCCATTTCCAAAATGAAGTGAAGAAAACTCAAATGATGAACAATAAATGTTACTACACACTCTCAATATGATCCAATAATAGAGTACTATCTTCTCCTATGAAAGATCTTGTAACTACTTGTGAATTGATTCTCACTAGCTACACAAATCTCTCTAAAACAAGATCTATTTCACATCAAATGATGGAGTATAGGCAAAGTTAGGATCAAACACTCTTAGCACGTGTGAAATACACTAAGAAACCAAATTTGACTCAAATACAATGATATTGCATGAAACAAAATGGCTAAGATCTCAAAACAGTGCCTAGATCACATATAGATGAGATTGGTAAGCATTCAACTGTGATTTTGGATCAAACAAGCAATCTCTTGACCAAACCAAATGTGTCCACCCAGGTCTAGGTGCCCTACCTAACCCTCTTCAAAAGCTTATAACTTTTGATTGGCTCAACCAAATGGAATGAAACTGATTGCATCAAAAACTAGACAAAAATAGCTTCAAAACAAGCTATCAAGCAAGATAAATGGATCAAGCATGAGAGAGAACTTCCAAACTGAAATTGGATGTTCCTCACACGTGTCTGAGCACATGATTCCGTACAGTACCAGGTCAGACCCAATCAATGTCCCATAGGCTATAAAGTGTATATCAAGGCCAACCGTAATGTCAGAAATCGAAAATAATGACCTGCAATTTTTGGCTTAGTAGGCCACCCCCCGCTTTTCCGCCAAATTGAAAGCCAAATCGACGTCGCCTTCTGAAATGCTCTTTGTCACCAACTCCCAACTACGTGCCCAATGGAATGGTGAAATCACTTTTGGCGCGCTCCAGACACTTTCTCATCGTACTTGCAGGTATAGTCAGGGTGCCCTTCGTTTAGAGGCTATAGTCTTTCGTTTGGCCAAAATAGGCTAAAGGAGGTGAAAATAGAGGCACTTTTAGTTTTTGAACTATCTTTTCACCTTGAAAAGACTTCACTCTTCACAATAGTTAGGACCCAACTCCTATTTTAAAAAGAAGATTTTTAAAGAAGTTGAAGTATCTTCTGCACTTTAGGTCCTTTCAAATGAAGTTCAAGTTGAAACTCAACAAATCCAATGGTTATTGCCAATCTGACGGTCTAGATTAATCCATTGTAAACCATTTAGTCACTATCCAACAGCTGCCATGGATCTTGTGCGTCGAATCGGGTCCTTCAGGCCGCTATCCCCTTCTATACACTATTGGAAAATTTTAGTTGAACGCGTGACCTCCATCACGACTTCTTCTTCTTCCTTTACCATAGCTATGGTGAATGAGAGTTTGGCTGCCCACTAAGAATATGATCAAGCTCCATGTCTGCGCTGCGGCTATCCACGGCCTCTCACTGGGCTGATTTGTTTTACTGAGACACCTTGCTCCACGATTTTACAGCTCACAACTATGCTACCTATAGAGACTTTTCCAGGATTTTAGCTCTCCAAACCCCTTGCACAGATTTTCATTTTACTATCCTAGGCAAAAGCTCTTGATCCTTGTGGTCTTTATGACAGCTCTCCACTCCTCTGAAGTCGCCCTTCCACCATAAATTATTTGCTTCAAACAAATCATCAATTGGTCTCAGATTGAATGCACACTAAGCAGCCTTTCTACAGAGTTCAATGCTTCCATTTGGCTTCTATTTCGTTTCAGCCAATAATCCCCTGTCTCTGAATCTTCTTACAGTTTTGAGCTATTCCACGAATCTCCATAGACTCGGTTTTATGCTACCCAGCCAGCAAACCGTCGTGAATTTGTAGCTCTTTGTTCCTGTCCGGTGATTATAGCCACCAAGGGCTCTGATACCAAGTTGAGAATACGATTTAAAACCCGACCAAATCAATCACCACAGCACAACGTCAAGTGCAACAAAACAAGACAAGACGAAAAATAGCTCTCCATAAACTGTGTATTCAAACTAATAACAAGTACAAAGATAAAATTGCTTAAGAGCACTCAAAGGGCTCGTAAAAGAAAGACGGTCCGATAGTTCTAGAACTGGGCACACGTGGTACCGTCAAATTTAGAAAGCACTGTATAACTCGATCATTGTTATTTTAATTAGACTACATGAATAAAATAATCATTTTCAATATACTTTCATAGTACTAAAAATACAAAAATCTCATATTTGATGTGATGCGACAACAGCCGAGAACCATACAGGGTTGAGAAGAGAAGCAATAGTGAGTATGGCATAAGCTTTCACCCTAGCAAATTCATTCTTGTTTTGCTTTCACATGTGAATAAAAAAAATGGAGTGGAAGATTTGTCAAAACTGTACTAAACCCAAAGCTTGCATGTGTCAAATGATTGAAGCATAATTGAAGCCAATGAATTTGTAACAAACATTTGAAGCATGACTAAATGGAAAAGTAGCTATCATATAGCCATGGAGGGCCATTTTCTCTCTCTCTCTCTCTCTCTCTCTCTCTCTCTCTCTCTCTCTCTCTCTCTCTCTCTCTCTCTCTCTCTCTCTCTCTCTCTCTCTCTCTCTCTCTCTCTCTCTCTCTCTCTCTCTCTCTCTCTCTCTCTCTGATCTTTGCTAATATATGTGGTTACATAAGTAGATCCTAAACATACTATTTATAACATAATTTAATGTCGAACTATCTTTGAATGATGGCCCATGATCATCTGTCACCATCGCTTCAAAGATCCACTAAATATGGTACTTTTGATTGTCATGTGCCAAATCCCAAACTAATAGCAATAGCAATGAAGTAAAGCTAGAAGCAATAAGATAACAAGACATTCATGATAGCATATCAATAGAAAGCTAGAAACAATGAGATCACAATGGAATTGTATTAGCAATTGAAAGAAAGAGTACAATCAATGGAAATGGAACATTGATTCATGTGGATAGGGCACATAAGACCTAGCAATGGAGATCTCTATGGCTTGCATTCACAAAGAAGCTAGAAGCTCTCACTTGCAAATGAGCCAAAAGATTCACAAAATGATGTCTCTTGCCTAGTTATAGACAACGCTCTTACTTAACTAAACATAACTATCTTGAAGGATAGTTAGCCCTTGTTAAGTATTATTCAAACTACATTGGGCCCTTGTTTCCCTATTATCCTTATTAGTTACTTTGGAGGGCCTAAAGAGGGAACCACCTTGTTATTAAGGCTAATAGCTCCTTTTGGGCCTACAAAGCTTACAATGGATATTATATTGCTTTGAAAAGCACTGATGTACTAAAAGTACATGACACTCCCCCTACTTAAACATTTTTGTCCCCAAAAATGAAGACTCTTGTCTGATAAGCTTGATCGCCTTGGTTAATTAGTCATGATTGAGGATGTGTCATCCAAAAATTAATTGCCTCATTATAGATCCAAAGTTGTCGAATTGAAATTATTTTGTTGGCTTCAGACTGTAGTCCTTGTTCCCATGGAGAAAAAATTGATGGTCGAAGAAGAGCACCATATTGCTTATTGGTAACCAATCTGTATGGAATGTACAGAGTGTGTCACCGCAACATCCTCTTTTGTCTGCTTCCTCGATATCATACTAATTTAGATGCTTATCCAATTCCCTTGGATTCTTGGTTTTGTCTTGCATCCGGCTCTTCTGTCGTAACTGCCAATCCATGTTGTTTGGCCAATTTAATGAAAAAAATTACAATTCTGTCATAAATAATGGTAGTCATGAATTGTTGTTCATATATAGATGCTCCATATGAAGTACTCGGCATGAATATTGACACTCTGTCATACGATGAAGCATATCTCTGGGCATACTGTTGACCAAAATATATTTTTTCAAATCTGGTCAATACCTCATTCATAGGTGGTTGTAAATATTTGACCTGATTGACCTCAAAAATAGACTCTCGTCTCGAAATATAAAATCTGCAGTTGCCCATATAAATCGTTGAAGCATCATTCCCAAGTAGTGAAAATACATTCCAAAGTTGAATCAGAGATTTGATGTTTCAATTGTTCCAAATAACCATTGATGAACAATCATTGTTGACATCACTCAATTGAAGATTGATCACATTAGAATCTACTGAGCAATGTAAACTTCTCCAAAGAAACTGATATAGATTGATGGCATATTTTAAAATTAGCTTCCTATAGAGTGTTGGTTGACTGAAAAAATGTTTCCAATCATTATTCAGATCCATACATTCTGCATATGCACGTGAATTACAATTTGATTTATGAGTTTTGGAGAATCCATAGGAAATGGGTTCTCCAACTGAAGTCACTCGAAGATCTTGTAAAATGGATCTATGAGGCATTGAGCAATAATCCAAGATATTGATACAAGTTGGATTCATATGGAATAATGAAATCTCTTCATTGCGGACAATATCCTTGTTGAATACTCCATACTCCATTAGATTGTTGTCAAAAATAAAAATATTCTCAAAAGCACCCAAATCAAGTTGAATTGGTTCGCAGATCGGATCCTTTAAATAGCCACTCAATTCCAAGCCATGGAATGTTAGTGTCATATAGCCCTCAATCTGAAAGCTTGGTGAATGCCTTGATCAACTTTCTTCGAGCATAGCAATATTCTCAATCTGACGATCCATAGTTGCTTGTTCATTGACCAAATTAAGACATTGATGTAGGTCAAGTTCCGAACTTTTATGGTTGAAGTGAAACTCGAAAGGATGTTCAATTATCTTCACATCTTGGTCTAAATCTTGACTTTCGTCTAAATCCTGATTTTCACCATCTGTTGTTGTAACTTGATCAAAATCTTGAATTGGACTTTTGTTGCCTGCAACTGTATATGGATCTGAGACTTGACTTTCGTTGTCGCTTTGCTCATCTGACTCATTCTCCTCGCTATGCTCATTCGCTTCGTCGTTATCACTTTGCTCATCAGACTCATTGATGGGATCATCTTCATCTTCAGAAGTTGATGTTCCGATATTGAGGTCGTAATCCATATATATAACTATTTTTTATTTTGATCTTCAAAATGAAGAATTCAAAAAAAATCTAAATTTTACAATAGAAACAAAACTTCAAACCTGAAAGATTGAAGTGCTTCTCTCTCACTTGCAATTTTTTTTTCAAAATTCTGACAATTCTGACCCATCTCCACTTATTTAATCATAACTTCCTCAATATTGATCCAAATCAAATAAACTCAGTACCTCTAAAAAGCTAACAACAAGCTCTATCAGATATACGATCAGATCAATGATTGAATCTGATTTGATAGGTCAAATTAGTAGCAGAACATGGCTGAAAATTTTGAAGAAAGAAAACTAACAAAACTAGAGCTAGGAATCAGGAATTGTCAACAATGCTCTAAAATTCTATGAAAAGAAACTTGAAATAAAAACTCAAATCAAATCTAAAAAATGCAAACAAATTGAAAGAAAAATTCTAGTCACCTATTTTAATAGCTTTTGGAAAAAAGTGCGATAACTGTTGCATCTCTAATTTAAATGCCTTGCAAATCGGTGAAAATTTAAGCTAAAATAGAGCTCTACAAACCTATTGAATCAAATTAATAATGAGAAACTAATTTGAATGTCAAAAATTGGTCTGAGCAGACCTGAAAATTTCAAACTTAAAAAATAGCAAAAAAAAAGCTACAAAAACAATAAACTCATCAAATCTAATGAAATTCTCATAGAATCATCATAAATCATGGATCTATGCTCTGATACCAAGAAATTTCATGTGCCAAATCCCAAACTAATAGCAATAGCAATGAAGTAAAGCTAGAAGCAAGAAGATAACAAGACATGCATGAAAGCATATCAATAGAAAGCTAGAAAAAATGAGATCACAATGGAATTGTATTAGCAATGAAAGAAAGAGTACAATCAATGGAAATGGAACATTGATTCATGTGGATAGGGCACATGAGACCTAGCAATGGAGATACCTATGGCTTGCATTCACAAGGAAGCTAGAAGCTCTCACTTGCAAATGAGCCAAAAGATTCACAAAATGATGTCTCTTGCCTAGTTATAGACAATGCTCTTACTTAACTAAACATGGGATAGCTAGCCCTTATTAAGTATTATTCAAACTACATTGGGCCCTTGTTGGCCTATTATCCTTATTAGTTACTTTGGAGGGCCTAAAGAGGGAACGGTCTTGTTCTTAAGGCTAATAGCTCCTTTTGGGCCTACAAAACTTACAATGGATATTATATTGCCTTGAAAAGCACTGATGTACTAAAAGTACATGACATTGATGATTTTTCTGTTGGAAGTCGCTTTTGAATGCTTGCAAGAGAAAATAAGTTATAAGATAAAAAGTGCTTCCATCTATTTTACTCAGATACTGATGTAACACTTGTACACTCCATTTATATTTTGTGTCTTTGTTGTAGGTTATAGAGGTGTGTTCATTTCTTGTCTTAGTATATTCTCATCGTCATTGACAAAGCTTCATCATCATGTTCAGTGTGTAATCCTTCCATGCCATGATGTTCATATACATCATTTTTTTCCCTATCCGTGATTTCAATTTCACTATTCAAGGGGACATTGATATTCGTCAATGAAAGTAAGCCCAATCCAACAATTGAAAAATGCTCACTAGGTTTTATTATGTACATATGGCCCCAATATGAAAATTGTATCTCACATAACGGTAAGAATACTATAGTAGGCCAACCAGAATATATATTTCTATTAGAGAATTTGACAAATGTTTGTATTCTAGTTCGAAGTTGAGACTCGAACAGAGAATCCAAAACATTTTTGCACAAATCGATAATGTGCAACATTCTTTTCTTACTTTTAAAATGTGTCAAAATGCATCCAAGTCTTGTTCCAAGGGATATACGATATAAAAGAATCAATATAATGATGATGTATACTAGTTGGATATATAGAATCTATGTGTGGTTTGATGGTATGGTCAACATAATCTATAAAGTGTGTGGTTGGATGGTTGATAGAATTTGTAAATGGTGTGACTAAATAAATGTCATCTTTGATACGAAATCTAGGTATTTTAAAGGAAGATTGTGACGGAGTGAACAAAATCAATCTGGGATCCAAATGCATTCACATGAGGTGTATAGTGACTAGTGTCATCATTAATGTCATCATCAACTAGAGCATCATCTAACGACAAAGAAGATCCAAATTCAATGTATTTCTTTTTTCATAAAATCATTAACTATGCAATATCCACACACCAATGCATGCCTATACAAAAGTGAAACATTAGATGCCTTTTTCATCATAAGTGCAATTTACTTGATAATTATCGATACTAAATAGATATATGTTCATGTATGTGCATGCGCGCACGTGTACATACATACCTTCTCATCGATAGACTCTTCTTCCACATGTTCTCCATACTCCCAAAGACGTTTTTCTATGATTTTCTTTACTCAAATTTTAATTCTTCATACATTGTTTGCATATATAGTATATGGCATCTCATTGTACTCTTTTTTATACTAATGCAGTTACACAATGATTAACTCTATGTTACAATTTCATTTACATGAAAATTTATCAATGTAATTTTAAATATGTCCAACTAAAAAAGTGCATGGTACCCTCACTGGATCCCATGTAGTTCGCATACTTGAATTTGACAATGCAGATGAACTTAACAGTTTATTGAATTGTGTCATTTTACGTTGATTTTTGCTTTTCTGATAACTTGCAATCCTTTGTTCCTTTTACTATCTCTTGGAGGTGAATTTTGTTTTTTCTAAAATTACATATAAAAAAAGTGAAACGTACTCAATAATAAACTATGAATCATAACAACTTTGATTAGACCAAGGAAATAGTTAAAGACCAAGATTATCAACAAAAGTGGCCTAATTCTTGTACAAGAAACAAACATGAAATTACCAACAAATTCAAAATTTAGTCTTCCATATACTTCTCAACATAAAGAAATTGCAAAAAGAAAAATGTACAGTAATTTTGAGTGCTCTAATTTCTTCTTAACTATCTTTAGGCTAAAACAATTAGCACAACAATGTATCTATAGTATTAACGTCCAAAATCTTTCTTGAAAGGTGTGGTGACATCTCAACAATGCTTCACAAAGTGACTAGTTTATGGTTTTGCATCTCTAGATCAAGAAATCACCACATCATCAAGATCTAGACCTTGATTTAGAGTTTAGGGTGGACGAATAGATGGGAAGATGGATGATACATAGATCGATAGATAGATATGTATGTAAACCTGTATCTAGGTATATGAATAAATTATAGAATTTATTGTAGAATATTGATGGATCCATTGATAGGTTTAAGACTTCATGTGTCAAGTGAGTTTTTGGATCTATGCATACATGGATGAATTAAAATATAGAGTGATAGATAGACAGTTAGATCATCATAGGTAGATAAAAGTGTAGATCGATAGCTACATGGATGGATGTATACAAATTAGTGACCAATTCATCGATGAATTGCCTCTAGGGAGTGTTTTAATAATTGATAAGTAAAATATTTGGGTTAAGCACAACACGATACCAAAATATATGATAATCACATCATTAAGTACACTGTATAGACATTTTTAGGATCCCATCCATTAGATATTTTGTTGTGTGCCTATAAATGTTTATCAAGAAATATTTGAGATGCCCACTTGCCAAATATTTTTTCATGTATTTATAGAGGTCATTTGTGTGCACACTATGTATAACCTACAATATAGTCCAATCTTTACCTACCCATTCCCACCATCCAATGTTTGTAAAATCAAGTTGCAGTCTTTTCACCTATAAGCATAAATGTGACCAAATACCAATGAGAGATTGGAGATGATGTGCAAATTAGGAGTTGTGAGAGACGCAAGGCCACCATGGATGCATGTGAGAGAAGATGGGAGATGTATCAAACTTATTTGAGATCTAGGTCGCTTTTGTGCACACCAAATGGTATCACCAAGTGGGTGACCTAGTATGATGATCATCTATATGGTTCTACAAATCATTCACAATTTGGACAACCAAATTGCAATTGTGTAATCTTTGTGCATGAGTGTGATAGTCAAGGATAATGAGTGAATGTGATCATCATATGTGCCATAATAGTTTGTAGAGAAATCTTGAAATGATCAATCATTAATACATTTGAGAGTGAGAAGATGATACTTGCAGGCTGAGAGCCTGTTTTTCGGCCTTCCCTCCTCAGCTACCCTAATGCACTCCTTGGAGCCAATCCCTCCCTGTCGGAAAGTGGTTTACAGAAGATAGGTCTAGCTCGAAAAGAAACAAATGAAAATAATTCGTGTATCTAGAAAAAAAACCTTTCATGCATGGCGGAATAAACTATCTTCATCTTTCCAATGCATGACTATGCCTATCAATTTCAAACAAGACAATAGACAAATAATTAGTCACGAATTGTTCACGAATTAGTCGTGAAGAAATGCATAAACGCATACATTCTGAGACGAAACTGAACGTAATATATGAAGAATAGTATTGATTCAAAACGAAACAGAAGTAAATGAGTAAATAAGTTGCGGATTGAAGCTGTGTACTCTATGCTATCTCTGAGCGGCTAAAAATGAAAGTCTGAATTAATGTGCAATGCTGATGAGCAGTAGCGCAATAGCAATCTCTAAAACAACTCTAAGAAGTGAGCTAGATTGCTCATGAGTGTTCAAGCTCGCAGGCTCGAGAGAGAGAACTAACTATTTAAACGCTTCTGATAATTCTGATTTTCAATGAATTAATCTGTATGAATATGAACAGCTATTTATACTAAGAAATTAGGTCATCATTTACGATCGCCAATTGGCTGGTGATCCGCTGACATTCATTCGGTCCTTGTCATTGATTGCTGATAAGCGATAAAATTGGTCGTAAATGTTATGTCTGCATAAATGAACCAAAATTGTAGCTTTGTAGAAATGAATTAAAGGCGACACTGTCGGATTTTTTGCAAAAAAGCGAAATAAGACAAAGGTGTCCTTAAATCTCATTTAGGGTTGTCCCACACTTTGCCAAAGTCATTTCCTTAACATTTGAGGCTCTCTGGAAAAAGCGAAAAATGTGACACTGTGATTTTACACGAGATTTCTATTAGGCAAAAAATGCGACACTGTCGTAAACTGCGTGTAATTTTGCAGACTGTGTAAACACACGGGAAAATTCGCATAACTGGATAAACAATGGATGAAGATTAAAACCGATTAGACGATTGGTAAGAAGGAGAATAATCCAACACTCCCCCTTAATCTGAATCCTTAAATGCCTTGACCTTCAAACTTAGTTCTACACAGAATCTTCTGTGTAACTCCATACTTAATGCTTTAATAAAAACATCCTTGCTTCTGACAAAATGATACTTCAATTCAATGTGCTTACTCCTAGAATGAAATCTAGGATTGGCTGATAAAGCGATGACACTTTGATCATTACAAAATAATGTCGTCGAAGCATATTGATTCAGACCGATATTTGAAAGTAAGTTTCTCAACCAAATTGTTTCTTTTGTAGCTTGAGAGGTTGCGATATACTCTGATTCAGTGGAAGATAGAGTTATCAAATATTGCTTGCGATTGTTCTAGGAAATCAGACCATTGTTGAGGAAGAATGTAAATCCGAAAGTAGATTTACGAGTGTCTACATCTCTTGCCCAACTCGCATTTGTGCAATAACTGAAAAAATTGAGTTTGTCATTGCCGACTGCTCCATAACAAATGCAAAAGTCCATAGTAGCTCGAAGATATCTCATGACTATGATAAGAGCCTTCCAATGTGTTATACCAGGATTAGTCATAAACTGACTGAGAGAGCTGACTGCAAAAGCTATGTCTGGTCTGGTACAAATCATGGCATACATAAGAGATCCTATAATAGAATGGTAAGGATACTCACGCATCTGCTACTTCTCATGAATTGTTTGGGGACACTGGTCCTTTGACAATTTGAGTCCTGGTTCCATTGGTGAGAGAGCTAACTTGCAATTGATCAGATTATATTTGACTAAAATGTTGTAGATGTACCTCTGTTGTGTAATGTAGATCAACTTTTGTTTTCTGTCTTTGTGGATTTGTATACCAAGGCAAAAATGAGCTTCACCTATATCAGTCATGTTGAATTCGAAAGATAGCATTGTCTTCTCCTCTTTTATTAGATCGGTACTGTTGCTGAAAAACAATGTATCATCCACATATAATGTAATAGTGATAAAAGACTGTTGCACTGCTTTGAGGTAAATGTTTGAATCCGAAGAGCTAGATGTATAGCCGTGATCAATGAGGAAAGTATTGATCCTTTGAAACCATGCTCGAGCAGATTGCTTTAAGCCATAAAGTGACTTATGGAGTTCACAAACATGATTGTGCTTACCCTCGATAATATAACCTTCGGGTTGCACCATGTACATGTCTTTTTCGATAACTCCATTGAGATATGATGTTTGTACATCCATTTGATGTATTTCCAAATCTGCTGCTGCAACAAATGATAGCAAAAGTCGAATAGAAGAATGCTTGACTACTGGACTGAAGGTCTGTGTAATCGGCATTGTATACCTGAGAAAAACCTCCGGTTACTAGATGTGCCTTTCTTCTGTTGATGCTTCCATCTGCATTGTACTTGACTTTGAAAATTCATTTGTTATCAACTACGTTTCTGCTAGTAGGTAATTTGACAATTGTCCACGTATGGTTCTTGATAAGAGATGAATACTCTTTATCCATAGCTTCTTTCCAGAGATCTGAGTCAGGCTGATTGAGTGCCTCTTGGACAGACGTCGGTTCCTAAACAAGATATGCTACAGACTCTTGAATATATCGGTTAGGTGGTCTGCTAGTCCTTGAAGATCTTATGGGTAATACAAGAAGTTGATCGTTTCTATCATACTGTAGTTGCTGAACTACAACATCATCATCTTCTGATCCACCATTCATTCGTTGTTCATCGGAAGTAGAAGAGCTTGGACCTTCAATGGGAATAGGCACCTGCGGAACTGGAAAGTTCAAAGCATCAGGAGAATCTGATAGGTCGGCTACATGGGAACTGCCATTTCTTTTGAGGTCTTGAAACTCATCTTCGATGAAAATGACATCCCAACTAGTGAATATCTTCGACTCGATGAGATCAAACAACTTGTAGGCTTGATCTAAAGTAGTGTAGTTGATGAAAATACACTTGATACTCTGGAAGTCGAGCTTCTTTCTGAGATCACGAGGTATATGCGCAAAAGCAATACATCCAGAAACTCGTAAGTTTGATAAAGAAGGTTTGGTACCTGTCCAAACTTTGAATGGTGTTTTGTCTAAGAGGCCTTGAGTTGAACATCTGTTCTAAATGTTGTTGTTGAAACAACTTCAGGCCATAAGGACTTTGAAAGTGTCGCATGTGATAACATGCACTTTGCCGATTCAACTAAGGTTTTGTTCTTTCTCTCAGCAATACCATTTGATTGAGACGAATAAGAAGTGATGTATTGTTGTTCAATGTCGTTGTTAAGGCAGTAGTCCTTGAATTTGTTGGAGATGTATTCTCCCCCGTTATCTGACCTCAATGCTTTGATTATTTGCCAGTTTGATTCTCAGCATGCTTTTTGAATTATCTGAATTTGATGAAAGCCTCTGATTTCTGTTTAATGAAATAAACAGTTCTTCTTCTGAAGAATTCATCAATAAAGATAATGAAGTACTTTGCATCTAGCAATGAAGGAGTTTGCATAGGTCCACATATATCTGTATGAACAACATCTAACAAATCTTTTGCTGCATGCATATGGTTTGATCTAGAAGAAACCTAGTCTGCTTTTCAAAAATGCAATTATGACAGACAGAGATATCGACCTTACCAGAAGGATAGTCGAGATCAAGGACCATGGATTGTTTGGTCATGTTCAAAATAGATGCATGATTCACGTGTCCTAAGTGATAATGCCATAGTAATGCTTTATTGACTAGAACAGAGGTTTTCAAGACTTGACTAGACTCAGAAAAACAGTGTGCCAATCTATATAAGTAACCATGCCTCTTGCCGAGTGCAAGGATCTTATCACTCCTATCAATAATTCTGCATTGATGATGGAGATTTGCCAAGGTTTGAGGAGGAGTCTACTCAACACGTGGTTTCAAGGGGATCTTCAAGGAGCAAGGCCTTCGTCCACTTCGACCTGGGGAGATGATGAGACTGTGTTTGCTTGTTGATCATGTTGCTTGGCTGCGTTCTTCGCTTGGAGAATTCAGAAATCCTTGATCTCATGGTTATTGCACTTGCAATACCTACAAAACATCTTCTTTTTCGACTATAGATTCGATGATTGTTCTTGACCTTGAGTCTTTTTTTGATTCGTTGTAGCCTTCTTGGAGCTTTTGTGCTTCTGTCGCTTCGAGCCTTTATTGACAAATAGAGCCTGAGAGGAGGAAGCAGTCAAAGTGTCTTGACTTCTTCTATTGTCTTCTTACAAGAACATAGTGATAACTCTAGTAAGAGTTAAATATGAGTGTGTCAATATGATCATCACCCAATTCTCATATGTAGAGGGCAAGCTTGAAAGCAATGTCATAATCGCGTCTTGATCGTCTATGACTGGTCCAACAACGGTCATCTGTTGCAAAAGATTCTTAAACTGGTTAATGTGACTATGAAGAGAATCACCAGTAGACATTTTGAATGTGAAGAATTTCCTTTAGTAGTTACGTCCCTCACGTCATATAGTCAGTTCAAAATGTCCCAAAAGTCTCTTGACGTTTTAGCTTCAGCTATGTGTCCAATCTGTGTATCTGATAGATTGACCTGATTTTGGTTCTTTATTGGCAATGGTAGCACATCTTGGATATAGAATCTATCAGGAATTCATTTTCTATGATTTTACATATTGTTTCAGTTCTTTCTTTGTTTTACAGAATGTAGATTATTGCTAATCTAATCTACACAAAAAACAAGGAATTAAACTGAATCTACTCCTACTCAAATCACAAAATAGAAACACCTAACTGGAATCACATAATCTATAAAGTGTTTGTTACAACTGTTACTCAATAGCTGTAAAAAGAACTCCTCACGGAGCCGATGACATGGAAGCATCTGAATTGAGTGGAATGATGGATCAACCTCCAAGCCCTGCACATCTACCTGATACTAATCCCAAACCAATCCTTATATCCAAGATCTTTTTGGGTTCAAGTCAAGATACACCCGATGATTCATCCAACAGGTCCAATTTATCTCTAAATCCCAGATGCTCTCCTTCACGTAGACTGTTCTTGAGTTGGCTTATGTGAAATACCGGATGCAATTGAGATCCTTTTGGGAGTTCCAATTGGTAAGCTTCGGTGCATGGTGAGTCATGACATTCACAAAGAATTTTATTTTTAACAACATCCACATAAAGCACACAAAACTTTCCTTTCTTGAACAAAAGTCCATTACGGATAGAGAAGTCATCATCCCCCTTTTTATCCTCCCCCCCAGACTGATCACCATGATCATCAGTCCCACTTGATGTAACTGCTAGAACCCTATTCCAGATTGGTCCAAAATGTGGGTCTTTCTCATAAAGACCCCTCAAAGATAAAAGTCTGTATTGATCTCAGTGAAGGAAAGTTCGTTCACTTCACCAATTTGACTAAGTGCATCAGCCACATGATTAGAGGTGTCTTAGTTCATTTCAAAGAGTGATGCAGTTTGTCTTTAAGGACTACTTGCAAAAATTCCTTAAAATCTACTTGGATGATCTCGGAGTTCATAGTGCATATACAAACCACTTCGATCATTTGGAGAAAGTATTTAAACGTTGTCGCAAATACCAAATCTCCTTAAATCCAGAAAAGTGTCAAATTTGAGTCACTCATGGAGCTGTCCTTGGACATGTGATATCAAGATATGGCATTGCTACAGATTATTCCAAAATCAAAGTCATTATCGAGTTACCACCACCAGGAACAATTTGAGGAGTCTATGTATTTACGGGTCACGCAAATTACTATCGGATATTTATACTATTCTTTGCGGATTTAGCAAGACCTATATATAAATTGACTATTGTACCAATTTAGAAAGTAGAGGCATTGGAAGCATTTGAAAAATTAAAGAAAGCTTTGGCTTCTACACCGATACTACGAGCTCCATTGAGTTTCACATTCACATTGATGCATTGAAATATGCCATTGGATCAGTTTTGATGCAGCTTGGAAAATACAAGAAGGATTATCCTATTAGATTTGCAAGTAGACAACTTATAGATCCTGAGAAGAATTATTCGACAACTGAACGCAAAGCTCTGTTAAAAAGTTTGACATTATCTATTGGCAACGCATTTTGCATCTTATATTGATCATCAACCATTACTTTATTTGGTGAACAAGACATGCAACACAAGGTGTATTGCGAGATGACTACTATTATTGACCGAATTTGATTTTGGCATTATGATTCAAAAGGGTAAACAACATTATCTAGTCGACCATGTTTCAAGGATTGAATCAGCGCCTGTTAATACTGAAGTGGATGATGAACTACCATATGCTGCATTGTTTTATGTAGAAGTAGTACCTGAATGAGCAGTAGATATTGTAGAATATCTTATGCTTGGCCAACCCAATGACTCCTTGACAAAAGTACATAAGAGACAATCAATTTATAAGGCACAACCTTATCAATTGATTGTTGGACAATTGTATTTCCGAGGAATGGATGATATTTTATGGAGATGTGTTTTGTCGTACGAAGTACCTAAACTTATCATGTTTTCTCATGATGGCATGGGCAAAGGACATTTTTCAACTGATATCACTATTTGCAAACTTTCACAATCAAGATTTTGGTGGCCTATACTTCACAGACACAAAAAATTATATTCAGTCATGCGATGTTTGTCAACGAGCACGTCGTCCTACCTGAAAAAACTATGAACCTTTATATCCAGTTTTATCACAAGCACCATTTGAGAAATGGGGCCTCGACTATGTTGGTCCTATTCATCCTGTGGCCAGAGGATCTCCAGCCAGATATATCATTTTTGCAACTGATTATATGACCAAATGGGTTGAATTGAAAGCAGTTTGAGTTGCAGATGCAAAATCAACGGCTAAATTTCTCTTGGATATCCTATCGAGATCGTTAGTGATCATGGAGCACATTTTGTGAATGAAACGATAAAGTGTCTATTGGAAGACTTTTTCGTTATTCATCGGTTTAGTACTCCGTATTATCCGAGGGGTAATGGTCAAGCTGAATCTTCTAACAAGATTCTCTGCAACATTATGACAAAAACGGTAGAAGAAAGTCGTTCTGATTGGGAACGTAAGCTCTATTCGGCTTTATGGGCATTTAGAACCGCTTACAAAGGTAGTATGAATCAAATGCCGTTTTAGCTTGTTTATGGACAAGATGCAGTTATGTCAATTGAATTTTTGATACCATCTCTACGCATAGCAGCAATGGAACAGGTGGATGATGCGAAATCCTTCCAGATGCGCCATGAGTTTTTACAAAAACTTTGTAAGACCAGATTGATGGCAGTTCATGCATTAGCAGCAAAGAAAATTCGTTGCAAGGCATGGCATGATCGCCGATTACACAAAAAAGATCTAGTACTAATGTATAAAACGAAACTGATTTTCATTGATGATTTTAGTAGATTTTGTTGGATCTATCTACTAAAGAGAAAAGATGAAGTGTATGATACTCTACATCAATAAAGCATATCACATTTATGATGATGACCCAAGTCATATCACAGTCAGCCGGGATGTTATCTTCCTTGAAGAAAAATTTTATGATTTCAAGCAGAAAGCATAAATGCAAGAGTTTGTCCCAACAACTTTGACATCGATAAGCTTGGACCTACGAATGTTCAACCACAAAATGAAGACTTCCTAGACATTCATCCAGGAGAGATGTTTACTCAAGAACCTGCAGTTTGAAGGTCTGCACGACTACGACAAGAACTTGATCGCTTTGTCTCTCAGACATTTATAAGTCATGACAAACATTTCACTGTTGCAGAAGATCTGTCACTATTAGACACAGACAAATGGAAAGCTTATGTAGATGCTAAGTACCATTCATTAATGAAGAACAAGACTTGGAGTCTAGTTAATCCTCTTTCAGGTATAAAACCTATTGGCACTAAATGGATCTTCAAACTAAAGCTTAAACCAGATGGATAAATATCCAAATGGAAAGCTCGCTTAGTGGTTAAAGATCATGAACAAGTTTATGGAATAGACTACATTGACACCTTCAGTCCAACGATAAAACATCAATCTATTTGCACCTTACTAGCCATAGCTATAGAATCTGGACATTCATCAGATGGATGTGTAGATGGCATTCCTTCACGGATTTATACAAGAAGATATTCACATTTATCAACCAGAAGGTTACGTCCTTCAAGGTCAAGAACATTTGGTGTGCAATTTGCAGAAGGCACTCTACGGCCTCAAGCAAGCTCCTAGTGCTTGGTATGATCATATTAATCACTTCTTGTTGCAGCACGATTTTACTTAATGCTCTGTAGACTCAAATGTATATCTTAAAAAACAAAGGCTCAAGCTAGGTGATAATAGCTTTATATGTTGATGACTCTTTAATCATCAACAACTCAACTCATTTATTGCATGAGACAAAGTCTCTACTATCACAAGAATTTGAAATGACTGATTTAGGACCAGTTCATTACCTACTTGGTATGGATATCACTAGAGATCGCACAAGCAGAAGCATTACCATAAGCCAGGAAGGATATCTAACAATGTACTTCGCAGATATGGCATGGAGGACTATAAGCCAATAGACACACCAATGGATTCCGGATCCAAGCTATCCAAAGACGTGTCCGAAAACTGATGCTAAACAGAAGGAGACGAGAAAATATCCTTATCATTGGATCGATGATTTACTCTATGATTTGCACACATCCTGATCTAGCTTATATAGTAAGCACACTATCACAATGTATGTCCAATCCAGGCCCACAAAATTTGAAGGCTCTGCAACGATTAATGAGGTACATTCAAGCGTCTGAGGCACTATGCTTTGCACTATAACAGAAATATAGATGTTGCACTTACACTTGTTACCTATACAGATTTTGATTGGGTAGGAGACAGTGATACCAGAAAATCCATGTATGGGTATATTTGTTTCCTTGCAGGAGGACCCATTTCATGGAACAACAGAAAGCAAAAATACATTTCGTTGTCCTCTACAAAATTTGATTATGTTGCAGCTACATCAGCAACGAAAGAGATCATATGGCTTAGAAGGTTGCTTCAGAATCTGCAATTTTTGCAAATCGGCCCTACTACACTTTAATGCGACAATCAGAACTGTATAGCTCTATCTATGAACCCACGAACTCATGCTAGAACCAAACACATAGAGGTTCAATTTCATTTTCTTATAGAGAAGGTTCAGAACAAGGATGTTGTACTAAGTTACTGTCACACAAACAATATGTTGGCTGATATTTTGACAAAACCATTGTCAAGGAAAAAGCAATATACTATGATAGGATTTTTAAGTCTCAGTTTGAATTCAGATTCGTAGCAGTAAGCTTAAGGGGGAGTGTTGGAGTTTAATGTTACTTTTACTCATCCATTCTCCATCTTCATATCTTAAGTAAATCACTCTCTCAAGCATTCTTTAAAAAAATACACTAATTTTTATAGTCTGTAGAAATAAAATGCCTAACATATAGAATCACAATCACACCGCAATATATTGCCTATAGTGTGAATGAAAAGAACCACAAGGTCAACGATTGCAGTCATTAGCGAAGACTCACCGCCAACTGTATAGTCGAGTCTCGCCTACGGCTTCTTACGAAATGAACGAACCACAAGACACCACAATCGGCTTGCCTGCGGTCTGAACGAAGTGAACAACAATGCAACAAATTGCAAGACACCACAATGTCTTGCTTGTGGTCTGAACGAAGAGAACCACAATGAACCGCAAGGTCAACGATTACTCTTAAGTTTTGTTCTATAATAGTTTAAGATTTATCAAAACTTCATTATGTGAAGCCTTGGCTTTTGCTTGTCCAATTTGTACTCCAAACCACACTACTAATGGATGCCCACTACTCAAACAAAAGCTGAAGCTAATGCACCGATATTTCCATATGTGCAACACATCATATCACGATACTACATTTTATTCGACAATTAATAAATTACCTCAAACAATCATTCAATATGTGTTAATAGTGAGATTTCTTATAGTGGTTGTCAGGTCCAAATTAGCCAAATAAGATCCCAAACTCATATTAGAGGCACAAAGGACCATTGTAAATAGTTGAGATCATGCAAAATTTGGAGGCTATTCTACATTTGTGATTTTTGAACTCTATATATTCTTAAAACTTCTCTTTGAGAGCTTCCTTGATGTAGGTTGTGGTTCATGTGCCTAATAGCACATGAGAGCTTTGAACATGCTCTATATTCAAGCCCAATGCATTGAATGATCAATAATGATAAAGAATGATATCCTACTTTGTCTAATTTGGTGAAGATTTGCTAATTTATCTAGTTTATTTATTTATTTATTTTATTTAT
Organism: Diphasiastrum complanatum; assembly: GCA_029204225.1. Lineage (NCBI taxonomy): Eukaryota > Viridiplantae > Streptophyta > Lycopodiopsida > Lycopodiales > Lycopodiaceae > Diphasiastrum > Diphasiastrum complanatum. Next base: position 31,710,376 of record CM055110.1, read on the forward strand.
GATTCTCTTGATTTCTTGTTTTGCCATGCTAATGTGATGTTCAAGAATGGAATAGATGTTTGAGTGCCAAGATGCAACTGAACTAACAGTCAAAGTGAACAAGATTCCAATGATGGTGATCAAGGTCAAAATCGATTCCAACATGGTACTAAAGACCAGTTCGAAGTGACAAGTATGGATGAGAAATACAAGTTGCAATGTGGGAGTGTAGAATGACATTTCGATCATAATGAAGATAGTAACGTTTACTATGCGGCATATGAAGATGCCTATGAGACTGAAGAAATTGATGGAAATGGAGAATATTCTTGTAAGAACCACCAAGTGAAGATTTACAGGATTCCAATCACATGCAAACCAAAAGGACACCTGTGGAGCATGAACCACCCAACCAATATGGAGAGGCTAGTCAATACCCTAACCAATCCACCCCCAAGCCACAGTGAAGAACACAAGAGAGGAGAGAAAAAATTGGCTCAAGAATCACAATTCACAATAGGAGGATGGGCGAATTTCCTGGAAATACATCTTTGAATTCAGACAATAACTTATTCTTCTCAATTTTCTCCAGATCTAAGTCTACCGAGTAAAGAATTTTTGACAATTCACATTTCAGATAAATCCAAAATTGGCTTAGCAAATAAAGAATAAGCTTCATACTGTGAATAAAAAATTTCCATTACATTAGCAAATGAAATGGATGTACAAAATTGTCTCCAAACAATGTAACTATTTCTTTACCCTCCTGAAAAGAGAGAACATGCTTCTCAAAATCTATTTCAGGATGCTTATTAAATAACCACTCGTATCCTAGAATAATATCCGTACGTGCTAAATCTAAAACATTAAAATCAATTAACTCTTTATATTCTTGGATCCAAACAGGGAGTCTTGGAACTTTCACATCCCACGTCTCCAACTCCGCTCCTGAAGCTAGATATACACGATATCTATGATTACTGGCTTCAGATTTGAGTCCGAGTTTCTGCACAAGACTAGAGTTAATGAAATTATGAGTAGATCCACTGTCCACTAAAATACTAACTTCATGTCCATTCATAGTGCCTTTCAAACGAAATAAATCATTTGGCAAGAATGAAGTAGTACTGAAAGAACAATCACACTCACAATTAATTTTATTGATTTCCAGCTTAAGATTCTCTTTACCTGGCATCTCAATCACTTGAGCTGCGCCTTTCTTTTGTTCCGGACAGAATTTCATAACGTGTCCAGGCTGACCGCAATGGAAACAAACATTGGTCTTTCTAGCCTTTTTCCGGGACAACTTTTTCTTTTGTCTAAATTCAAATGCAGCAAGTGATCCAGTTCGTCGAAATATTTTTTATTCTTTTTTCCACAAACTCTTTTCTTCTCTTTTTTTTGGCTGGGTCCGGATGATCCAGATGTATTAGCCTGTAACTGCTTCCTAGATGCCACAACCGTGGAGTCGTATGCTTTCGCGACACGAACTACATCATCAAAGGATTGAAGCACGTTATGCTTACAGTCATTCTGATAATCTGCAGACAAACCTAGGATAAACTGCCACAGTGCCAATTTTGCATCGAATGAGGGGACTTTATTCCATAAATTCATAAAATCTTGTAAGTACAAGTCCAAATTCCGAGTACCCATTTTGCAATTCACAAATCTTTGGTAAAAATCCGAGTCGTCCACAACCACAAACGACTTTCTAAACACCTCCTTAAACTCGTCCCATGTGGTAGGTTTAGGTTGTAAGTCACGCCACCACGACGAAGCTTTACCACGGAAGAACAGAATAACACTCTCAATCTTTTTCTCCTCAGGAATTCTATGTAAATTAAAATAATTGGTCCACTTGGTTAACGAGTCATCCACAATTTCAGGTTTTTTCTCCTTCTTCTCCCCCGAAATACATTTCTATAAGCAAAAGTCTTCAAAAAATTGAGAAGTTCTATAAGACGTTTCCCGAGCACTGATTTAAACCTCAAGCAAAAGACTTGTGTTAAAGTATTCGGCTCTTCGGTCTTGACACATTTGACTAATAAGTTCTTTTCTTCTGGTTGACTTTCAAATCACCAAGAGGAATTGTTATGGTTATGATCCGGCCTGCGTTTTGAAGTCTTCTCAACCCCTCACAGCTGATTTTCCCTTTATATAAATGCATTTTTATTTTAGCCTTTGGAGTAAAAACTCTATTAATTTTAAAAATCCTTAGAGCGCCAAATTCAACACGAAATCCTTGATAATGAAAGTCTTTCACCCTACCACCTAAGTTTGTGAGATTCTAGAAGAAAAATTCCATAATTTTGATCTCATAAAAGACTTGGAATTCTCAAACTTACCTCTCAAAATAGAAAGGTACTTTCTAAAATGAGCTTCCAATCAAAATCCAATGTTTAATTATTGGACTATTTAATAGGTTGATTGGTTGCTACGAGTGTCTGGGGCCGACATAGTTCAAGAATGGAACCGGCATCTTTTCTCAAAAACTGGCACGGCAAAACTTGTACATGATTTTTTATGTCATAAATCTTGGTTTTATAAGAAAAAACCGGCAAGTAAGAGGTTGTCACTAATAGACGCCGAATTTTTTTTTCACATATTGGGTTTTGGAAAGAAACCTCAAAAAGGTTTCCAGAACAGAACACTGGGTTGCTACCTTTGGATATGCATTGCAAATTGCAACTTGAAAATATGCATAAGCCTCCATCATGGAATGAATTATGAGACTAAACCTTAAATTTAAAGCAGAATCACCAATCACCAAAGTGGGTGGCATCAATTCATTAGTAGATTCCTGTAGACTGTAGTTACTAGTAGTTAGTGTCATAGTAGATTCCTGTATACTGTAGTTACTAGTAGTTAGTGCGGTAGTGCTGCTTTTAAGGATATGAGAAGCATTCAAATCTTCCTTTAAGGTACGTTGTACAATCCATGACTTTTTTCGTCTTCATCCTTACTGCCCATAAATTATATGTGTAAGTAAAGCATTTGTTTAATATCGTAGCTGTTGCTGGATTTTGCTCTAGTCCCAGGACCCAGATTGTCAGGCTGATTCAGCTTTCAGTCATCCTTAGGAATAGGATCGTTGCTTGCTGCTGCATAAGAAGCTCCAGCGTTTACTCTCTATGTGGGCGTTTGATTATCAGCAAGCTGTGTTGCTTTCAGATTGCACAGGCGCACTGATCAGTCATGTGCTGTTAATTCTGAAGAAGTTTGTGACTTTGATGCTGCTGCTGCTGCTGCTGCTGCTACACTAGTTGCAAAATCTTTTGCGAAACTTGCAGGAAAATCTTTTGCTATTGGGGAAAATGCTAGAAGAAATCTCTGAGGTAGTAGTTCCAGAGTCTGCTGCTGCAGCAGGCGGTGAAACGGCTGACGTCCATGGAGGTGTGGCGAGTGACAGCACGGGCTCAGGAGCAGAGAAGGGACAAAGCAAACCCATTCTCCGAAGGATGCCAAGGGCAGGGTTTGGTACGAAAGGCAGATCCACACCTCTGATTTGCAACTATTTTCGAGTACACTACACAAGTACACGCGATGTCTACCACTACGACGTAAGTTTCATAGCCTGACTATTTACATTTAATTATCTTTACCTTCAACGATTTGTTAGAGCTAGTTTTGAGCTTCTGGATAGCATTGTTGCTGAACGAAATGCTACTTTAAGGAGTCATCGCGTGCACAGCCACTTTCATTTTAAATAATTCATCGTACTTGATTGTCACACGGGTCCTTTGTACTCAAAGCCTTTGACAATTACGACTTACTGTTTTCATCAAATATCGTGATCACTATGCAGGTCTCTATCAATCCAGGAATTGCGAACAAAGGTTTGTGTCGGGAAATAATGTCGAAGGTGTACAAGACTTACGGTGACGAATTCGGGCAGAAGAGGTTTGCTTATGATGGCGAGAAGAGTTTGTTTACGGTTGGACCTCTTCTAAATAACAGTCAAATATTCACAGTCTTTCTGGATGACGACAGGAAGGTATCTGCCAGGTGCGAGCAAAATGTAACTTTGTTGGAAAACCAGCAAGTGCTTTTCTGGCTCATGAAATTTTGTGGTTTTGTACCAGTCAATGTTATTTAAATGATTCATTGCAGATCCGGAGGGGGTAAAGCGCATGATCATGCTATTGAGGAAGTTGGCAGTGAGGAGCCTCCCACTTCAGAAGATGACGACAAAAAGAAAAAGAGGAAGACTTCTTTTCGCAGAGAATTTACAGTGAAGATAGAATTTGCAGCCATAGTCAATATGAAGGCTATAGATACTCTAATAAAGTCTCAGCCTGCTCCTACTGCTCAGGATGCATTGCGTGTGCTGGATATCGTACTACGTGAATATGCGGCCCAAAGGTTACCTACTTTTGTTCCTTCCTATCTTTGAGCTGGCGTGAAGCTTTCACGATTATGTATGCTGTTGTACATTTGATTGTCTATGCTATTTCCAAGGTTCACGGTATTCTAGACTTTGGAGTATTGCGCTAACAAGGTGTTGCTTCCTGTCAGGGATTATCTGTTGATAAGGGAGAGCTACTTTCACCCTAGTTTTGGTGCTGAAGGTGACCTTGGAGAAGGTGTCTCGGCATGGAAGGGGTTTCACGCCAGCTTCAGGCCCACTGCATCTGGACTAGCCTTAAATTTAGGTGAAATTGCGTCAATTATGCATGCTTGGTCTCCATGAATGTGTATAGTACTGTAGATTATCAGATCAGAACTGTTCTGTAAGTGCTCTTAGAATCTATAGCATGCTGCGGTTGGATTGAAAAGGGAGTTCATAGCAGGGAAAGATCTTAATGCTCACAATGCTAGCTTTAGACTCTAGCTGCTTACATTTTGTGTAGCTTTTGCATCACAAGGCTATAATTATCTCCTTGTCGTGCAGACATATCAACAACAACTGTTCTCAAGCCTCTTCCGGTTGTACAGTTCTTGTCAGAGTACCTTAAGAAAGATCCTCAGCGTATTGCTCCAGAAGATTTGGTGAAGGTATACAGTGTTATGTACCTAATGAATAAATCCCTTTTTGCTAGAAAATATAGATATGTAAAGCTGAGCTCTGCGCTGTTTGTGTTCCATGATATTTTAAGAACATAAATATTCTGTTTCGTGAAAGTCACTGGCAGTGTTTATATTCTCTTTTTTCGTGATGCTTGGAAAACTTGAGAGAATGTGGTTTTGACAATGAGCTGTCGTTTTATGACTCAATGAAGATTTCTCATAAAATACAAATGATAAAAGCCTTTACTGCTGGCACTTGCATGGATGGATATGGTGTCAGAAATGTGCTTTAAGTTTCAAACTCCTCAGTAACTTTTGAGGCGGTCTTAAGTGTTCTGCCATTTGATCCTCCTTGGTTGCAGGCAAAGAGGGTATTGAAAGGTGTGCGAATCGAAACTCGACATACTAATGTCAAGGGGAAGATTTTTGGCTTTAGTGAACATCCCTGTTCAGCACAGAGGTAAGAGTTAGGGCGAGTTGCAAGATTTGATCAACTTTACTTTTCAAGCCAACCTAAGTACCAATATTGAAAACAATGATTTTAGTGATAAAGATATCTTAATGTACGGTAGGTTATGTTCATAGTTATGCAATCTATGGAAGCTCTAGCGCTTTGCCACTTGCTTGAGATGCTCGCTGCTTTTAGACTTTGAATCATCATGCCTATTTAAAAGCACGTAATTGCACATTAGTGCAGGTTTTCAAGAAAGGTAAAGGATGAATCTGGCCAAGTTATGGATGAACTGGACATGACCGTTGAAGAGTACTACCTGACAAGATATCAGATATCGTTAAGATTGCCACATCTCCCCAGTTTGGATATTGGCAGATCCAGTAAACCAGTTTATTTACCTCTAGAGGTTTCTCTCCCCTTTCCTCCCCTCAAATAATGTGCAAAATAGTTCCTCTTGAACGTGCATTAATACTTTCATTTTCTGTGAGCATAGCATTTGGTACCCCACGTGAAACCTGTAACTGCTATTATTTGCTAGACATAAATTTGTAGGAGAATCAGATCTTATGAACTCTCTTTAGCTGTTATTGCACGAGTTCTATCAGCTGCAAGTATTCCTTTCACACTAAACTCCGTTCATTTATACTCCGAATACGTTGGGCTAATCTGTCTGATTGTTGATACCCAACACATTTGGGGCCAGCTTTGCAGGATACTACCAGGCCAACGCTACACAAAAAAGTTGACTGGAAGCCAGGTTAAGAAACAGATTGATCAGGCAAGGCAGAAACCAGAAGAGCGAAAGGCATTAGTTCAGAATGTGAGTGGAGGCGTGAACTGATCAAAGCCATCTGTTCAACATCTCTATGAAGCTCCTTATTGACTGGACATGGGTAAATTTGCAGTGTGACACTTGTTGCTATGTTTGCAGGCAATGGGTAACAAGGTGAACTACAACTCTGATGGTCTTATTAAGGAGTTTGGAATCAAAATTGAGGAACGAATGATGGTTGTACAAGGAAGAATATTAGAAGCTCCTTTGGTAAGGTCCTTGGGACTAGCTGGGGAAAGGGGAATATCTATGTTAAGAGTGCGAAATTTCTGGCTTGTATTTTGCCTTTCGATCTATCTGGCCAGTGAAGTTAAGTACTAGTCTATTATGTTACTTGACTCAAACAACCAATAATGTATACTCTACTTATTCCGAAGTACTTATTCTGACATTCACTAATGTGCAAACACTTTGAAACCAAGTTACTCCTCATTTTAATGTTATTATGCCCTCTGGCAGCTCAAATTTGGGACGGGTGAGGAAGTTCCAAGGAATGGCAGATGGAATCTTAACAATAAGGTTTGTGCAAGATTCTCCATGCAGCTGTTTGAATTTTTGGCCTCTAAAACGATCGCAGGTAGCCTCCATCTTCTTAACATACTTGTGGATGGTGACATAGGCTTGTTAGAAAAATCAATTAAGAAGCTCTACTATTTCAGACAAAGATGGGAAGTGAAATTTTAAGAGGATTGAATCCTGTTGTTCTCAACACATTCTAAAGATAATACAATGCGCAAATGCTTGTAATTGTCCAATCAAAGCACCTAGGCATTTAATTGGGGCAGGGTCACACTTTGCAGTAAGCTTACTACCAAAAAATTTATTTTCTAATTGTGTGACGCTGGACTTCCAATTGGGATTAACGGCACATGATATATTCTACGCCTGACCAGTTGGAATTTGCCATCTTGCATAGCCGCCAATTGGAATTTTTTCAATGATTAATCATGAAAACATGACCCAATTCAAACATTTATGACAAAATCCGACGGTGGTGGGCTTTAAATTATACCATGCCATTAGCAAGCGAGGTTGGACATAAGATTGCAGGCTACTTTTTTGTTATGTTCAGGTAACACCTTGGGCGAAACTGACATGTAAAATTCACGGTTACAACTTTCTGGTGGATACTAATCATAGTCGCAGCGAATCGCGATTCGCTGGGTCTGCGATTCGCGGGTAGCGATTCTGCGAATCGCGATTCGCGACCCAGAATCGCAAAAAAAAAAAAAAAATTTTCTTTTTGTTTGGAAAAATAGCTTATTGCTTAACTTTTTTTTAGGGGATAAATGGTCAAACCAGCGTTTGCCTCTCAGAAGTGCAGTAGATGAGGCACAAACAGATCTTATTTTCAGTAGCTATGTTGTCATTTGCTCTGGTTTTCAGTAAATGTTAATGCTACATTTTGGACTATCAACTGTATGGATGATGATCACTTTTGCAATTGGTTCACTGGAGATGTGAGTGCAATGTACATACAGTTGGGGGCATAAATATTGGGCCTTTCTTGGTGTGCATTTGGACCCCATTTTTATGTAAGGGGGGCGGTGGCATTTTTATCTACAGTGTCTATATAGCAAGAAGTTCTAGGGGGTTCGGGGGACAGTAGCCTCCCGGGAAACGGGGGTTCGGGGGGTGGTAGCCCCCTGGTGGGGGGTTTGGGGGGCAACGTCCCCCAACGGCGGGGTCCGGGGGCTGCCGGTAGACCTCGGCCCCGACGGCAAGGCCTCTTCATGATTTGGCCTTCCAACTCCCCGAGTGAAAACACACTTTTTGGTGTTTCGCACCCGAAACAGTCGGCAAACTACACAATCATAATCCCCTCGATCAGAGCTTTCATCTGATACCCATCCCATATTGCCTTAAAAAATTTCAAAAAAAAAAAAAAATCGATTCTACACGATTCTGGGAAAATCCCGAATCGCGAATCGGAATCGCGATTTTGAATCGCGATTCGGGAATCGCGCTGCAACTATGGTACTAATGTAGGCTGACCTACTACGCTGGTGAACCACGAGTCCACATGATGTGATCAAAGCATAGCTACCTGTTCCCGATTGGAACGCATTCCGGGGCATAACCTGAAGCCTCTTTTTATTATGAACTGTTTTCTCGTCTGAAGCCTCTTTTAAGTATAAACTGTTTTTTCGTTTATTTTTATTATTATAAAAGTGGAGATCAAATAGGAGTCATCCAACGAAAGAAAAAAGTGGCGATTTGTATAACAAAATCGTGGCTCATATAGTACAACTATTTGCGAAGGTTGCATGAATAAATAATACAATTATTTGCGGAGGCTGCATGAATCAGTCCAGATTGAGCAGGAGTCAACAAAATAACTAAAAATGGCAATATGTAGAACAGATTCGTGGCGCATACAGTATAATCATTTGCAATGGCTGTATGAATCTCAATGAACCTACTTGAGATGGCTGATTGATTGAATGGCTATGAAAAAATGCAGTAACTGACCAGATTCCAGAGTACGCAGTAACAAAGAGTAGCCCCAAAGATCATTTGGGGTTGATAAGCTCACTGCTCATTTCAGAGGAGGAAGACAAGAAAGCTTTTTGAGGTTTTTATTATAATCTTTTTGAGACGATCTGGGGCAGTACATTCTGGAACGTACTGTATGTTCCAAACCCAAAAACCTGGAACCGGCTCCTGAGAATCAAAGTCAGTCTTCTTTCAGATACTACTCACTGTCAGCAGTTGAAAACTTGGTACAAGTACTATAATACATAATGCGATCATTATATACCATAGAGCAAGCTTACTTCCGAATCGTAGTTAAAACAAATAATTTTCCTCTTTATCTAAACAGGAGTCTTACTTACTAATGCTTACCCTATGCCTCAAGGTGTTGTCAAGTAAAATACCCGTTTAGACACTTTTCCGTATATGGTTTGAACCTGAACCGAACCAAGTGGAGTAGTTTGTTTTAGGTAAGAATCGGACAAAAGTGTTTATCCTCACACAAGAATGCTACATAGTCAAAGAGGAGATGAACCTTCAATGCAGATGTATTGTTACTTTATCGAAAGACAAAGCATTGCTTGTAAGAAACACTTCAATTTAATGGAAGAGCTAATAATGCATTCTACGTATGTAGTTGGCCGCTGTCCAGGCAGTAAGAGTGCGCTCATTCATGATGAGAAAACCGTATTTCAATCATACAAAAAATGGCGTTTAGCATCAAAAATCAGTACATGTAGTCTATCATCGATCGCTGGACAGAATGTATAAATTTTTATGTTCTAGGCTACAGAAATAGATGTGCTGCATCGCTGTTATGCTAGCATGAAAAGTTAATTTTTTTTGTAGAAATTGCCCACCAGTCCATCGCTGGACAGCGAGCATCAAGGGCTGTTTTTTTACACATTCAAACTTATATTGAAGCTATGATCCAGCGCTACATAAATAGTGAAAGAAAATCGCAATGCTAACTAAACAAAGCATAGAAAAGGCTTGTAGTTCATTGTTGAATGAATCTATGTAGAAGATTCATAGTAAAAGTAGAGTATGTGTAAGTCTCTTACCGATGATGATTGCGATGGGATGAAAGCTGTTAGGGCGTTGTCCAAAGAAGAGCCTTGTAATGAACAATTCTCACAGTTTGGTGTGGGAAATGTAGACTAAGCTGTCTCACGTATATAGTAGTATGTCGTGAAGCTTCTTGGAACGTAACACTGTAGCTTGAGGGAAGGTCTAATATGGTGTGGGTGTAGGAGCTTTTCTTGAAGTTCCAATCATTGTGTGGTCGCTAGAGTGTGCGTAGTGTAGCGGAGCATTTGAGAGAGAGAGAGAGAGAGAGAGAGAGAGAGAGAGAGAGAGAGAGAGAGAGAGAGAGAGAGAAGAGAGAGAGAGAGAGAGAGAGAGAGAGAGAGAGAGAGAGAGAGAGAGAGAGAGAGAGAGAGAGAGAGAGAGAGAGAGAGAGAGAGAGAGAGAGAGAGAGAGAGAGAGAGAGAGAGAGAGAGAGAGAGAGAGAGAGAGAGAGAGAGAGAGAGAGAGAGAGAGAGAGAGAGAGAGAGAGAGAGAGAGAGAGAGAGAGAGAGAGAGAGAGAGAGAGAGAGAGAGAGAGAGAGAGAGAGAGAGAGAGAGAGAGAGAGAGAGAGAGAGAGAGAGAGAGAGAGAGAGAGAGAGAGAGAGAGAGAGAGAGAGAGAGAGAGAGAGAGAGAGAGAGAGAGAGAGAGAGAGAGAGAGAGAGAGAGCGCGCTTTATTAACGTCTTTTGGGCACCCGTGGGTGCGTAAAACCAAAAAGAAAACCAAAAAGAAAATATGTACAAGCAACAGTGGGAGCATCATCCACAGGAGGACGTGGCCGTAAAATGTTATAAACTAGTTACGAATTAAAGTAGAACAAAAACAAAGCAGAAGTGAAAGAAGCTCACAACCCGGGCCAGATATAACAGAACTATAGAAAAAGTATCAATGCCCACAACCCGGGCCAGGTGCAGAATAAGTACATATAAACGAAAGTAAGTGAAGTGTCCGTTGAGTGGAGCGTACAGTGGGCCTTGATGGAGGCAAGTGCTGATTACATTTGGGCTATTTCCACGGTGGCACAGGGATATGAATCTCATCATAGGCATGTGCTTGAGTTCGGAAGAAGCCAGTGAGAAGCAATTGCTCGGAGATCTACCCCAGGTACAGGCAGATGAGAGAGAGAGAGAGAGAGAGAGAGAGAGAGAGAGAGAGAGAGAGAGAGAGAGAGAGAGGCGCTTGCGAGAGAGGCGCTTGCGCCTTGCAGTGCACTCTGATACCACTATAAATCCCCTAATCTTGGATATGCTAGCCAAGCAAGCCGCAACAAAACAACACAAGGGAATCGGATGGTGGACAAACCAAGCCAACCAAACCTAGATCATACGGATCGAGCCCCCAAGCTATGGATCAATCCCTCATAAGAGATCATACGAGTAACATGTATCTACCCATCACACAATGAAGCATAACCTAGTGAGACCCTCCAAAGCCCATGCACCATTGGTAGTGCACTATGACACCTCATTGGACACCTATGCAGCCTATTTGGGCCACATCATCCAGTTCCCCTATGACTCACTGATAGACCCATTAAAATCCACCATCATGAGTTTAGGTCTCCAACCATTAATTATGACCATATGCACATGAGGTCCCCGTACCCCTCATAATCATAATTCACTTACGGCTCGAGGTAAGCCTACTAACCTCTAGTGGGATAATCAATCCGAGTTCAATCGTGGGCATGAAACTTGTCCTCTGTTTAAAAGCTTTATTTATACAGGAGTAATTCAATGGATAACTTTGGTTAGTGCTAGTTTTTCGAGATATGAATACTGATTGTGTTGCGATACCTCTCTGATACTATTATTTGTAAAAACATTTGCAGGATGGGGAGCTAGCCAAGAACAGTGGTTGATCTTATAGTTTGGTGCATAAATGTTGGCTTGTGATGGATTCAAGTTGTCACATAAGTCTAATGAATGGTTCTTGCTTTAGCATAGATAATTGTCACAACCGCTTGCATTAAAATCTTTAGGCTGGTGTGTTACAAGGTTACCCGCGTATTCGAATCGGCCGATTCAGCCCAGCTAGCTCGGTTCAAATTGGGAAAAGGTTTGATCCTTTTTTTTGGGTTTTTTTTTGGTTTAAATTCCTATGGGGGGAATTGTATAGAATGTAAAGGCAGTATCTAGCTATTATAGCCTTTGATGAAGAGATAAATTGCTGAGTTACACTAGGTAAAGTAAATGAGATCATCAGTTCTGAGTAAATGAGATCATCAGTTCTGAAGAAGTCGTCAAGTATTCTAATTTCTGTTTAAAGCCAGCAGCAAATGTCACTATTAGTTTGTGACCTTGTGTCCATAGCCCTGCCTCTGAACTTAAGTAGTTTAAGAAGTCTACTTTGCATAAAGGCTATAAGAAGGCTATAAGAAGAACATGCAAAAGAACTCGGTATCAGAAGTCAGGTCTCTGCTTTTGAAAACCATAAACACTGAAGTGTCTGCTTAGAAGAGTTTGTATGATGTTTTCAACCCCAATGTAGTTTGTTCCAAACTGGGATATGTGTGGCTACACCTATGCTGTCTGTGTTTCATACTGAAGAATAGTCTCTAATGTTTAGGAGTTTTGAACTTATTGCATCAATTAGACTTACTGCTTAGGGTAATGCCAGCTGTGGAGTTCCACAGTGAGTTTGTTTGGAAGCCATTTTCTACAAGAGGTGGCCTTCATTAGTCTTTTAGTCTAGAAATTTTGCAAGATTTCATATTCTGCGGCTTTACTTCAAATCTTTCTTGCAGACTGTAGCACGCGGAGCACAAATTTCAAATTGGGTTGTTGTGAGCTTTACAAGGATGAGAGATCAAGAGCTCGGTAACATTGCTTCACAATTGATGGAGTGCTGTAACAGGAAAGGAGTGGTATGAAATGCATTGTGCAATTCTGTGCTATTGAGATGTGTTGAGTTTTGGAATCAATTTTTCTAGGAATATGTCTAGAGATGAAGCCTGAAGTCTGTTGAGAAATTGTGATATGAGTTCTAGCCAAACTTGTTTGTATGCCGATAGCAATTCTATTGCAAAGAATGTCATCCGGCTGTTGTGGGATTTAACGGTAAAGATCATCTGAACCATCAGAATGCGTTTATTTACATTTTCTGATTGTGCTAATGGTAACATTTTCTGAAATATTAATCTTTTGTCAGAGAATGAATCAACCAAGTGGAGTCCTTGGAGAGAACTCAAAGAATCAAGGTCGATCGGCTGCTGATAGAGTTAATGCTATGTTTCAAGAGTTGCAAGGGAAAATGAATAAGCCACCGGAGTTTATTTTATGCATTCTTCCAGAGAAAGATTCTGATCTATATGGTGTGTTCAAACTTTACTAACCAATCAGTGGATTTGTTTTTCTTTAAAAGAATGTTATTTTGTAAAGTTTAGTATGATTTAGCTCTTCTTAGTCACATAGTACAGACTCAGAAGAAAAATCATCTCCTGGTTGCATTTGTTTTTGAGGATCAACTAGCAAGAGAGGCATTGGTAAGCGCCACTGCAATTTGTCTATTTTAGATGAAACTTGAGCATTGGTGGGTAAACCATGAAACTGATGGCATTTGTTCGAGAAAGGGGTTGAAGTATTGGTGTATGTGCCGCTGAGCTTTTCTAACCTTGAATATGCATCCAGAAGGTAACAGTTTTAACAGCCTTTAAAACTTTTTTTTAAAGGCCATTCCTGTGCCTCAATGCTTGTATGCTGCTATCTGTTCCCAGCACCTTTTAAAAGGCTCTTCCTGACTAAAGTGGGAATCACGAATCAGTGCATTGTGCCACCAAGGCCATTGAAGGACCAATACCTGACAAATGTTGCGTTGAAGATAAATGCCAAGGTATTTTGTATGAGGTGCAACCCCAGTATCTACATCTTTTTCACTATTTGTTATACAAGATAAATCTTTCAAATAGTTATACCTTTCTTTTGGACATAAAAGAGTTATTGACTACTCTTTCATGTCCAAAAGAAAGGTATGATCACAAATCCAGGTTATATGTCACTTTTGTTTGTATATTTGCACAGCTTTGTCCATCATTCTTACCATCTCTTAGCACAGGAATGGTGTTGATAAGCTTCTCTCTGGAACTCCTTACATTATTTTCTTCAAATGATTTGACTGATGTAAATGACACTGTTTCTCATGTCATCGAGTCTGGTTAAATAGTGTTCCCTGATTTCCGTTAGTCCAAGAATCCATAATGAAGGTCAGAGGACTTCACAGCAACGCTCATAGGCCAAACTTTCATCTGCATAATTTTTATCAGTTGCCGATCACTCTTTGAAATGTGTCAGGGGTGTTGTAAAAACCAAACAAAATAATCATATGTTTGTAGGCATGCCATTCTGTGGCAAAAATTGTTCTATCATGATCATCCTCGACAATCCTGAATCTGGCTGTAGTCATTGTAACCATCTAAGAAACTATAGGTGTCTTCTGCCTGCAGTCACTCCAATGAATTTTAAACTTGTTAAACTTCGGGTGGCTCTCATTCAGTGTGCCTTTAATGTCCTGGAGGTGCTTCTATAACCAATTTTTGTCCTAGAATCATCTTGTGGTTGGCAGTTTCTACCTAGTTGGTATACAAAACATATCCCCCCTACACCACTTGACAGTATTGTCCCTCAGGGAAGTCGCAGACACTGTTATTGTGAAGCACTGTCCTGAATATAGATATAAGGAGAATTGGACAGGCTCATAGGTTTTAAAAACAGAAGCATAAAATATCACTGTCCTCTTTATGAGATACTTTTGATTACACAGATGAATTATGAAATTTGGTTGGTATGATGCTAGCGATGCATGCCTGTAATTGCACCTGTACAATGGAGACAGTAGCTAAAGGGAAAGGATTTAAATAAAACTCACCGCATGAATGCGCATGCTGCAGAGCTCTCCTGTATCTGATCCTTGTGAATTTTCTTTTGTATACGGGCTAATTCTAAAGCTGTATGATGGCTTATTGATGCTGTCAGAGGGCCCAAATTAGGGCTAGGTGTATAATTTTGACTGTTGATGCGTCCTGCTAAAACACCAAGCATTGGGGCCAGCATTCTGTTTGTAAGGTTCAACTACTAGGTGTTCCTATCATTGATCAAGCACCTACTACTGCGTTTTCAAAACAATTTGGAATAGCTCCTCAAATCTCAATATTTTTAAGTTATAAGTTATAACACTGTAGCCACGTAGCACTCAGTGTCTATGATTCAGGAATGAGGAGATATAACCTGATTTTATAGTTTTCACTCTACAGAGCAGCAATTTTACCCTAAATAATAAACTGGCACTTGTTTTTCTAGGCTATAACAAATAAAATTTAGGAGACAAAAAGCCTCAAATAAAATGACAGTTTTGGACCAATTGAACGAACCACCCCATGAAACATCAAGTATATTTGAGTGACACTTTTGGTCTCTTTAGGAGTCTTGGAATCTCTTTGCGTGTGTATCACTTGAGTCCTTATTGCATGCTTTGATTAGGAGCTTCGTATTTGCACATTCATTTTGGTCTATCAGTTGGCTTGCTATTTATCTGCATGTAGCCTTGTTATTATCGTATAGTGCAACCTGTGTTTGGCATTTGCCTGGCCATTTATTATGGTGTAACCCAACGGGGTTGGCTCAACTGGTTAGCTTGGCATCCAAAGTTTCTTTGGTCCCAGGTTCGAGCCTCCCCTTGGAAACCAAGAAGCATTTATTATGGTGTAGTGTGATGAAGAGTTCTGTGCTATTTAGTCATTGTTCCAGTATTTTGGGTGCCATCATGACATACATTTTCAACTTGTTCTTGAGTATGTACCATTTTGAGATATTGCCATTGTATAATGGCTTCAATGTTTGCATTATTTCTAACACCGAGGACTCTGTGTTCCTGAGTAGAGAGTTGCATTTGCATCATTGGCACCTCCTTGGGCCCTGGGCCCCATGTTGCTTTTTGCTATTATGGTACATGTAGATCATTCGGTTTGAGCTCTTAGGACCCTTAATTTGGTTGTGAGATTTATTGGTGACATTATAGATCTTCTGGCCACCTACTGACAGGTAAGGTAGTCTTAATTTAAATCATGGTTTTTCAAATAACGTAAATGGGCGATAAGGCCTTATCGAAGGTGGCCTAGATCAGAGAGTAGAGGTAAGCTTGCCATAGCATCAAATTTACATTCAGCTCAGTTACGGTTACGTGTTAGATCATTTTTTACAGTCACAATATATTTTGTCTATTGTGGCTGATAATTTTCTAAGAGTTTATTGCTTGACGCTTTGCACTGTTCTGCAAGCACATCATGTGATTAATTTTAGCATAAAACCAAAATCCACTTCGCTCTTTGTGCTATTTCCTGAAATGATTGTATCTGCATTGCTGTTTTCTGAAACTAAAAGGGCATTTTTTCGAGCATGCTCATCCTTGTTACTGTTGCTTCTCTGTCAGTACAAACTGTTGACTACCTTATCACTAATCTTAACTGCAGAGTGGGGGCTACAACTCTGTGTTAAGTTTGGAATTTAAGCAATCCTTGGGAAAGGTCTCTCAGCTGCCCACTATCATCTTTGGAATGGATGTATCGCATGGCTCCCCAGGATTCGACTCATCCTCTATTGCAGCTGTAAGTACCTTGCTGTCTGTCTAGCATGTTTCCTCGTCAACTTTGCATCTTTTAATATGATTTTCTTGTACAAAGTTGCTTCAGTGATTGATGTGGTTGCTATTTCCTCTATAGCGCGTATGCACTTTTGTGTAAGTTCAACAATGAACAAGTTAAGCAGATCAATATCTAACAACAGTGATTTAGATTTAGCACTTTGTAGGATAAGATATGGCTCCCTGAAAGCGTGTTCCATGTAATGAGGTTGGAGACAGAATAGCAGGTATCTTCAACAAACGTACTTTTAAGCTAGAAGAAAGTGCAAATGATTTGAAGGCCGTAGGGATGCCTGACACTTGAGGTTTATCAGATTGAAAAATAATCAATTGTAAGGTGGAAGCTACTCACACTTGGCACCTGCACTACTCTTTTAGGTTGTTGTGATATCCCCTCTTATCCGTGTTAGGCTTCTTTCTGAAAGGCTGGGTGTCCGTACCATTAACCTCCTGCTGCTTTCTAACGAATTACTTCATCCTAATGCTGCAGGTAGTTGGTTCAAGAGATTGGCCTAGGATATCACAATATGCTGCTCGAGTTAGAGCTCAGTCACCTAAATGTGAGATGATTGAGGGTCTCTTTGAAGACAAGGGTCTAGGTGGAATGATTGGGTAAGCGTTCTTACTTGAATAACAATCTTGAATTTGCAGTTACCTGTTTCTCCACAGCATTTCTAACTTGACACTCCTATCAGTGAACTCTTGAAGGGCTTCTGCGACTCTTGCAGTAAAAAAAATGCGTTACCAGAACAGATCATCATTTACAGGTGCCATCATACATTCTTTGTTCTATAAAATTTTCTTTTGTCTTTTTGCCACTTTTATACAATGGGGTTTTGCAGCCTTGGTTCTCTTTCACTTTGTCTGTTGAAAGTGTTGTCATACTCATTTAACTCCTGGATCAGATACTAAAAAGGAAGAAAAAGCAAGATCATCTTTGTGTCCTTTGATTTGCGAGTAGTGAGAAGCGCCACTTCTCGCAAACTTGGTCAGCTAGATGGCAGCTGGCAAATTTAATGGCGTTCTTGTAGAGATGCCTTAAAAAGGTCTTGTACATACAGTATTCAGATTTAGGTGTATACCAAAAGAATCCCTATAAGCAAAAAATTACCAATGGAATTTTGCAGGTGTACTTTATTATGCAAAACTCAATGTAGGCTTTGAATTTTGGATGAAAATCTTGACACTCTTGTGTCTAACCAAAGCTGCTTGGTGTATGACAGGGATGGTGTAAGTGAAACACAATTCGAGCATGTTTTGCAAATAGAGCTTCAGGCGGTGAAGAAGGTCCGCTTCTATAACATATTTAGAAAGCATCTTCTTTGTACTTAACCTGCAAATCTCCTATTCCTCTTCAATGATTGAGAAATTGTAACATTAGGCATGTACTTACCTGCCTATACTCTTCATTATTGAGGATATCAAAAGTGAGGGAGCTGCAGGCATTGTCTATTAACTCTCATCTTCTCTTGTCAGACCTGTGCGTACATAAGTCCAACGTACCAGCCAAAAGTTACTATTATTGTAGCACAGAAGCGGCACCATACTCGATTTTTTCCAGCTAATGATAGTGGCAATGTCACTCCTGGTATGCTCTTCCTTTCACTCCAGTACCTTTTGGGCTCAAATTTTCAAATTACAATGAAACAGTCTTTAGAGCCAGCCTTGATTTTTTTGTCCTTACATAACTGCTCAAGAAACTTATTGGAGAACACATGGTAATAATGGGAAGTTCCGATTGAGCTCAAGCTATTAAGGTTTAAAGATTCAAAGTGCCTGATCAGTATGCCTTGTTGTCGTGCTGAACTTTAATCTCTATGAGCTTCCAACTTCAGTTTGTGCAAAATTTTCTTATTCTGTTAAAAGCTGTGGAGGGATGCAGAGAAAGGGGGTGTTATTGTGAGAAAAAGTGCTCCAATTCGCTCAGTTCTTAAGATGAGGGTTTCTGGATGCCAAAGGAACTACGGAGAGGCAAGATAATAAAGGGAGACTATGGGGGTACCTGTTTCCCATATCAAGGTCTCTGGATCATCAAAATGATGTCATGTTCCCTTAACTAGAAGTGTGAAAAAAGCCCTTCTAATGGCATGTCATGACACATTGGTCGCTAAGATTTTAAGAGTACTCACATGAAGCTTGACCACACTTTGATATTTCTAACTTGAAGATGGATGTGAAAATTGTTGTTTCTGAATGAGATCTACTAGTGAAGCTGTTAGGGTTTTCTGTGGCACAGCAGCTTGCTGGTTCTCAGAATTGGTTTGCTTAGCTTATTGAAACTTTCTGGAAGTGCTCTGAAAAGCCGAAATGCTCCAACTTTATCTTAAGAGTGAGCAAATGGAAAGTCCAAAAAGGAAAATTTCAAGCAACAAGACTATTCGAATATGCAACTACATGCAGATTTCACTTGCAGTTATTGAAATATTAGACCTCTTTTACCATGGAAATTTTCTTGATTAGCATGGTTCAAGTCATGAAAAAGCAGAAGACAAAGATCCTATGACCACATAAACAGAGCTTTCCACCCATTCATTTTCCACTCAATACTGATCTCCTGCACTGCTGTTGGCAGGTACTATTCTGGACCGTGACGTTTGCCATCCTCGTGATTATGATTTCTTTCTATGTAGTCATGCAGGCATCATTGTAAGTCTCTGCATGGCATCAAAGTCTACTCTTCCCAATACCTGATATATGTTTTGGAAAGTTTTGCAAGTTAAGTCCTTTGAACTACTAACTGTGTTATTACAGGGAACCACGAGACCTACACATTACTATGTCTTATATGATGAGATCGGTTTCTCTCCGGATGAACTTCAACAGCTTACTAATTATTTATGCTACACGTGAGATAGAAATCTGCTCTAGAATTTTACATTCACAATTTAGTGCTGAGCATTTTATGCAAACATAGTTTTTGGCTTGATGAATCAAGAATGATTGCTGTAAATAGTTTTCCTTAAAATGGGAGGAGGCAGCTGGAATAGGAGGTCAGCTTTTAGTGAGCAGAAGAGGCTGTTTATTTGATTACATACAATTGTTGCCACCACATGGTGACTGATTAATGTACTTTTATTTCTTGGCAGCTATGCAAGGAGCACCACAGCAGTATCTGTTGGTAATATTTCAAACGCTGAGAAATGTTGAAATTAGAAATGAATCTTTTTTTGCAGCTTTATTAATTTTTTTAATTTATTTGATTGTCGCAATACTTGCAGTCGCTCCAATATACTATGCCCACCTTGCTGCGATGCGCTGTCGAAACTTCGTAGAGCATGACGGGGGCTCCGAAACGTCATCTCTACTGGGAAGATCATCATCCCAAGAAGGACAAGTTGTGGCAATTCCAGAATTGCATAAGAATATGCAAACAAAAATGTTCTTCTGCTGAGCAGTTTTCCTTTTCCTCAAGAAAGGTATACAAATACTTCTTTATTGCCTAGCTGGCTGGCTTGTACAGGTCTAATGACCAAACATGTTGTCGTTGGATGATGAGAGTAGCCTGTTAAAGTGAAATGTTGTAGCGGTAGTGCTTTTGCCCAGAAACCCAGAAGTGTAGGTGAAGATTTGTGTGACTTAAGTATGCTACATCTCATCTTTGATACTCTGCTACGCCAGGGGGGGTTATAGGGAGCTGCAAATCTATGAGTAATCCCAAACGTTTCACATTGAGTTTGGAATTTGCTCGACATTTGTTCTCCACCATTTGGATCCTAATAGTTCAGCTGGTTTCTGGACTTTTTACGGTGATTCAGAGAACTTTAGCTGGTTTTGTGGTCTGATTACATGCTAGAACTTGGAAGTGTAAGAATCTGTCAAGCCCCCTCTGTGCTATGAAATATGTGAACCTGTTTCAAGTCACATATGACTGTTCTGAAATATCTGGTGTACAATGGAAAATTCTGCTCGCAAGTCTACTTGTATCCAAATCTGACTTCCAAAATTGTGGACCCTCATGTGGGGAATGTTTTGTATGGTACTTGTTGTATGAGAATCGAGGACAAATGCTGGGTAAATGTTGGTTGAAGCTGGGTAACCTGCCGTGTGCTTCTTTCGAGTGATTCTCAAAATTATTATGCTGCCACAACATAGTTGAAGATGTTACATTACTGCTGGTTATGGTAGAAAATATATATGCCTTTTTCATGAAGAACTTTCCCAATAAAACAAAAACATGAAATCATTACGATAATCACATCACCTCGTATCCATCTGACTTATTCACTTGACACATAGAAAGTAACTCTGACATGCAGCGAAGGAGGATTACAGACAAATTACAAAAAATTCAGCCCATTGCCACTTTTTTGTGGAGGTCTATTTGCTAATTCTGAACTTGTTTTTGTTATTCCTTTCCAATATCTTGGGTCTTAATAGTTTTCAGCTTTACAGGACTTAACATTGCTATGAAAGGTCCTTTGAGGGCAGTTAGTAGCACTTCAGTATACTGAAAAGGTTCACAAAAGTGATTATTTGTGACATAATAATTAATTGTGCGTATCTTGATATTTTTACCTATGGCCCTTAAGGATGTAATAAATACTCCATTCTATTGATGGCTTATTGTTACATTTGAAAAAGTAAGGAATCCTATGGAGTATGTTGGAGGTGTCTTATGTGATAAATTGTGAACCTATTATCACATTTACAAAGTTCGAAAAGTGTATGGAGGATGTTGGAGGTGCAGCATTTGATATGATGAAAGCTATGGAGAATAAATGAAATCTGCACTTTTGATCTTTACACCCAGGTATGCATGAAGATCAATAAATCTAATTAAAGATAATCATGTTCAATATTTTGGTAGAATTCATTGAAATTATTGAGTAACAATGTGATATATGAAAATAGGGTGGCAAAAATATAAACCAAGATTGAGGGTATGCTGTCAAATACCAAGCTTTGCAGACAAATTGGGTGAAAGCAACTAATTGAAATTGGTAAAATTGTGTCAAATAAAAAACTACAGAAAAGATGGATAAACAAAAAACCAAAATATTTTCAATTAAGAGTTGGGAAGTCTCAACTATATTTACATTTGAAAGGAAAATAAGTACAATAAGTGGGAGTTCGTGGTACTGATAATCCCTCTGATCCCACATGTGTGAAGGTGCTTTGTCATATGATGATTCATCATGCAAAACCCTTGGACAAAAATTTCTATTTTGAGCACTTTTGGTCCATTTTTCTTTTATACGGAGATCTATTTGGAAATCTTCTAGAAGTCAAAATTCGCCTACTTCAGCTTATTCCACACATGTGAGTTGTCCTCTACACATGGGGTATGACATCTAACCAAAGGATGTGGCTCATGCAATCAATAGATTGATGCCATGTGTCATATGTTTAAAAAACTAGTTTTTGGTCTTTTTAGCCATTAGAACTTGAATTAAATCATATGTACAACTTATATGATTATGGTACATGACAAGTACACTATTTTCACACGTGGGAACAGGCTCTACACACGTGTTTATCTATATACAAGATTTTTGGCCTCTACCAAGATTATTTTTGCATTTTTCACACGAACAATAGTCGTAGGGACGAATGTTTGACGACAGGAGAGAAGGTTTCAGAATAGTCAATACCGTATCTCTGAGAAAAACCCTTCGCTACCAGTGTTGCCTTGTATTTCGTCACACTCCCGTCTGGTCCATATTTGAGTTTGAAAACCCATTTGCATTTGACAGTCTTGCGCTTATGAGGTAATGGCTCCAACGTCCATACCTGGTTCTTCCTCATGGACTCCATCTCTTTGTTTATGGCTTGGATCCATTTGTCCTTTTCTGGACATTCAATCGCCTCCTCGAATGTCTTTGGTTTGCCACTGAACCCGCAGAATTCTTTTGATGTGAAAGCTGAGCTGCCTGGCACAAATCTTGCTGGTGCTCTTTGTGGTCTTGTCGACCTTCTGGGAGATCCTCCCAGAACAACTATGTCTTTGCCCTTGTCTGCTCTTCTCAGTCCGTTTACAGGAACTGCGGCGACAGGCTGCCTCTCGAATCTTTCTTCCTCTGATTCGTTGTTCGAATGGGAGACGACTCAAAAATCTTTGTTTTCGTGTTCGTCCTCTGCTCCCTCTAACGTTGGCGACAGGTCATAGTACTGTCTTTTCAGAACTTCATAGCTAACAGGGTCTTCGTTGACCATTGTCCTGCTCTCGTCGAATTTGACATCCCTCACTGTTTTCACAGTGTTCGTGTCTGGCATTTAGATTCTGTAGTATGACGAATTATTGTCATAACCTACCAGAAATCCTTGCTCGGCTTTCTCATCAAGCTTCTTGCGAAGCTTATCAGGAATATGTGCATATGCTGCACAGCCAAATATTCTGACGTGAGACAGGTTGGGCTTTCTACCCGACCATAGCTCATGTGGTGTCGTGTGAGGAACACCAGATTTACCTGTCCTGTTCTGGATGTATGCGGCTGTAGCTATTGCTTCAGCCCACAGTGCCCTTGGAGCCTTCGAATAGGCCATCATGCATCTGGCTGCTTCCATTAGGGTCCTGTTTCTTTCGTTCAGCAACACCATTGTGCTGCGGTGTGTAGGTTGCAGTTTTGCCACGATCATTGCAGAAGTCAATGAAGCGATTCGAGATATATTCGCCACCTCGATCTGTTCTGATTTGCTTCACCTTGCTGCCTGTGCATCTCTCAGCCCAATTCACATATTCTGTGAATTTACCGAGTGCTTTAGATTTATTCCGAATAAAATACACTCTGGCAAACTTGCTATAGTCATCAATGAAGGTTATATAATATTTTGGACCTCCTACTGAGATCACGTTGAATGGACCGTAGATGTCAAAGTGCACCAGCTCTAGAATCTTTGTTGTTCTGTAGGAGTCTTTGACGAATGGTGTGCGTGACATCTTGCCTTTCAAACATGCATCACAAGTGGCCGAATTGGTTGCATTCGAGATGCTGACGCCTGTTATTGCTCTATGATGACTTGTCTGGTAGAGTGCCATTGAGTTCATGTGGCAGAGTCTTCTGTGCCACAGAGTGTCTGGCGAGTCGTCATGAGTCTGATGCACCTGATCTGCAAGTAGGCGTACCTTCAGATGATATAGGTTCCCTTTCCTTTTGCCTTGAGCAATGAGAGTGCTGGTGCTGGCATCAATCACGTTGCATGCTTTGTTAGAAAACGTCACACGCATCTTTGCATCTACTATTCTTGCTACAGAGAGCAAGTCTTGCTGCAGAGTTGGCACGAATAGAATGTCTTCGAGTCGTCTGTCTATGCCATTGGTGTTGAGCCAGAGTGAGCCAATACCGTTCACTTGATGTCTGGATCCATCTCCAAGAACTATGAATCTTGAGGGATCTGCACTTCTGAAATCATACATGATTTGTCTTGATGTCACGAAGTGTGAGGTGGCTCTTGAATCCAGGATCACCTCGTGTGTGTCAGACGTTGATGCTGCACACACATCTTCACAGATGTAGGCGGTCGAACAATTTTTGTTCGTTCTTTCTTCGCCCATCTTCGAGCTTTTGGGCTCCTCGACATAGGAAGAACTATTATCGTTCTCCTGTCTGTTCTGTGCTGATCTGTTTCTTGGGTTCTGGCGGCAATCCTTGGCTGCATGACCCTTCTTATGGCAATGGATACACTCAATCTTGGGATTGAGCCAGCAGGTATCTACTGTATGCCCGTCTCTTCTGCATCTCGTGCAGGTCTTCTTGTCGGCATCTTGTCGTTTCGACCTCCCTTTGGTCTTCCAATTGCCTTTGCTGGTCTCCTCTGCTTGCTGGTCACAGTCCTGCCTGTGATTCGACTCCCTCTTAGGCTTGAACTGTTTCTTTGATTTTTTTCTATTGCCGTAGAGTGCCTGGTCAAAACCATCTTTGTGATCAAGATGCTCTCTGGCCTCGACCTCCTCTCGAATCTCGACAATCACCTTTTCGAGGTTCGTGGTAAGATCTTTCGCGAGCAGGGTTCGTGTCGTCTGGAAAGATCTGGGTAAGGCTCTCTACAGATATGTGAGCTGTTTGTTTCTCAGCTGATACTGCATTCTCTGCTCCTGAGTTGTGTAGTGATAGAAATAGATCCTTCATCTTTCTCACGAAAGAGGTGAGGTCTTTTCCATTCCACTGCAGATTTGTCAGCTGATCTTCCAGCATTGGAAACCCATTTAAATTTGTCTCTTTGTATCGATACCCATATTGCATGTAATTACAAAAAAATAAAAATAAACAAAATTGGGAATCATGATTCACGTTTTTTGGCCCACGATTTGCAAATTGCCAATGCAACTATGTGCTACATGTAAGACTAAGCAACTTTCCCCTATAGCACCAATTCAGATACCTGCCATGATTCAAATGAAGCACATATAGGGATCCTAGCTTGGAATGACTCGTAAGCTCACAAGCATATTTAACCAACATCCACAAAAATGTCATATGTGATAACTTGCTCTTTCTTATACTAAAAGACAATAGAATTGAGAGAGCTTGCTCTTTATGATTCAATTACCTTAGCTCCCTAACAACAAAACCTTGCTGGATTTTTTCTTTAAAGTCAGAATCATTATTAGTCAGAACCTATGGAATCAAATACGTGTCTTGTATGGAACATTATGGCAACACTTTTCAACTCACGTTTAAATGTAGGATGCCGTCCATATAAATGCTAGATGTGAAACTGGAATCTCTAGCAAACCAGTAAACAATGCGTATTCACACAAATGCTTGATGTAAAACTGGAATCTCTAGCAAAACAGTAAGTGATGTCATTTCTGTAGAATTTCACAACTTCAAAAGCATCTTGGAATGTTCAGAAACATCTTGTTGTTTGATGATACCAATTTCTTTACTTTTCAGATGACAAATGGTAGTTCTTCAGGAAAGATTTCGAAACTCCATTGCTTCCATCATGCATGATAATAAAAGTCTGCACATTATTAGTGAAACCATGTCTTAACTCCCCAATTCCCAAGGAAGGCCGGGAAAGAAAATCGTATGAGCATTATTGATGGCGTTAAAAAGAGTAAAGTTTACACAAGCCCAACTATTGCCCGTACTAATGTGCAGACGTAATGGCTTCTTATTGACAACACTGTTGAGAAGCCAAAGTTGATATGAATGTGCATTGGCTACTGTACATGTTGTGATAATTTACCCACAGAAGATGACTCAAAATTATTAGAATAAATGACATCTTGTACAACGATGTTTCAATCAGCAGAGTGCAAGCATTCCTATGAGGATGATTCAACTATGAACAAGCTGATTGAGTTAACAGGGTACTAGCAAAGGATCCATTTTCCACTTGCCAGCCTATCTCTGTAGCAGCTTCAGCCACCAGCCTTTGTGTCAACTTGTTAAGATCACTTACAGCTTGCTTAGTGTTCTCAAGAGCTTCATCTCTTTCTCCCATTTTTCGATTTATGTCATCTTTATCAAAAACAACCCGAAAATAACCAATACTTTTTTCACCGTTCAGGTTTCTTGGTGTGTCACTCACTGGCTTATTCTGAAACTGCAAGATATCTGTAGTGGGGGACTGGGCCAGGGTCACATGCTCATTTGAGGTCTTTGTCTTTGAAGGGAAAGGATCGACAGGCTTTAATTCAACGAGCTCTCGACTCAGTTCAACGAGTTGTTGCAAAGAGCAGATCACTGTCTCAAGCTCCTGTTTTGCAACTTCCAGCTCCAATTCTGATTCTTGAGAGCTTTTATCTCCCTTTCCATTTAGTCTTCCAGCCTGTCTCTGAGATAGAAGACGAAGATTTGTTAAACTCTTGGCTTCTCCCATGACTTCCTCTCGCATTCTGGCAAGCTCTTCTTCTCGTGCCTCCCACTTTCCACAGATCTGCTTCAGTTCCTGTTCTTTACTTGCAAGGCTTTTCTGGACTGCTTCCAGCTCCAAATGTTTTTCCTCCAAACACCTCTTAACTGCTTGCAGCTCTTCTTCAACTTCCTTCTGCTTTTGGAAATCTCGTGAAGCTTTTTGATGAAGATTTTGGAGCTCACACTCTCTCTCCAAGAAAGCACGGTTTGCTGCAAAAAGTTCATAGTTGGTATCCATGACTACAGAGCTTTCATAATAAGCTGATTGTTTCTCCTTACTTGAGTCAGCTAGAATTCTAGAAAACTCTGCAATTTCCTGCACAACTGAAGCGGCCTCCAACAGTTTCACTTTGGTTGCATTTAGATCCAGCTTCACGACTTTGAGTTGATCCTCTTTATCATGCAAAAGAGCATTAGCCTCGGCATATTTCTCCTGCTCATTCTTTAAACAAACTTTCACTTGGGCAACTTCCAGCCTCAATTCTTCAACCACTTTCCTAATATCTTGCAAATCATGATCCTTCTCAGCAAGCATCGATCTTAACGAATTAAGATCAGACCTCAACTGGTGTATCTCCAACTTTGCTGTCACCAGCTCGGCCTCCTTCAGCTGTAAAGAAAGCTGTGTGTCACTAAGCTTGGATTCAAGCTGCAGCAACTTGCATTTCAATGAGTTCACCTCCACAGCAGAATCTTGTACAGCTGCCTTTTCCTTGTCGAGATCTGTCTGCAGCTCCATTACTCGGTCTCTTCCTTGTTTCACTTCAGCCTCAAGTGCTTTACATGAACTTCTAGCTAGCCTAACTTGCTCCCTCTCCTTCTCAGACTCTGCCATAGCCTCTTCTAACTTAAGCACTTGAGATGATAGAATTATCTCTAGTGAGGCCATTTCTTCATGCTGATGCTTTATTTGTAAACCCTGCTCTTGCACCTCTCGCCTTAAGTTAGCAACAGTCCTTTGAGAGTCTTTAAGCTCACTACGGATCTTATTGAGGAAAGCATTTGCTTGTTTAAGCTCTTGCTTGGAAGCCAGATCACTATCTTTGATTCTCACTAATTCTTGCTGCAATGATTTCAACTCCTCTTTAGCATGTAGATATGAAACCACATGCTTTTCCAAGTCTGATTCTGTTCTGGACAGCTTTTCCTGCTTCAAGAACCTCTCTTCTTCTGACCTTCTTACCTCATTTTCCTTCTCTTTGAGACACCTCTTAAGCTCGTCAACTTCTAAGGATTGCTGTGAAATGATGGAATTTGCAGCTTGGAGCTGCGAATCTTTTGCCCTGAACTTCTTTCTTATCTCAAATAGATTATCGTCCTTTTCCAAAAGACTCGACTTTAATCTGCTTAATTCGGTCTGCTTTTCAGAAATTTGTCCTTGCAGACTCTGCACCCGGCGTTGCTGTTCTCTCAACGTGCGCTTCACCTCCTTCAATTCCTTCGCCTGCAACATCAACTGTTTTTGCAGTCTACTAACTTCATCTTTCCTCGCTCTCTGGACTGTATGTGCCGCTTCTAGCTCCTTTTTCCCTTGCAATAGAGCAAATTTTGCACTCTGAACCTCCTTGTCATCTACTTTTGCTAGCCTTTCAGCTGCCTTCAGTTCCTGCTCTTTCCTCCTTAACGCTTCCAGATCGCCACTATGGTCAGCCATTACCTCAGATCCAGCAAGTTCCTCCATTTTAGCTCCAAGCTGAGCGCTCTTTGAGTACAACCTCTCCAGCACAACCCTCTCAGGATCACCACTGCTCGAGTTATCAGTGGGCTTTTCAATCACAGAGCTTATATATAGTCTTTCTCTTCCGTCGCGAACCCTTGAGAAGCTACTGAAACTGAAAACGCGCATCCCTTTCCATGACGGCGAGAGATGGAGCTATACGCCACGCAAAAACAAAACATAAAGAGATCTATAAAGGGCAAGATTGTGGCTTTTCAATAGCTCGAGCTCAAGAACGCTTGAAC
Organism: Diphasiastrum complanatum; assembly: GCA_029204225.1. Lineage (NCBI taxonomy): Eukaryota > Viridiplantae > Streptophyta > Lycopodiopsida > Lycopodiales > Lycopodiaceae > Diphasiastrum > Diphasiastrum complanatum. Next base: position 31,738,593 of record CM055110.1, read on the forward strand.
AGAATGCAAACACTTTGGGAAACATCAACAAAACACGCGATCCTACTTCTAGTGGCATTTATTAATTCACTAGGCTCCTTAAAAGCGAGCCTGCAAGCAGAAAGTGCAGGCTATATCATCCAGCTCCTTAAAAGCGAGCCTGCAAGCAGAAAGTGCAGGCTATATCATCCAGCTCCTTAAAAGCGAGCCTGCAAGCAGAAAGTGCAGGTAAAAGCTTACGTTTCGTGGAGTCGAGAAGAGTGAAACGCCTCTACACACAACATGCTGGATGGAGGCCGCAGCAGCTGAAGCCATCACCGTATCGTCTACGTTCTGAATCAGGAAGCACTACGATCATTCCTCTTGATCCTGGCTACTCTCAATCTGACAGAGTTACGAGAAAAACCTAAATCAACATCAGAATCACCAAAGCTCAAATTTCTCTGCAAATTGTTGCAACCAATTCAAGCTACTCAGCAACAATCTATGTTACCCCGATCCAGGCGATGATGGGAACCTGAATTGAATCCTCGGAAGTGGACCAAGCTCATCTTCTGCCATCATCACCCCAATCCCTTAAAACCGATCTTGTGCCACTCGCTTGTTCAAACAGTATCTATTGGTACAACCCACAACCCAATCCGCCATCGCCATCAGCTCGATGGAGCTTATAGACCGAATCTGATGAGTGATGGGCTTAAATGGCAGGGGGTTACAGCCTGAGCGCTTGGATTTTGCCAGGTGCCATAAAATCCACTAAAGTTGGTACTTTTCAGAACAGCTGATCATATACACGTGGTTTGCAAGAGAATGTTGGGTGTTAGAGAGAATGTGAATGTTAGATCATTCCTGCATTTTGATTGGGCCACGTTTGCCCTAAAATGTTTTTGAGGGTATCTGAAAAGCATTCAAAAGCACTTTGAAGTGAAAGAACATTCAAAACATGTGCTTTTAAAGAGAGACTTTTAGAAAGATGAGTTTTTAGAGAGAGAAAAATAAGTTTTGAGAGAGAGAGAGAGATAGACAAGGTATATAGCTACCATGCCAAGAGACAAAAAGAGGGGCCCGAAGAGATAGGAGGGCAATTTTTTCAAAATTTTAGGGTTTTAAGTTTTAGAATGTTGGGTTTTATGAAAAAAATTTGATTGGGCCACGTGTGATCTAGAACTTCTTTGACATGTAGTTGAAAGATTATGAAGTGTGGTTGAAAGGCATGCGGTTTTAGAAACTTATAGATAGAGAAAGCGCGCGGTTAGAAACTTTTAGGAGATAAAACTTACATTTGGAATGTGAGAGAGAGAGAGAATGTATGCTATGATAGACAAAACATGATTCCCGTGTTTTGATTCGTTCGTTCGAAAAATAGGGTTTTGACTTATCTTGACCATAAGCATTGCTGATTATGGTTTTGACCATTGACTTATCTTGACCGTAAGTGAAGTATTGCTAATTATGGTTTTGATTAGGTGTCAATTGCATGGGTGAAATATTGCTAATTATGGTTTTGGCTAGGTGTCAATTGCATGCATTCATGCTCTTGGAAACTTCTATTTCCAATCTTGGGAGAGATGCTTGGAATCAAAAGAGGTTTTTTAAGAGAGAGAATTTGTTAATAAGAAACAAGTTTATGGTGGGAATTTTAGGGCGACGATGGAAAAAGTGCAGAGAATGTCAGTTGAGAGATAGAGAGAGAGAGAGAGAGAGAGAGAGAGAGAGAGAGAGAGAGAGAGAGAGATGAGCGTGCTGCATAAAGGGGAGGGGTTCTTTTTATTAATTTAAGGATAAGATTTCATTTTTAGGTTATTTAGAGATTACAAAAAAAAGCGATAATGCGAGGTGTTGGAAAGACATTTGTAGTCAAATCTAGGGTCATCTAAACTGTGGGACTCCCATAGTCTCGCACATGTTGGAGGCTACCACTAGAGGCAGACGATGGCATCCTCCTTAAATGAGAGGGTCAATCACATGCTGGAGGTAGCACCGACCTTCAACAAATTGTGAAGTGTTCCAATCGAAGTGGTCGGGAGGCAGAGAATCTGTGGAAGTAAGACTATGGAGATTGCCTTTTTTTTAAAAAAACTTTCTCCTATCTTTGGAGACAAGATGGAGTCTAGGGTGAATATAATCTCATGCCTCCATCATGTGCCTTGTGTTGAGCCACCGCCAATGCCACATAGTAGCAATCTCTCTTATGCACATGTGGGGCCCAACTTGGACCATCTTCTGACTTTTATAGCCGGAGGTTATCGATTAGGGCTAAGTGTGAGGGATGGAACGACAAATTTTTCTAGGGAATAGATTTCAGATAGATTTTGTAGGATGTTAACTTCCTAAAATCTGATGACTAATTTGTTATTTAGAAGATTTTGGGGCAAGTTAGATTTATGTAGGTTTCTAAACCTTTAATTTTAGGTTTTTCCCTCATTAGCCGACTCACCATCTCTTCACTTTTCTGATCTGTTGCAGTCAGTTGACAGACTCCCACGGACATCATCATAGATGCCAGGATTTGGATTAATCTTAACTTTACTGCAAGCTTCGCTCTTGTTTGAGCCTACTTTTGTTTAAACTTCCCCTTCGGGGTGTATATATCTTTTTCATCAATGTACCTACTACTTTTTCCTATGAATAAATGCACCAGGGTTCTCTTTAATTTTAGCATACATAGGATTCATGTAGATCATGAGAATGATTTAACAAAAAAACATAAAATTTTAAAATCATGAAGTTCTTATCATGTGGGTGCTCAACTCTTTGCACAATTCTTGTTAAAAGTTACATGGGATGTCATACATGGCTAATTTATGAATATATAATACACTTAACCATAAAATTCATTGTTGGGGTGGGCCAAGTTGGGGCAAAAAAAATAATTGGATACTAATGGTCTTTGAAAACTTTGAAATTTTTTGACAAGTACAAATCAAAATACTTTAATTGATGTGTTAGTCTTTTGCCTTGAATGTGTATTTTTCGATCAAGAGAACCTTTAATAGTTGCAAGATTTTAGAAGACAATATTTTTTATAACACTTGTCAAAAACCAACATCCCTTATAAGATAAAATATAGGATTTTGTTGGAAAACTTGAGTTCCAAAACACCAAGAAGAATGCATTTTCTTGACCCCTTCCATCTAAACCATCCTCCTAGTGTACTCTTAGTTTAGCCAGGTTACATTAAAAACATTTTAAGTGAATTAAAGGCAAGATGTGGGTGGCTTAATTGGTTACCTTGGCATCCAAATTTCTTTTTTTTTTCTACCAACTATTAGGAATGTATTCATTAATTTGCCTTGACAAGGCTACGCAAAAATAAACAGTTTGGATTCTGGAAGAATAAACAATAAACATGTAATTCACTTTTGAATCAAATCAAAACGCAATAAGTAAACTCCCGCTGTTTTCATACAGTGTGGAAGAAGAAAACTGTACAGCATAAATGTTGCTTTCATACAGCATGGAAGAAGAAATATGCAAAGCATTCTTGCATTGAGCTAGAACGCAATATGTCATCCTAAGAAAACTGTACAGCATAAATGTTGCTTTCATACAGCATGGAAGAGGAAATATGTAAAGCATTCGTGCATTGAGCTAGAACACTATTGTAAACTTTTTCTGCATTTGAATAGGACCAACATGTAAAAAGTTTTCTCCCACTCAAGTTTGGTCTGATACATCAGTACAATGGCATTCTTAAGAGATTAGAAAGGAAAATTAATTTCATCGGGAAACCTCAAAAGCGGGTGCTTTCGAGTCACATATTAGGAGTACTGCCAGTAAGGTATTGGTGAGGCTCCCTTGATGTTCGGTTTATGCTTGTCATTTGAGACTGGTGGTTAGATGGTGATGCTTTCCGGGTCTCAGTAGGATACTTGATTGCATTCTTTTGAAGCTTGATGAGAGCTGCTTGCCCGAGATGAACACCACAAACATCAGCCAGGCGAACTAAGTACAGGAGTACATCAGAAAGTTCTTCTTCCAGATGCTCTTTCTCACTTGGGTTCCAATCTGGACAGCCCCTTTGCACCTCCCCTTTCCACTGAAATATTTCTGATAGCTCTCCAACCTCTCCAACCTAGCCACAACACAAAACAATAAAAAATCGTTCAAGAGAATATGGCATTACAATCGAAATGTTGTAGGACTGTTTGGATAAAAATATTTCCAGTGGTGATACGACCTGTGCACGAAAACTCGAGGAAGAAGCTGAATGGTTTTGGCATAATTGGAGGAAATCTTAAACGTGCTTCTGTAAAAATATTAAATCGGAAAGTGTCACTGATTGGGAAGAAGTAAGGGGAGGAGGGCACTTACTAGGGCCAAAAGAAGGTTGCGTGGGCTGTGAAACTGATCCCAATTTCTGGCTCTGGCAAAATCTTGAAGTTTTCTGCGAAGTTCCAGCAGTGTAAGGTCTTCCACTTTAACCTCTTTATTGTCGTTCGAAGCTGCAAAACCTTTGACATCTTGTGTATGAAGATCTTCTGCGTATAAATACTCTTCTCTATCCAAGCCGGCTGATTCTTGTTCAACTATAGGCTCCCTGGCTTTCGTAGAAACGCAAGTTATCTGGAATCCGCCAATGAATGGCATGCTTAAGGTTGGAAAGGTCGGACGAAACTGATAGTTACTATTTTTCGTGTGACATCTCCGAACGCAGGTGTTTGCAGCTAGCAAGCTACATGATTTACCTTGAGTAACCCACTTTGTCAAAGGAGAATGAGCCGAATAGACAACTTGCAACAAACCCATTCTTTTCCAGCAATGTTGGCTGCTGACAGTCATCTAACGAAGATCGACAAAATCAAGAGCAAAACTGACTTTTTGACGCAAAAAAGGGGAATCGTTGATACTCAGGTGATAGATCGAAGTGCGCAGCTGCAGGTAGCAATCAAGCTCAAGGAAAGGAGGTGATACAAGGAATTTGTGGAATCATGCTGCTTGGTATTAGCAACCCCGTGCTTGGTATTATCAACCCCGTGAGATCACAGAGAGTCGAAGCAGCAGTGACTGTTAGAACCAACAAGGGAAGGGATGGAAGAACATAATGTAAACCCAAATGCAAGAAGCAACCAATTTAATTTTGCAGCAACATTTCAGCTTCAGACGACTGACACGTGAGCCAGAGACAACCACAGATGTGTCTGCAGATATGCCTGATCCAGCAGGAATCATCTCTGCACTGTGCAGCCGACCACTTATATTGATATCCAATTTGACGCTCGAATCGCCATAGCAAAAAACAAAATGACGAAGATTGCTAGAAGATGCAAGCCCACGAGAGAAAGCATAGAGTAGTAAAAGTTTGAAGGACGGAGGTTCACGGCTGCTGCTGCTGCTGCTGTTGACGATGAGTGTAAAAGCGTGGTTACCTACTAGTTTCTGAGGCGGGTGCGGCCGTCAGGCTTCGGAAGAACTGAATGGATGCCAAAGTCAAAGACAAATGGCATTAGAATTGGGGGTTTAACACAGATCATGCAACAGACGTTACACGTTGAACAAAAACCCTACCTACCTTTTACTTGAAAATTGGCCTATAAAGTCAGATTGACCCAATAAAAAACACTCACCCTTTTGGCCAGGCAAGATGTTCTTCTTGCTCAATTTTTGACCATCTAACATAAATGTCTCAAAATTCTAAGACTCGCTTTACTATAGGGTTGATGCTTTAGGTTGGTTTCAAACTAGATGTTGTCGCATTTTTAAGCTTGGTTGGCAAGTCCCAAATGAAGGGTCTGGGGGAGACCCATTTTTCCTCCCATATTTGTTGATAGCTCAAGCAAATCTCTAGCAAAGATCTTCAAACACAAATAAAACTCCCCTACAAGGAGCTCATGACATCAAACTTACAGAACTGAGAAACGAAAGATCCCATACCCTTATTTATATTGATTTGGCGATTAAATACAAGTTTTCAATTTAGGATGCTAAATTTAGGGCATCTAGCCTTATCCATAGAAAAGGGGGTCCCAAATAACACAATAAGCATGTATAATAATTGTGGGTACTCATGTGACCATAGTTAGAGAAGCATGGACTGTTTGTATGTCCATAACACTCCCCCACGTCAAAACATGGCCCTCAATGTCGACTTACTGTTCACCTCCTACAGTTGCTTTTGTACCATTGTTTGTATTTTTTTTTCTTGGGTTATCAATCTCATGCTAGTGTTGTCAGTCCAAAAGCCGAATCCCCTATGGCTATAGAAATACGTTGTTAGTATGATAAAGCAAATACTTTCTCTCATGCTACTAATAATAAACCATTATTTAGAAGTTAATTCTGCAAGTGGAGCATATAGTGCCAATATTGAGAATGTCAGATATAGTGGAAATAGGACGAGAAAAATATGGGGCACCAAGAACATCTAAAATAGCAACAAGAAGATCGGGACAACAAAAACATCGGAACAAAAACAAGAATGTGAAGATCTTTTTGACTAGTAGCATAAAGTGTGCACACTTGTGACTACAAAAAAGAGTGTTAGAAAAACATCCATATTTTCTCATTTGGCTTCATCAATGGGTCTACCCATCCCATTAAACCAAAAACTAGATAAGTTTGTGTCATCATGTTATTGAACATGAACCTAGAGAATGGTAACAGGAAGGTAAGAAAAAAGCTTAAACATCAGAGGGAAATGTGGATTCATGAGATTCACCAAGAAAGAGAAAATTACAAAGGAGACTAACATGAAAAATATCGCAAGCCTTGGTAGTAGATCTAAGCTACTGGTGATTAGACACTGAACTAAGTTTTTCAAGGATACATAATGGACCCTAGTCATGAGCAGCCAATTTTTAAAGCTTATGCTTAGCAAAACTCAAAGAAGAAAAACATTTTGGCCTAGAGGAGATTCAAGATAGCATCCATCTGTGTCAATAGCTTATATTGTTATTGAATATGTTGTAATTGTTTGTGTGCTTGCACAAATTTACAAAAATCAATAAAATAAGATGAAATAGTAATAGGCGTATCATCCAATAGGTTGAGAAATATGGAAAGTAGCCCTGATAGGATAAGAATAGTGAAAAACCATGACCAATGCTATCTGTGAATATTGAAACTATATTTTGCAAAGCACAAATGTTGATCCCAATCTTGGGCAAAAGGGCAAAAAAACACTATACAAACAATTTTCAAGAATCTGATTCAAAAAGTTAGATTGACCATCTACATACGAATGATAAATTGTCTCTTAAAATAGATTAATGTTTAAGTAAATCATGTGCCTCAATGAATTCGAATGTTTGAGTCTTTGCATTACTATATTTGCTTTACAATATCCCAATTCGCCTTATGGCCTTTATACTTGCTACATGCACTCCTTTAGACTCCGATGGATTTTTCCATTTTTTTATTGATGAAAATAGCAAGTTTATTCTCCAGTATAAAAGGAAAATGAGTCGTTTAATTAATGTGGAACTAGAGGGTTTTTTTTTGTTGAATGTAATCAGCCCGATTTATTTAGTCTGATCTACATTTCTAGTTTTAACAGTTTTTCAATTTCCTGCATATGAAACAATGTGTGTGCCTTGTTTATGGCATGTATGAATACTGAGTTAAAACACACGTTCTGTAACGAGGACTGTTTTATGTAGCGGTACAACCCAAAAAAATCTACATAAATGTACCATGTTTTCTTTCTGAATATAGTTCACTAGGTGTGTTAATTGGGGTGTGGTGTGCTCTTTCTTTAGCTATTGTGAATATGATTGATGGTTAGTGTAAGGATCGCCTACTGAAGATCCGACTAGATCCCGTTGCATGCAACCAAAAGGACACCTGTGGAGCAAAACCACCCAACCAACAGGAAATGGCTAGTCAATACCCTAACCAGTTCACCCCATGCCATGGTGAATGAATGCAAGAGAGACCATGCAAGTGCTCCTATGTCCAATTAACTATTTTTAACACCTTCCACTTTTTCGCAAAATGCGAAGAAAGAGAAAATTTTTGAAGGTCATCTACTTTTCAGAGTTAAATTGTTTTAGGGCACCTTCGACTTTTTTGCAAAATTCCAAAGAGAGAGAAAATGTTGAAGGTCGTCTGTTTTCAACAAGGAACGTTCCCAGGCACTTCCCTAAAATGTGAAGTGAGAGAAAACCACTTTTCTTAAAATGCGAAGTGAGAGAATTTGCGACGTCCTCGTCCGTGTCAACATTCCCTGATTCGTTGACCGTGTACACAATGTATAGTTGTCATTACAAGCCAAATACTTCCAAGTAAAATGGCTTGCCTAATTAGATGACAAACATTTACTGTAATTAATAAATGGATGCAATCTATAAATGGATCATCCACGCACACACTATGTGATGCTCCGTCCATGAGACGAATGATTCTAAGCCTCCCAGTTACGCCGTCATTCTGGTTTTAACTACTATTTTGTTGTACTTCAATGTAATATAGCAGCAATACACTTTTCTATCTGTGTGTAACGTAGATAAATGCTTACTGTGATTTGAATGCACTTCATTTCTATTTAATCACGCTTGTTTACTCACTCTGATCAAAACACAGACGTCTACGACTCCTCAGTTTCTGATCAGAGAACGGTTGTCTTTGATGCCTGAGGAACTCGCATCATTTTGTTGCACTATCACTACAAAGTTTTTGAACTGAACTTCTCATTGAAATCTGATTTCTAGTGTTTGTCTTGTGTTTTTATGCATTTATTGGTTTCTAAGCTTCCGATAGGTTTTCACTCGTGTGAAACCAGGAAGGCAAAGTTTTGATCATTATTGATTGTTCTTGTTAGATTTCTTGATGAAGATTTGATCTAATGCTATCTAATCCTGTGTAGATTGGTAGATCAATCTAATCAAACACCCAATAACTCTTGTGGATCTGATTTGAATCTTGGTCTTTTTTGCTGTACTTTCACATGGTATCAGAGCCAAGTACAAGTGCATTTAAGGCATTGATCTAAACTATACCCAAATTGGCAGGTTTTTGAAAACAAGCTAATATTGAGGTAGCGAGTTTGAATGGATAGCTAGAAACATTATATTTGTACCAAATCTTGTTGTGGGCTGCAGGTGTACTTTCCACACGTGTGGGGATGTACAGAACCTATTTCGGATAGTAAAATTCATGTGCATTCTGAGCTTCATACACCCAATTTGAGTCAATTTAGTACATTTTTCAAGTTTTCACTTGCATTGTTTCTACTCCATTGATTTGTTCTTGGTTTAGATCAACATGTAGTTGATTTTAGGCTTGATTACAGTATATTAAACAAGATTCTCCGATATTTTGAGTGTGCATTGAAGTTGAGAGAGAAAGATTTCTACAAACCATAGATTAAGGGGTCATTTTGCAAAGTTGAAACTATAATCTATATATCCATCATTCAAGATTTGTTCTAGAGTGATAGGTTCGGGTCTACAAGCTATTTGATTGCTAGAAGACACTATGGGTTCAGATCTCTAAGTGAAACCATCTAAAGTTTCAATTGCTTTTTCACTAATAATGGCATCAATGGGTGGATTCTTGCTTTAAGCCACTAATTATGCTATTTAAAAAGTTTGAATGGAGTCTTTGTTAGTACTTCATGATCTTTATGACATTTTCCTTGATGTGGAAGAAGAACCTCAAGGTGTTCAAGATTTAGTAAAGTACAAGAAGAGATCTAGATTGCCATTACATTGCTTAAAGATGAATGTAAGTAATGACCTATTGAAAGAAATCTGATAATCTTGTAACTCATCTAATGAGGCATGGGATTCACTAAAATCCATTTATGAATCCAAAAATACTTCAAGAATACTCATGCTAAGAAACCAAATACTTCAAAGCATGAAAGGAAGTAATGAAAGTGCCCAAGATTATGTTCTTAGGATCAAATCTTTGAATAGGTTCAAACTTTTGCTATTCAAGATCTACTTCCTAGTATAAAAAAGCTTCATAGTGTGCTTGTTTCTGAGGAGAGTAGAATGCTTCATATCATGAATAGGATTGATTTTTTAAGTTTTCTTTTAAAGGCAAGAAGAAAAAATTCCCATCCAAGAAGACCCAAGATATGGAGGTCGAGAGCAAGCATTGGAGAAAATATGGGCCCTATAAGAAATGCCATGTAGGAGAGAGAAAAATAACTATAAAGTAATTATAATATCATTTTCTAACTTCTTTACGCATCTGCCCGCACTACTTTCCATGTAAATGAATGCACCTTAGTTTAGTCACATCAAACTTCACTGGTTTTTAAATTACAGTTAAAATATAATTTTTCAAAATGCTGAAATATTCCCTCCCAACAGTTGGGAACACTCAAAAATTGAATTAGGAGTGACATTTCTAAAAAAAGCCTACGCCATCTCTACCTCTAGCAGAGTCGTTAGTGCCATCTCCAGCTTTGTTATTGTCATTGTGTTGTTTGTTACTATACTATTGTATTGATGACAAAGCTTTATCATTTTCATGTGGATCTGTCACCAGAATATGCTCCGCTCAAGACGAGAAATTCAAAGCAATCCAAATTGTCAACTTATGATATGGTCCGATACAGGGAGGAAAAGCTAAAACATGTAGATTTATGGTCATCAGGAACATTGTATCTTATTGATCCATGTTCATTGCAACATCCAAATTTTCATTCGGTGAGTCAGTTAATAATCTGTATGTGTCATGGTAAAAATGGCCTTTTGGGTTACTGTGAGAATTTGATGCTCTACGGGAATGCACATTCAATGCAAAGAATACATTTGATTGGAAGATGAATCAAGGAAAATATCAAAGGAGTGCGAAGAAAAATCTACAAAGATAAAAACTTGTTTGGATGAAAATGAGATGCTCAAGGAGGAGATCCAAAGGTTGAAATCTTTTTTGCATCATTATACAACTAGTAATGATGAGATAAAAATTGCATTTCAATCCATGCTTATCTCATATTTGTCTCTTGTTAAAGATATGGATGTGCTCAACAGAAAGGTCCAAAGCAACAAGAGGAAAAGACTGGTAAACAACGATGTATGTGATCTATCATCTAGAAGAGGTCATAGAAAAAGATGAATATGTGCATTCAAGTAACTTATAGCTTATTTGGTACTGAAAATTGCTTGAACTTTTTGATTTATTCATAATCACTAATTTTGTTATTTATTCATTTCAACTTTCTGTTGATTTGCTTATTATTTACTACTGTAAATACTATGAGTGTCCTAATTTTTACTGACATTTTCATAAACATTATGTCTGCAATGCAGATCAGCATTGGTTGTTGAAGACCATTTGGCTGATGAGATTTCAATTGGAAACTCACTAGGCTCTATCTTGACTTCTAAATCTATGAAATCATTATTAAATAATAACAAAATGAAAAAGATTAAGGCTTCAGTTACTGATAGCATTATGGATGAAGTTGGAAAAATATTAGACACTACATTGCTTCAGGGGGCATGTGACTTTTCTAGCATTAGTAGGGAAGCATATATACAACAATGTTTAAGATGATAAAAGAGGCATTTGCACAGGTAAATATTAAAAAGTTTCCAGTTCCACGACCATTTCATCTTAAAAGAAAGAGACATGTTAGACCATGGTATGCAGACAATAGTTGGTAATCCATCTCATATCAATGAAGTGTATTGCTCGAAAGGAGAAAGTCTAGCATATAACAATTCCAACAATTTATTTATTGACATTAATCAGTTATTAAATTCATCATAAATTTTTACGATATTACAAATGAGAATGTCAATAACAAGTTGATAGTTATTCTCAAGTTAGATGAGTCTGAAATTATAAAAGGACAAAAAATGAAAAGAGTTAGTCTCATAATCATGAATGGAGCACTTTCAAATTCAAAAGACTCAGAAGGCCTCAATTTCAATGTTCAATCAGAAAATGATATCTGGTGGTTGGCAGCATTTCAGGTATAGTAGTTCCTTTCCATAATAAATAGGGATAATCATTTGAATATGGATTTCATATCTAAAATCCTCTCTGTGTTAATATTATGAGGCTAATCACGTTTTTGTATTCTCTTATAGGTGCTGAAAGAAGACCATAACATCCTCTCATGAATATTTAATAGAACATCATATCCTGCCACCATAAAAAATCACATGGAGGGAGTTCCACTCAATATTCCTGGAATTGGCACTTTCAACATTGAATGACATTTAGCAGGAGATCTGAAGACATTAAAATGTATGTTCAATGTATCTCATGGCGCTAACTCTAAACACCCTTGTTTGTACTGCATGAAAACAACAAAAAACATGACAAGGAGTACATGAATATCAAGAGATCGAGAAGATCCTAATTGGAAATCTGTACTATCGATTCCTCTACGAAATGTTCATATCTGTACATTGCATGCGGAGGTGCGTATTATAAAAAAAAAAATATATCTTCACATCTTGTTTGCATGGAATCCTGAGCCAGAGGCCTCTACAAAGGGAGCTATTTCTAGATTAGAGGATGTGTTGTCCAAAGCAGGCTTACATAAAGGCCACGTTAAAATAAAAAAAGATGACAAGTTATCAGGTAAAACAGAAAATATTCCATGCAAGCCGAGCATTGGAGGATCTAAAGCTCGAAGATTTTTATCAAAACAATCTAAGGTTCAATACACGGTTTGGAAAGAAATTATTGCAGCAACTCAAGATTTCGAAGAAGAAGGTTATACTCGTATACACAAAGTAGAAGTTTGGAAAAAGTTAGACAACATGGTGAAATACTTGAGAAAAGATAAATTTTCAAATACTGATGTTCAAATGATACAGAAAACAACCAATGAATTTGTGGATGCAGTTCAGAGTGCATGGGGTGTTGATCATATAAGACATTATATTGTAAGATTTTGATTTTACACTATGATAGACAAATATGTGCAATTAAATTAGATACTTTTGGTACTGATTTAGATTATGTTTTTATGACATGCAGCACATATTATGACATCATTCGACATTCTTTGCAAGAAATAGTGGAAGTCTTAGCATATGGTCATCGCAAGGAATGGAAAAATCTCATTGGCAAGCAAGAGCGACATTTCATAAAAGTACACAACATGGCGGGACTAGCACAAAAAACAGCTATATATTGCAACTTTTCCAATGGTTTTACAGAAGAATCCAAATTCGTCATAATACAAAATTGACGGATTATAAAAAATTTCAAAAAGCATGCAAATTTATACAAGCCAGTAGGCTATAGACACACAATAAAATGTTGTATATTAAATAAAAATATTTACAAAGTACAATTCAGCAGTATCTAACCTGCTTCCGATATTTTTTTCAATGAAAGTTGCAACTTAGAATCATGCAACAATTTTCTTCTTTCGTATGGATCCAATAGCTCATAGTTTTCATGCTTACTCAGATCAACGTAAGCAGCATACACTGCAAAATGAGATGATCTGAGTATGGAATTCACTGGTCCATATCCTAAAATTTTAACCGCAATAGTTTTCTTTACGAAAAATTAATTTATGCACCTTATTAAAATTATGCCCTCCAAGAAAATGACACAGTGCCTTGATTGCCATAATCATAGTTTCACAATGTTGATGAAATTTTGAATGGACAACACTTATCTCATTATTCTTGAAGGACTTTAGATAGTGCCCGAGTGCATGATCTCTTGAAAATTCTCCCGCAGAAGATCTCTGCCCTCCTCGACGAATTGCGAAATCATCAAGGAAAATTGTTTCCTGAAATGATAAAAAACAAAGTAATCTGACATAACAAATCTACTAGTACTTGATAAGAGACAAAAACTTACGCATTCGGCTTTGTCTTCTCTGATTATACTCTCTCCATCAATATTATGTCCACCTTTCGATGTCAATATTGTTGGTGAATAGACAGTTGGCTGTGGAAAAACAAGTTGACTTTGAATTCTAAGAACTCCTCCTCAGAAGGTAGATCATCTTCTTTGTTGCGCATTTCTCCACCACCATTTTCAAGCAATCTTTTCCTGAATAAAACTTATCATTATGTACATCGACAACACCAGGGAGAAGATCATCAGCATCAAAATCAATTATATCCAAGTTCATCAAGCTCTTTGCACAAAATGCAAAGAGTCTTAGCTTCAGTGAAGTCAAAAAAATCCGATATATCCAATATTGTCAAAAAGAAATTATTATCTATATTATAAGTAGGCAAAGTGATCAAAGATTTATCAGAAGGAGAAAGGGTAGTGGGTGTTCTAGGGCCTATAGAAGTAGCCCTATTTTGAGCAGGATCAAAATCAGAACAATCATCTAAATTAACACTTGTGTCAATAAAAAAAGTATCTATATCTACAATCTTTGACTTTTCAGATTTTGTACCACTAGAAGAAGCTACTTCAGAAGTGGAGGGCACAGAGTCCGAATCGTAAAAAATATTTAACAAAATAAAAAAAAAAATAAAAACAGACTAAAAAATCAACAAATCAATATTTTTTTTATCATGAATTGGGCACTCATCTACAGACTTGAATCATTATGTAACTTGGTAAACATTATGTCAAGCTTAGCTTTGTAGATATGCTTGTCGAGTGTCACTAGGTCCTGATAATGAATCATGTCTTTATTCTGAGACCTGAATAATGGAGTACTGAGCAGAAACTTAAATTTGAGATATATCTCAAAAAATGCCTCCACACCAGGGCCCTCAGTTATAGAAGGTAGAATAAAAAGAAAAGGAGAAAAAAGAGATTTGAAATAGTCCAACCTATCAGTAATACCAAATTTATTGAAAAAAGAAGACAAACTGGATTCAAAATTAGACATTTTAAACAAAAATAATAGAACTGAAGTTCCAAATATCGCTCTCAGGCGCAAACCCCAGGTCAGACAAGCACGTCAAGGCAACGTGCGCTCGAGAGAGATATTGAAAGCTGGAGTATCGGATCCGAGCGCAAGAAACAACGAGCAGGAAAGAAAAGGGATACGAAACACGCTTGAATGCGATACCGAAGGATGCAGTATCGGATCCAAGCGCATAATAGTCAACAAGACGTAATGAGAGCAAGCTGGCGCGCTTGAAATCGATATCCTGCAAAGCAATCATAAATTTGCGTGAAAATCTGAGCCGAAAAATACCTATTTATATAATTTTTTTTGCACGTGTGGAGGAGTGGCGAAAGAACACGTGTCGACATGTGATTGGCCAAAATAAATGCACCGTAACTTGAATGATTGATCTGACATCTGTCACGTGCGAGAATGACACGCGTCGATAAGAGATTCGCGCACGTGTCTCAGCCCATGTTGTTCCCATAATTGGGTCATCATTATCAGTATGGACATTTCACGTGGTCTAGTCATCTGGCAAAACACGTGTCCCGGCCGTCTTTTCACATGTGCAAAAATTTGAAAAAATTCATTAAAAAAAAAAAGCAAACTGGATTCAAAATTAGACATTTTAAACAAAAATAACAGAACTGAAAGTTCCAAATATCGCTCTCAGGCGCAAATCCCAGGTCCCGACAAGCACGCCAAATCAACGTGCGCTTGAGGGAGATATTTGAAGTTGGAGTATCAGATCTGAGCGCAAGAACAACGAGCAGAAAAGAAAAGGGTTGCGAGACGCGGTCGAATGCGATACCGGACGATGCAGTATCAGATCCAGACGCATAATAGCCAACGAGACGTAATGAGAGCAAGCGGCGCGTTTGAAATCGATATCCTGCAAAGCAATCGTGAATTTGTTGAAAATCCGAGTCCAAAAAGACATATTTATAAATTTTTTTTTGCACGTGTGGAGGAGTGGCAAAGAAACACGTGTTGACTTGTGATTGGCCAAATTAAATGCGCCGTACCTAGCATGATTGATCTGACATCTGTCACGTGCGAGAATGACACCGCTGTCGATTAGGATTTGTGCACGTGTCTCAGCCCATGTGGCCTCATAATTGGGTCATCATTGTCAGTACAGAAATTCCACATGGTCTAATCATTTGATGACACGTGTCTCGGCCATCTTTTCACATGTGCAAAAATTTCGTATATGTAAGTCCTCAGAATTTTCATTTTTTTTTCCGCAAAATTTATGTTTTTAGCTCCCAATATCGCTCTCAAGCGCGCTCTTTTATCTTTCAAGCTTCCGCCCTCTCACAGTGTGCTCGAGTCCGATACCGCCTGCTGTGCAATATCGCTTTCCGAGAGCGCATATCTCTTCTGCAAATAATCTCTATGGATCTTGTGCTCGAAAACCGATATTCAGTGCTGGTATCGATCTCAAGCGCCCTTTCATCGTAAATTTTTTTGTTTTGATCCACTTTTGTTTTGTTCAAACTTCTTTTTGTTAATTTTCTTCTTTCGAGAATGATGGCCAAGACCAAATCCACCGCCCGTGCACCATCACCACTGTACAAGCCATCCCCATTCTTGTGTTTCCCCTGGTACTGGCCGTAGGCGTGCCAGGAAGCAGGTCTGGCTGAGGGAGATAAAAAAACTCCAGAGATCAACTGAATTGTTGATCCCTAGAGCTCCTTTCGGCCGATCTGTACAGAATGTCACTCTATCACTTGGGCTGGATGTTCATTTTGTCGTGACAGCCATGCAGGGTGTTGCCAGAAGTTTTCTATCCCAATTTTTTGAGGATACTTATCTTTTGGCAGTGCATGGTAAGTGTGTCACCATCATGCCAAAGGATTTCGTCATTCTCAAAAGGCTTCGGGACAACTCCATTGTTGATAATGCCAGCTCCTCCAGAGACTTGCCTCTGGATAGAACCAACATGCCTACTACTCTAAGGAGGAAGAGAAAGTAGACTGTCCCAAGAAGAGTGGATTCTTCGAAGGGGCCAGCTGCTTCACTTCCTCCTAGATGTATCCCGACCAAGAGACCCCCGTGTCTTCCTGAGCTCTGAGTCAGATGCTGGAGAATCTGACTCAGATCGAGATCTTCACCCAGTCCTCCTCGTTGTTATTCGTCCAGCTCCTCAGTATGTTTCATTACCAAAAGTGTTAATTACCCAAGAGGAGCTAGACAGAATAGACAGAGAAATCTGTAAATATTCTTTCCACTTCTGTTTATAGCTCCTGTACCCTAATGTTTTTGTGAGAAATTCCATACGATCTAGCCCAGTTTTTTTTTTTTTTTTTTTTTATTTTGACCATTATAGTCAATACGAGGCCTACCTAGCTAACAAAATTGATCTTCCCGGCAACTTTTTTGATTTTTTTCTTCCAAATACACGTAGAAGCTTTAGATTAGGTCCCCAAATTTTGTGCCGAGCTAAAAGATAAGATCTCAATTTCAGATGCAATAGTAGAAGTTGGAGTTTTTTTTTTGCAGAATAGTATTAGTTTTCGATTCCCATGGAACAATTTTTTGTAGTTAGTCCCATTTTTCATGGAGCAGTAAAGGCGAAAGAAGCCAATTTTGAGGAAGGCTATCTATTTTATCGAGTGCAGTCCTATGGCGGAAGTTTTATTTGATTCCATATAAAATAAGTAAGTTATTGCTCTTTTGTTTTTGTTGCTTTAATCTAGATTGTTGCATGCCTCATTGCTTTAATTAAGAACGGAATTTTTTCATAATATGAATTTAATGATATTTGCATCTTGGTTGTTGTAGTTGGCATTGGAGCTAAACATTCTTTTTGTAAAGATAAATAAGGAGGGGAGTATCAAATTTTCTCTGTGTAAAATTAAACTCAGCTGCAAATACACATAGAAAAATTGATTTTTCTACTTCATAATGCCGTTCGAAAATACCGACAACGGCAACTTCAATTGGAGATATAACCATTAAATTTCTCAAGGTATATTCAATTTATCTTTGATATGCATGTATTGCTTTTTTTGATTCAGATGTATCGTCATAGCATAAATAAAATTTCTATCATAATATTACTAATTTTCGTTCTATAATATGCATGTGTGTACAACAAAAAGCCGCTTTTAGTTGTGGCATTGGTTCGTCCTATACAATGCGAAGCTATTTTTTGAATAGTGTAATTTACAAACGGATGTAGATATTGAAAAGTCACTCTTGAGCCATATACTCCTGATGATGTATATAGATTTCGACAAGAGTTGATCAGAACCTTTGCCAAGTACGATGTAAGCGTTGCACCTGCAATCGAGGGCCCTCAAAAGGAAGCTGTGC
Organism: Diphasiastrum complanatum; assembly: GCA_029204225.1. Lineage (NCBI taxonomy): Eukaryota > Viridiplantae > Streptophyta > Lycopodiopsida > Lycopodiales > Lycopodiaceae > Diphasiastrum > Diphasiastrum complanatum. Next base: position 31,756,627 of record CM055110.1, read on the forward strand.
TCTTGGTCTTAATAGGCCTTTCAGGGTTTGTTCAGGATGTAGATCTTATTTTATAAGATCAAAAGGAATAAAAGTCCTTCCTAATACAGAGGAAGACAATTTTGTAGCAGATATTCCTCTTGCCTTAGAAAGGCATTGAGGCCCTTCCCGAAACAGAGTGAGGACGAGATTATAGAAGGAGCTGTTGCTTTATCAGTTCCTAATATTGATATAGAAATATAAAAAAAATTGATTGTATAGAGATCTATTTGTAAATAGAGAGACATAAAAAAAAAGATACAATCATTTTTACTTGTAAACAACACGTTTATTGGGTTTTTTTTTAATTGATATTACAATAGATTCTTACAATCAGCTTGTGTTCCATAGTCTAATAATGGAATGCAAGTTTTTTATAATGATAAAAAAGACATTGGCATGTATTTGCTGATAGTGAATCTCAATGTTCTTCTATAAGTTGGATTGTTTTGCCAATATCTTTGCATTTGATCTTGAGCTCATGTCTTTTACGTACCTGCATAAAACTAATACAAAGCTAGTTAGAATAAGTACAGAGTTTGTATTAGAAAGTTTTGATTGAAACTATTAATAAAAAATCGAGTGTTTATAGTTACATAGGAGTTTACCATTGAAAATGAATTTGAAGTCTGAAAGTACATCATCTTGTAGGAGCAATAATTACCGCCGGATGTAGTTTAGACTCCAATCTTCTTCCACTTCAACACATGTCAAAATAGTATCATTGTATATAATTCAATATTTTTTCGTTTTGAATGTCCACTAACTTCCAAGTCTTGATCGAGTGGCACCCATTTACCTTTATTTTTTTTTCCATCTTTGATAATGCTTCTTGGTTTCCAAGGGGAGGCTCGAACTTGAGACCAAAGAGACTTTGGATGTCAAGATAACCAATTGAGCCAACACCAATTGATAATGGAAGCATAAGCTCAACATTTGTTTTTCAATTTGATAACGGAAGCACATGGAAGACATTTTAATTCTGCATTCTATTTCTCCATCTAATCTTTTGTCCCAGCCTTCATCCATAAGTTCAGATAATAAACTATCTGATAAATTTTTGCATACAAACATCGTTGGGTTTTGTGTACATTGACACTTGAAAAAAAAAAATTCACAAATATATTCAAGGAAATAAACCAATTCAATCTGACTGTTTTTTATCCCGTGCTCATTTTTAATGAATTTTTTACATCATTATATATCTTGCAACGAAATGATTATGAAACTGTAGCATCTGTGTAATCCATTCATCACTTTCAAAGCTAGTAATGAATTGGTACTATTTTTTCCAAATTTTCTTTTTTATCAAGGATGTACATTGATTCATAGAAAAAGATTCCACTATCAGCTAGATATTTGCAGTTCTACCTCGATATTGCAACTGTCCAATATCAGTGTGAATAATATCTAACACACCTACTAAAGATCGACTCGGCTCCCATTCATTTATGTTGGATGGATATAAAATCTGCAAGAGAAAAATGATAAGATTGGCAAGTTTACTATTAGATATTTATGAATGACAAAAATCAAAGTATCAAAAATATCGATACTCACATTTGTTTTTTTTGTGATCCTGACGGTTGAATCCTTGCATATATACATGTTGGACTAGAATTTCAGAAATAGATTTTCCTCCTGATGCTGTTCTGAAATCCAAAATTTTGGCCTTCCAATAAGATCAAAATGATAGTTTTGACCTTTTCCTTTTTCAAAATGCTCCTCTTGATGATGGATGTATCAAAACCCAAGAGTTTTTTTGTATATTTTCTTGGCACCCATATCCATTATCATCTGTCTCGTTGAATAGAAGCACAAAGTCGATTGAGAGCACAGCTTCCTTGATGGCGCCATTCGTAATTTGCATGCAAAAATCTGAAACAATGAACTATAATATGAAAGTTTGCATAGACAAAAAGCCATGAATCTGAAAAAAAAGTGTTGGCAAAAATTTGAAACACTGATCTATTTGGCACCACAAATT